>JBBPBQ010000004.1:14288931-14397698 GCA_037974755.1 Cicer yamashitae | reverse complement strand
ATCTATGAATTTATTAGTATTAATTAATTCAAAAATGTAAATATCTGATTGTGTTTTATTAAATAATGTTCTTAAATTAGCAAATATAGTAGCATTTTATAGAATATTTTTCTATAAATTTGAAATAGAATCTACGAATTATTATATAAATATATTACATAAACAATTTTTTGTGTAACTTTTACTAAAGTACTAGTTTAGTTCCCGAGAAAAAACTCAGGACCCAAATAATTTGGTTCTTGTCAATGTTAACATGAAATAATCACATAAAAGATCATTTATCTAAATAACTTGTTTTTCAACAAAACACTAATTTTTTTTGAATAAAATCTAGAGTAGGGCTATTTATTAGGAACAATTGTTATAATAAAGAGAAGAATAAATGAAAATAGGGGCTTTGACCGATCAAAGTATAGGTGACTAAACATAGGCAGTGGATAGTTATTAGTTAGAAGGATTAGATATCGCTATTTTTGGATTTTTTGAGAATATTTTATCGTAATAATAAATATTTTTCTAAAGTTTAAGGGAAAGAATGGTGTCAGAGTCCAATATAAATCTTGAATTATATTTTATCATATCTCTTTAGATTATTTTGAATATCAATCAGGTTTAAAATCAAAAGAATAAAATAAGAATAATAATTTATTAAATTATTTAAAAAAATATAATTTATAATATATGAAAATTAAAATATAATAAAATATAGAAAAAATAAAAAATAATAGAACTTAATATTATTAAAAAATTTTCAAAATTATTAACTATTATTTATAAAAAAGAATGTATTGTTTTATCGCAAGAGAAGTTTTATCATAGTTAAATATATTTTCATCTTTTATCTGATATTTATTTTGGTTTGGCCCATTATCCTTTTTGATTCATTTTCATCTTTTATTTTTTATAAATAATTTTTTTTATAAATGATGAATATTAATCATTTTCAAAATAACTCATAACTAAAAGTCCACAACAAAAGCTATAACATCTGGGGTGTATTCCTTCCCAACAGCTATGAATATATTTCACTACATTGCCATTTCAAAAAACATTAATCCAACCCAATGACAAGTTTGCATTTATAAAAATTATCCTTTCATAATTTGAAGCACATGTAAAGTCTTTAAAACTAAGAGCATCATCTATCAAAATTATCTGTATTTTTCATGTCTTTTTTATTAAGATTACGCACTTAAATCTACAATTAATCCAAGATTAGAGCTAAACAGTTATATGAGTAATCTTATAGTTGTTTGTAAATGTTTGTGGTGAAAAAGACTAATGTTTGTCACTTAAAAAAAATAAAAGACAAAAATGGTTCAAAGAAACATAAATTATCAAATGAATATTACGGAAAAGATAAAAGAAAAAGATATATTTAAATCTTTTATCATTGTATATCTAATCTAATAAATAATTATTAAAAATGTGAATATTAATTTCAATTTTTAAAATAAATATAACTTTTTAGAAGCATAGTTTTACTATTTACATATAATAATATATGGCATATCTTTATATAACTTATCTAATAAACAAAATAGAATTATTTATTTCTTATAATTTTCTTAAAAAATTGAAATTATTTATTTAATATTGTCAATAGATTTTTTTTAAAAATATAAAATTATTTCATTACTTAATTAATTTTTTAATTAACTTATATTATTTAGAAGTGTTACAAGTTAATTTGGAAAAAATGTATATTAATTGTTTCAGATTGATAATTTTGTTAATTAAGTATGATATACATTATCCTTAAAAGTACTACTTCAAAACAAAGTCCTTAAAAGTACTACTTCAAACCTCGCCTTATTCCCCTCACACATTCCCTTAGCGCGCAATAGGAATGCTCAAAGATTGGACCTTAATGAAGTTTTAACACGGTGGAACAAAGTCCTCTCGTTTGTCACCAACTAGATAAAGGACAATATAGATAATGGAATGCAGTTGGCCTCCCATAATTATGTTGCTTTAAGACAAAAAGTTGAGATCCTCTATTTGTGGATCTTGCAGCTTTAGAAAGCCCGAAGCAATCGGTCCAGAAAGCTACTAACAGCCACGTTAGAAGGCTCATCAAGGGACGACTCATCTCCTTTTAGAGGTGTTCATCTAGAACTCCCATTGGTTGCTCAATTAGCACCATTGTAGTTCCTTGGGATCATTCCATAGATTGAGATACCTTCTTAGGATGCTCATACTACTACTTCAAGATCTCTGAAACCTTCCTCCATAAGTTACTGTGCCATTCTGTATGGCCCTGTGTTTGATCCTTCCTAGCATGTCAAGAAGGAAGTGTTGGAACCAAGTTGATTTTATACTTAGAGTTTTGATGATAACAAAAGTATTTTATGAGAACAATATATTTGACTTCAAAGAGTATGAAAGAACACATGGTCAAGATTTGATCAAGATTTATCTACAACAAAATATGAACAGAATCAATCTGAAGAATTTACAAACGCAATCTGAACAAAATACAAACAGAATCAATCTGAAAAGTTTACAATCTCAATCTAAACAAAATAGGAACATAATCAATCTGAAGAATTTACAAATACAATCTAAACAAAATACAATTTAGAATTAAACAAGGACTAAATTGAAGCCCAAATTTTAACTATAAATAGATACTCAAGGCTGAGGACGAAAATCGTCGAAAAGCAAAAAAGAGTAGTTTTAGAGTTCAAAGAGATAAACACTTGTTCGAATGAGAAATATTCTCTAAGTGTTTTTTCTTAGACTGTGAGAGTTATTATTATTATCAACTTTGTTAGAAGCAAACACTTTAAGTTCCAATCTTTTGTATCCAACTCGATAGTGGTTTAGTTCCTTCTTCAATATGGGGTTGTTAGGAAAAGACTTGGCTTGTAGGGTCAAGGTGGTTAGTGTTAAGACAAACTCTCAAATTAAGTTTTGATGAAAGTAAACAAAGGTTAATTAAGAATGTTAATTATGATTCTAAATGTTATGTTAATTTAATCTGTGCTCTTGAGTGTTTATATTAAAGATAGGAACCAAGCAAAGCAAAGAAATCAAATGAAAAACTAAACAGAACATTCTTGATCATAAGCTGTACAAAACAGAGAATGTTCTGCATAATCAAGATTGATTGTCGAAGCCACTTCACCAATCTTTCTCCACTATTTTAACAAAGATTCTGCCTTAATTCTTTATACCAATTCCATCAGTACATGGCAAGGAACAAATAGGAATCATTATTACTTAAAGAGGTTTTTGAATCACTAAGATAAATCATCATGAATCAAAACAAGTCAAAATAGATTGTAAACTTTCTCCAGTTTGGAACTGTCAAGAAAGTTGAAACAAGACTGAAACTCAAGATTGATTATCAGTCCCCAGACTGTCCAGAAGACTATCAGACCAGATTGATCATCAATATCCACTTCTGATCATCATTCTCCGTTTCTGAAAAAAACAATCTCTGTTTTCTGCAGAAACAAACTTCTTAGTTCTGCAGAAGTTGTTTACTCCTTTCCAAACAGTTTTGGATCAAATCAAGTGTCCAGATCAAAGCCCAATTATCATCAAGTATTTTTCGAAGCTTAAGGGATCTTAAAACGCGCAGAAAAGCTGTTTAAACTTGAGCAAAACAGCCCAGTCAAGCAAGGCCCAAAGCTGTCACATAGATAGATTATTTTTAATTAGATATATTACTTTGGTCAAAAGTAACAGAGCACTACCAACAGCTCTTTCTGACCAGAATTAAATGCTCAAATCATCTTTAAAAGGAAGGCAAATTCGCAAGCATCATTCAGAACTTCAAGTGCTAATTATTCTCATTAAATCATATTCACTTGCATTCTTGAAGCTATCTCATTCACAAAAAGAATCAGACTGAAACTTCATACACTTCCAGGATATATCGTTGTGTGGTATCTCTTCCTTATCTCTATTTACATTCAGTTATTTTTATTATCAAGTTAAATAGAGAAACTAAAAACTATGTTTTTAACTAATCAAGAACGTTCTCCGTTTTCTGTTTCAGAACCAAGAACGTTCTCCGTTTCTGTTTTCATAACCAAGATCATTCTTGAGTTGTTTTTCTTAAGTTTTTAACAGGAAATTTTAATTAGGCAAGATTACAATTCAAACCCCCTTCCTTGTAACTTGACATTGCTACTTCAATTGGCATCAGAGCAAGGTCTCTAAAGAAATACTTTAACCAAGTGCTAGAGAAAAAGATCTAGAAGGAAAAATGTCAAAAGAAAAATACATTATTGAAGAAGGATCTTCAAACAGGCCACCATACTTTGATGGAACTGATTACTACTTCTGGAAAAACAAGATGCAGCTATTCCTAAAATCTCAATACACATGAATGTGGTGCATCATCACAGATGGAGATTTCATACCAAGAGTTGATCAAAATGATTCAAACTCAGCTGAGAAGAAAGAAATCCACTGGACATCTGAAGACAAAACTAAGGTATTCCTAAACTCTAAAGCTCAATTATTCTTATCGTGTGCTTTGAGCAGGGAAGAAAGTGAAAGAGTTGATGAATCATGAAGGAACAAACCATGTCAAAGAAACAAGAATAGACATCAGCATAAGAAAATTTGAGTTATTCGGAATGAATGAAGGAGAAACTATTTATGAAATGTGTTCAAGGTTCACAACTATAGTGAATGAAATGCGAGCCTTGGGAAAGGCTTACTCAGTACAAGATAGAGTAAGAAAGATCATGAGATGTCTTCCAGTCATATGGAGACCAATGGTGACAACTATAAGCCAAGCCAAAAATCTTGAAGTGTTTGCATTAGAAGAACTGATTGGAACCTTAAGAGCACATGAGGTATTGTTATAAGAAGATAAACCTGTCAAGAAAGGAAAAGCAATAGCCTTAAAAGCATCTCAAGAAAGCATACCAGTCCAAGTAGAAGAAGAAACAGAAGAACCTGGACAAGAAGATGCTGATGAAGAAATTGCTCTTCTCACTAGAAGAATTCAAAGAATGATGAGAAGGAGAGACCAAATCAAGAAACGATTCCCAAACAAAAGAGAAACTCCCAAAACAGAAATAGATAAAAGCCAAATCACATGTTTTGGATGTAATAAGTTGGGACATTACAAATCCGAGTGTCTTCTGAACAAAAGAGCACCAAACAGATTTCCTTTCAAAAAGAAATAAATGATTGCCACATGGGATAACTCAGATGAATCTGATGAAGAAGAAGATGAAGAAGCCAACATATGCTTAATGGCAAACACTGAGGAAAATGAGGTAACAAATTCTGAACCATGTCTTTTGTGTGAACAAATGGAGAAAGAATTTGACAACTTACTAAATAATTCAAACTTACTCATTCAAAAGTGTAGTTCATTAAAAGAAAAATTTTATAAAGAAAAAGAAGAGAAAGAAAAAACTCAGGCTTTGAATGATAAGCTGAAAGAAATCATTCAAAATCTGAAAGAATCTCAGACCAAAGATTTTCACAGTGAAACGCAAGAAAGTCAAGAACATTCTGCACTTCAAAAGGAGAACATTCTCCTTAAAGCTGAAGTAAATTTTTTTAAAAATGATCTGTCAAATTTCATTAAAGCTACTGAAACTCTTCAAAATATCATGGGATCTCAAATAGGAATATTTGATAAAGCGGGTCTCGGTTTTAATCAAACTCAGAAATCCAAAATGTATGAAAACTTTTTTATTCCGGAAAGAAGAGAAAGTAAATGCAAGATCAAATGTTCATATTGCAGTAAAATGGGACACCTTGAATTTGCATGTTATTTTAAGAAAAGAGATGAAAAAATCAAGAACAAACAGAGAGGAGAACGATCTGGAACAAAAACAAATTTTCTTCAGAAAAGGGAGAACGTTCTCCAGCTAAAACAGAAAAAGGAGAAAGTTCTGAAAATTTGTCAAAACCAGTTAAAAAACCATTTCAAAATCTAGTGATCAAATGTTCCTCCTGTTCTAAGATTGGACACTCTGAATCAACATGTCATATTAAGAGAGAATCAAAATCTAGAACTAATCCACAAGGAACCAAGACAAAATGGGTACCAAAAGTTAATGAAACAAAAAATGCAGGTTGGATTTCAAGGTGTCAAGAAAAAGCCATGGTTCTTGGACAGTGGCTGTTCAAGACATATGACAGGTGATAAAAACTGCTTCATGTCCTTCGTCAAGAAAGATGGAGGATCAGTCACTTTTGGAAATGACAATCAAGCTCGAATCAAAGGTAAAGGGACAATTGGTAAGAAAAACTCTGCTCAAATAACTGATGCTTAGTATGTTGAAGGTCTGAAACATAATCTCTTAAGCATAAGTCAACTATGTGACAATGGCTGTGAAGTTATTTTCAAACCCAACCTATGTGAAATCATAAAAACAAAATCTGGTGAAAAACTATTTTCTGGAACCAGAAAGAAAAATCTTTATGTTTTATATCTTGAAGAACTGCCTGATGAATCCTTCTTCATATCTATCGAGAAAGATAAATGGATTTGGCATAAAAGGGCAGGGCATGTCAGCATGAAAACCATTTCAAAAATTTCAAAATTAGAACTCATCAGAGGATTACCAAAACTGAATTTTGAAAAAGACAAAATATGTGAAGCATGTGTTAAGGGAAAACAAGTCAAAATCAGTTTTCACTCAAAAGAATTCATTTCCACAAACAGAATCCTTGAATTACTTCACATAGATTTGTTTGGTCCTGTTAAAACAACTAGTTTAGGAGTAATGAAGTATGGTTTTGTTATTGTTGATGATTTCTCACGATAGACTTGGGGTACTATTTTTAAAACAAAAAGATGATGCTTTTGATGCTTTTAAAATCTTTCATAAAAAGGTACAAAATGAAAAAGAATCCAGCATCATTTCTATAAGAAGTGATCATGGAAGAGAATTCATAATGCCCTTTTCAAAAACTTTCTTGAAGAACTTGGCATTTCTCACAGTTTGTCTTGTGCAAGGACTCCTCAACAAAATGGAGTTGTTGAAAGAAAAAATAGAACCTTACAAGAAATGGCAAGAACAATCTTGGAGGAATCTAAAGTTGAAAAATATTTTTGGGCTGAAGCTGTCAATACATCATGTTATATTTTAAACCGTGTATCCATAAGAAAAATCATAAACAAAACTCCATATGAAATCTGGAAAAATAGAAAGCCAAATATTTCATACTTTCACATTTTTGACTGCTACTGTTATATTCTAAACAACAAAGATGTTCTTGGAAAATTTGATGCAAAATCAGACAAAGCTATTTTCTTGGGTTATTCAATCGACTCTAAAGGTTATAGAGTATTTAATCTAAGAACTAAAGTGGTAGAAATCAGCATGCATATTCTATTTGATGAGTTTGATGATTTAAAACTGGAAAAAACAAATGAGGAAGAAGATCTGCCAAACATACAGCAAAAATCTGATATGCAGGAAACGGAGATTGATAAACAATCTATGTATCATTCTCCACCTAAAAGACGATAGGTGATCATCCTCAAACTCAAATCATTGGGGATACAACTGATGGGATTAAAACCAGAAGGTCATTCAAGAATGATGAAAACGACATGGCAATGATTCTCAAGTTGAACCAAAATCAATTAAAGAAGCCATAATTGATCAATCTTGGATTAAAGCCATGAAGGAAGAACTGCCGCAGTTCGATAAAAATGAAGTCTGGACCTTGGTACCAAACCCTCAAGATCAAAAAATCATTGGCACACGCTGGGTTTTCAGAAACAAATCAGATGAAGAAGGTAAGGTAGTGAGAAACAAAGCAAGATTGGTTGCTCAAGGTTATAACCAACAAGAAGGTATAGACTACGATGAAACTTTTGCTCCTGTTGCAATGTTAGAAGCTATTCGTATACTTCCTGCATATGCATCTCATAAACTTGTTAAATTATTTAAAATGGATGTTAAAAGTGCATTCTTAAACGGCTTTTTAAATGAACAAGTTTATGTAAAACAACCTCCCGGTTTTGAAGATCAATCAAAACCAAATCATGTTTTCAAACTTACCAAAGCTCTATACGGGTTAAAACAAGCACCAAGAGCTTGGTATGAAAGGTTGAGTTCTTTCTTAATCAAAAATGGATTTTCCAGTGGAAAAATCGACACTACACTATTTAAGAAAATTGATAAAAATGATTTACTCATTGTACAAGTGAATGTTGACGATATTATCTTTGGATCAACTAATGAAAAGATGTGTGACGGCTTTTCAAAACTCATGCAAAGTGAATTTTGAAATGAGCATGATGGGAGAGTTAAGATATTTTCTTGGATTACAAATTAAACAACATGAAAATGGTATTTTTATTTGTAAAAAAAAAATACATTAAAGATTTGTTAACTAAGTACAAAATGAATGAAGCAAAAATCATGTCTACTCCTATGCATCCATCCTCTTCTTTAGACAAAGATGAACATGGAAAAAATGTTTCTGAAAAAGAATATAGAGGAATGATTGGTTCCTTGCTATATTTAACTGCTAGCAGGCCAGATATTGTATTCGCAGTAGGATTATGTACTAGATTTCAATCTGCGGCAAAAGAATCTCATTTAACAGCTGTGAAACGAATTTTTAGATATCTTGTTGGAACTACTGATCTTGGCCTTTGGTATAGAAAAGGTTCTCATTTTGATCTTGTAGCATATTGCGACGCTGATTATGCTGGAGATAAAACTGAAAGAAAAAGCACCAGTGGAGCATGTCAGTTTCTGGGTGACGCTTTGATATGCTGGTCTTGCAGGAAACAAAATACTATAGCCTTATCAACCACCGAAGCTGAATACGTATCAGCCGCAAACTGCTGGTCACTAGTTCTTTGGATAAAAAATCAACTTGAAGACTTTTCTAAAACGGAGAACGTTTATCAATCTCCGTTTTTCAGACATCTTTCTCCGTTTTTCAACAAACTTTCTCCCCAGTCGTCACTTTCATCATGTGCAGGAAAAGGCATGGCTTGGCATTTAATGCTTATGTCTCTAAGCTTTCAAAAGTCACTCTGACAAGCCATCACTTCGTTTCCCGCCCCCAACACTTGTCACTTCCCTAGGATCAAATCATCATTGTTTCTCTTTCTTCAAAAAATGGCAAAAACGTGTTGCAGTTAACAACACTATTCTGTTCCAGAAATTCTTCATCTCCCTCAACCTTCATCTTCCAAAAACAATGGCTCGAACCAAACAATCCGCACGCAAAAATGCATGCACAGAAACACCATCACCATCATCTTCACCCTCACTATCCTTCAGTCGTTCACCATCTCCACCACCCAGACCAACTCCTCCATAACATTCGTCTGATACTTCTTTTTCAGACTACCTCTCATCCTCCCCTAAAACCAACCCTAACTCCTCCATTCCTGAACCTCTGTCCTCTGTTCTTCCTCCTCTCTACTCTTGTCCTCCTATTAACACTGCTCAGGTTCCTCCTCACTTGCGAAAATCCTTCATTAATCCTTCACCACCAAAGAAATTTGTCAATCCTCTCGCACCAAAACGACGCTCAATGAGAGTCTTGGCAGGAATTGGGACTTCAAGAACCCCAATCACTAAACCTGCTTACTTTATAATCTCAGACTCTAATTTAGATGAATCATCTGATAATCCTCCTCACTCAACATCAACAAAACCCACAAAACCTGTCACTCCATTAAAATCTTCATTTTCGTCTGAACCCTCTCAATCAACTCCTCCAAATCAAAAACGGAGATTGATCAATGAACTTTTCTCTTCTCCCAAACCTTGCCCTCCCACAACTCGTCCCCTAAAAACAAAAACCACCATGACAATCTCTCAATTTCTGGCAAGAAAAAATTTAAACATTCGGCAGAGATTCAAAACCACTGCACCTAAATAGAAATTCATACACACTCCATTTCCCTCTCCAGAACGTTCTTCAAGTTAAGAACGTTTCCCACCTAGTGAACCTTCACCCTCCCTACGCCAAGAACGTTCTCCTATCAACGAACGTTCTCCCATCCTTTCCACTCCTAATACTCAAAAAACTCCTTCACCAACTCAAGAACGTTCTCCCATCCCAGAACGTTCTGCTGTACTACAGAAATCTCCCTCTCCCGCTCAAGACCGTTCACCTGCAGAAGAACGTTCTCCGTCTCATTCCCCCTCTCCTTCACAATCCACCAAACGACCCCTTTCCCCTCAACATCCTTACTCTCCCACCTCTGATTCTTCATTAGACTCTGGTTCCCCTGCACAAACTTCTCCACCTTCCAAGAAAGCCAAAACTCAAACCACTCCTCTAATTCCTCCCACATCTACCAAATTGTTTAAAACCAAATGGGCTCAGAGACCCATTGGTATTGGACGAGTCTTTGTCTTTGACAAACTTGTAGTAGATGGCAACGCTGTCCAGCACTTCACTGATGCTCTAGGATGGACTGCTTTTCTACACACATCTGAGCATTACTATCCAGATGTTGTTAGAGCCTTCTACTGTCAGGCTCAAACATTCCCTGATAAATCACTTTTGATTTCCAACATTAAGGGAATTGAGATAAAAGTGACTCCTGACATCCTTGCATCAATCTTGGATCTCCCTACTGAAGGTCCTGCTGTTTTTGGAAAATCTTGGTATGCATCTCTCAATCTTAAAGAGATTGAAGTTTTATCTGAGCTGTTTCAAGAAAACTCTACTAGGTACCTCTCCACTTACCTTCGACCCCTCCAAAAAATTTTTAACAACATGAGTCAGCATACTCTTCTTCCCCACTGTGGAAGCCATGAGTATGTCTCTAAAAACGACGCGCTGATCATCTATCATCTCATCAACTGTGAGCGCCTCAATCTCCCTCATCTAATCCTTCATCACATGATTGCTGTTGCAACCAAAGACTTCAAGATGAATATTTTTCCTTACGGTATGATTCTAACAAAGGTCTTTAAACATTTCAACATCCCTCTATCCACTGAAAAATCCCTCCTCAAAATATCCAAATTCTCCACAAAAAACATGGCTCATATGAAGATAACTATCACAAGACAGCTTTCCCCCACACCAACAACACAGCATAACCCTTCAAAAACTAGAAGGTCTTCCCCCATCACCTCTTCTTTTCCATCTCCTCTAAAAAGAAAACGCTCTGCAAGAAGAAGAACTGCTGTCCCAGACCCAAAACCACCTTCCCCATCTCCAAACAGAGCAGCTGAAAATGCTCCAGAATGTTCTCCTAAACACCAAGAACGTTCTCCTACAAATGCTCAAGAACATTCTCCTACAAACCGAGAACGTTCTCCAGACCTTCCTCCAGAAATTCCAACCTTGTCCGTTTTTCGTCCACCATCGACCTTATCATCCACTGACTTCATCTCCTTCTCCCAATACTTTCATTCTCCACCTGATCCCATGACTACACTACTTCCCCACCAAAATGTGTCAGCCATGTCACTTGCCTATATTTCTCCACAAACAACCACTTCTTCCATTTTTGGAATCAGTCAATTCGTGACTTCTCCAGCCACTCCTGGTCCTTCCATTAGCCAAACTTCCTCCTCCCATCCTAACCCTCAGCCTCTACCTGCCTCTCTGCCTACCATCCCTGCTCCATCCAGCAGTGCTGCTCCAATCCCTCCTCCAATCATGACTCCTGCAAAGGAACCCACAAACTCAGAACTGATGGCAACTCTGCAACTCCTTCTGGCTCGACAGACTCATCAGGATTTAGAGTTTTCCATGCTGCGTTCTTGGCTCACAGAAACGCTTGCCCCCAAACTTGGTCTGCCTCCTCCTCCTGCCTAGCCCGCTCCTGCTACTGCACCGATTCCTGATCTTTCCAAGTCTACATCTTCAGAAGGATCTTCTCCTTCTTTAGCTAAATAGGAATCTTTTGCTCTTTCCTTTTTGTATGACAAAGGGGGAGAATTAACTTTAGTTTTTATATTCTGATAATTAAGAATTCCTTTTTGTAATCAGGATCTTCTATTTTGTACTTTGCAATTGTATCATTTTGAAAATAAATGAAATATTTATTATGCTGAAAATCTGATTGCATTATCTATTTCACAGTAATAAAAACATCTATTGCATTAATTGAGGGGGAGCTTTTACGCTCTTCAAATTTAAAATTAGAATCAGAATTAAAATCTAAATTAACATGTTTGTCATCATCAAAAAGGGGGAGATTGTTAAGACAAACTCTCAAATTAAGTTTTGATGAAAATAAAGAAAGGTTAATTAAGAATGTTAATTATGATTCTAAATGTTATGTTAATTTAATATGTGCTCTTGAGTGTTTTTATTAAAGATAGGAACCAAGCAATGCAAAGAAATCAGATGAAAAATGAAACAGAACATTCTTGATCATAAGCTGTACAAAATAGAGAATGTTCTGCAGAATCAAGATTGATTGTCGAAGCCACTTCACCAATCTTTCCCCACTATTTTAACAAAGATTCTGCCTTAATTCTTTATACCAATTCCATCAGTACATGGCAAGGAACAAATAGGAATCATTATTACTTAAAGAGGTTTTTGAATCACTAAGATAAATCATCATGAATCAAAGCAAGTCAAAACGAATTGTAAACTTTCTCCAGTTTGGAACTGTCAAGAAAGTTGAAACAAGACTGAAACTCAAGATTGATTATCAGTCCCCAGACTGTCCAGAAGACTATCAGACCAGATTGATCATCAATCTCCACTTCTGATCATCATTCTCCGTTTCTGAAGAACAATCTCCGTTTTCTGCAAAAATAGACTTCTCAGTTCTGCAGAAGTTGTTTACTCCTTTCCAAACAGTTTTGGATCAAATCAAGTGTCCAGATCAAAGCCCAATTATCATCAAGTATTTTTCGAAGCTTAAGGGATCTTAAAACGCGTAGAAAAGCTGTTTAAACTTGAGCAAAAAAACCCAGTCAAGCAAGGCCCAAAGCTGTCACATAGATAGATTATTTTTAATCAGATATATTGCTTTGGTCAAAAGTAACAGAGCACTACCAACAACTCTTTCTGAACAGAATTAAATGCTCAAATCATCTATAAAAGGAAGGCAAATTCGCAAGCATCATTTAGAACTTCAAGTGCCAAGTATTCTCATTAAATCATATTTAATTGCATTCTTAAAGCTATCTCATTCACAAAAAGAATTAGACTGAAACTTCATACACTTCCAGCTTATTCTTCTGAGTTCTTTTTATTCTGAATCTATTCTCAAACAAGAATTGAGCATAATCATATTCAACAAAATCTTTTAAATCATTATTGTGTAAACTCATAACTATAAGGATTGTTTATAGTTTGAGTGTGATTAAAAAAGTAAACTGTCAAATCCTATCAGATTAGTTAGGTGACTTGATTGAATTCTTTCTGGGTGGAAAGGGAGTATAGTTACAGATCAAGGTTGATCTTTAACTGTGTAACCAAAAGATTGTTCTTCGTTCTTTGAACACTTAGTGAAAATCTCACAGTTGTGAGGACTGGACGTAGCCCGAGCTGGGTGAACCAGGATATATCATTGTGTGGTATCTCTTCCTTATCTCTATTTACATTCAGTTATTTTTATTATCAAGTTAAATAGAGAAACTAAAAACTGTGTTTTTAACTAATCAAGAACGTTCTCCGTTTTCTGTTTTAGAACCAAGAACGTTCTCTGTTTCTGTTTTCATAACCAAGATCATTCTTGAGTTGTTTTTCTTAAGTTTTTAACAGGAAATTTTAATTAGGCAAGATTACAATTCAAACCCCCTTCCTTGTAACTTGACATTGCTACTTCAGTTAGTTCCTCAAAATTTTGGGGTTGTCAGGTCTTTTGTGAAGACTGACTTGGAGGGTTAGGTGCTTTGTAATTCAAGGTATTTGAATTAGTGGATTAAAGCCTTCTGAATGAGGGGATTAGATGTAGCCAAGTTAGTGGTGAACTAGGATAAATATATGTGTCAAATTATTTATGCTTTCATTGGTTGCTGCTTCTGAATTCGATTGCTTCTACTCCAAGTTAGGCACCAAAACCGAACTGGTTTTTATTTATTTATAAATTATAAAAAAGTTATCAACTTTGGCAAACACAATTCAACATCCCTTCTCGTGTTTGCACCTTCAGGAAGACTTTGATCGCTTGGAAGCTAGGACCAAGGCATTAGTGGAACAAACAACCAAGAATTAGGAGAATATTTAGACTACCCTAAGTTTATCTTAGCTAGGTTGACCAAGCCAAATATTTAGTTCCTTGTATTTTTTTTTTGTTTTCTTTGTTCTTTGTCTATTTGTAATCTTTTTTTTTTTTTTTTTTTACTTTTTGTCTGAAAGACAAAAAGATGGAGAATATGTTTTGAGAATTTTCTTTTAATGAAAATCTCAAGTTCTTTTTAATTTCATTAACTAACGCTTATCAACTATCTGTTCCGAATATCTCTCTTCTTACAGTTAAACATGCATATTTTAAGGGGGAGCTCTGTTGTGATATTCTATGTTAATTATGTTTACTCGAGTAAAAAATTATTTTAAGGAGCTCCTTTAAAATTAAAAAAACTGTTCACAAAAATAGATGTTTGTCATCATCAAAAAGGGTGAGATTTTTAGAACTAAGTTGGTTTGAAGAACTATTAGCCTTACTTGTTTTGATAATAATAAAATTATTTTGTGGGAACAATTTAAAGCACTAATGTTTTGTTTAAGTGTGCAGTTCCCAGATCACGTTTATTTTGAATAACTTTACATTGCATCCTATGATGGTTGGACTAAGTTAAATGAACACCAAGACTCTGCTAGAATTTTTTTATTATGAGTCTCATGAACATGCTTTAACACGCGCCTCTAGTGATTCTGTTAATGAAGCAATGCTCTAATTAGTTTGGCTCTAATCACTATAACAAGCATATGATCACTATGTCTCTGTATAAGCAAATGATTGTCTTCCTCTGATAATCGCGTCAAGCATCTACTGTCTGATTCTGTCTAAAAGTCAACACTATAAAAAGTCAATATTTTGAAAAGTCAACACTATGAAAAGTCAATGCTATGAGGAGGACAAATTTGTGCATCCTCTGCTCAACACTCTTAATCCATTTTTTGTCTGAAGGTCTATTTGACATACTATGACCATGATATCCTTTGCTCTATTTGTCTCCGTATCAAGATACGCAGAATCAATTACAAGGACTATTTTTCGGAGAAGGTTTAATGGTGAATCAATCTCTGAAGATTTCACACGAAACTTCATGATGCATGTTGATTTCTTGCAATCAGGATAACAACGAGAAATCTTAAAGTTTCTCTATAAAAGGAAGAGCAACCCTCATTGATCCATACAATAACATTGAATTGCAATAAGCACAATATATGCGTCTCTGCACTTTTGCTCTCTATACTTTGTTTTGTTTAAGTGCTAAGAAATAGTTTATGAGAATACAATATTGTAAACACTCTCTTGTGAGAGTATTCAGAAAATCCTTAAACTTACTCTTTTGTAACCTAGCCTAGTAGTGGATGCATTGTAAGAATAGAGGTGCACCTAAGAGGGGGGGAGGGTGAATTAGGTGTTAGGAAATTTTCTTGTTTTCAGAGGCTTAGTGATCAATTTTTTTTTATTTTGACAGTGTAGGGCAATAAGTAAATGGCAGAAAATTAATGGACACAACAATATTATCCTGGTTCCCCTTATGACCAAGGGTACATCCAGTCCTCTTGCACACTACAAGAGATTTTTCCAATATTGTTAGAAAATGTACAAATCCCACCCTAGGATCTTTGCTACAAACTTCTAAGATAGCACACCACTATCTTAGATTAGACTACTTGAAGAAAGTACTACTTTCTTTTAACAAACAATAAAATCACTTTAGTGATTTTCAACAAAATTTTCTTTAACTTGGAATAAGAATATAATGGTTGTACAATGATATCAATCCAATATTATTTCAAGTGTACTTTGAGAACCTTTCTCAATGATATGAAAATGTATTGCAAGTACTTGAAATATGAAAAATGACTTTGAGAAAATTTCAGAAAATTGTTCAAAGTTTGGTAGTAGGATTGTGTGTGAATTAATTCGAAACTATGGGGTATTTATACTCCATAGACATCACTTCCGATCAGTGGCCATTGTTCCAAGAGGTTTGATGAAAAAATGAAATGATCTAGAACCATTTCAGATCTGAAAGATTGTATTGTTTCCAGTTGTATTCGAATACAATATGTGTGTAGTCGAATACACCTCTTATAACGTTCAGATTTATTCAAAATTTTCATCTTGTATTCGAATACAAAGTCCTTGTAGTCGAATACAATTAGGTGAATTTTGCCACTGACTTGTTGATTGTATTCGACTACATCAGGTTGTAGTCGAATACAGATGTGTAGTCTGAGCTACTGACTTATCACTTGTACTCGACTACAGCACCTCATAGTCGAATACAGATGTTCAGTGTTTGCTACTGACTTAGCATCTGCATTCGAATACAATATGCTGTATTCGAATACGACATTGCTTTTTGTCTAAAACTTTAATTTTAAACTCTATTAATGTAATTTTGACATGTGAAAATCCTTTTTATGCATATGCAAAGATGAATGGTTATCATGTACTTTTGAAGTATAGGAATATTTAATTGCATCATGTACCTTTACATTTATTAAACATCTAATATGTTCGATTATAGTTGACTTTGATATTTGGACTTTTTTTTGAGCTTTGTTACTTCGATCAAAATTCTTGGTCTTTGTCTTCATCAAAAACATGTGTTTTACACGCATTTCTCAACAGCTTGACTGTACTAAGTTAGAAGGTTGAGAAGACTTGAACACAATCAATTTGACTAGCAAGTGTTCAATGAAAGTGTGATTCAGTTGGTGAATTATTGGATTAAATCCTTCAGTTTGAAGGGACTGGACATAGCTACCATGTTAGTGGTGAAGCAGGATGAATTGACTGTTTTGTTATGTGTTTCTGTTTTATTTGCTCTTGTTCATTACTTTGTTTTAATCTTGTTAAAACGTTCTTTTAAAATAAAACACAATTCAAACCCCCATTTCTTGTGTTTCCCGCTCTACAAATTTATGTACATCATGGACATAGGAATGAGATTAATGTTTTTCACACACATATTCAAAACAAATAATTATGCTCCCTTCTTTCCCATTAATATTTCATAAGACACAACAATCAAACATGTATCTCAGGCCAAAAAATATTTCAAAATCATTATGAATAAATACAATTAAGGGATAATTTTTAGTGAAAATAATTGTTGTGATAAAATGCAAGTGTGCAATATATTCAATTCTGACAAATAAAGTGAAAGTAAATATCGTTTCCACGTAGATTATAGTGGCTAAATTCTAAATATTTCCAAATTTATAAGTTAAATCAATTAAGACTCAATGTAACAAGTAACACATAAATTTGGATGATTGAAATACAATCAATAGTAAATAATAGTAAAATAAAGATAAAATAAATTTGAGAAAATAGTTGGTGACTTTATAATTGTGCAATTCATTTATAGTTTTGGATATGAAATGTTGCAGCATGTTATAACATTTTGAACAAAGCTTACGGGCATTCCAACACAGTTATTATGATTTTCAAGTGCACCAATGTCATTCTTGGGTGTATGTTCACGTCCAAATCATGCTTCAGTTTTAACCTCTATTATTCTATGGGGACTTAAATGATATTCCTAACATTTAACACCAACCATATTTCCATATATCTTGACTATATCTATATTAACCAAGTATTTCCACCCACTAATATTTTCCAATATTAATTAACTTACATTCAAGCTTAGATGACCAATCTCAACTTTAAATATATAAATAGAAATACCAAATTAATTAAAGAAACTAAAACATAACTGTAACATATCTTTCACGATAAAATCATTACAAAAGCATAATATCCTAACTAAAAGGATTTAGTTCATAGTGAACTTAAAACAAAAACAACATAACAAGATTCATCTCAAATGATTAATACAACTAAAAACGGAAGGGGAGTAGAGATTTTAGAGATGGGAACAACTACATAAATGTGATAATTCTAAGCTCCTAACCTCGCATCCCCTTCTTGACTCTAGCTCCAAAAATTGCCTTCAATGGTCTTGAAATGGAGGAAATAGAATGAAGATGAATAATGTAGTGAAAGTGGTGATGGTGGATGCTGGACAGAGAAATTAGGTTACCATTTTGTGCAACTTTTGTCCTCTTGTATATGGTACTTTTTGGACTTTCTCTCTATTTCTTTTTGGGTCTTCTTTTGTTCCTTTAAGCATAAAGTGACTTTGGTCCAATGGAATAAAGGTAATGAACATTTAGAATATTACTTTTATGTGTACTTGAGTGGTGAAGTGTCCCTTGTGCCCCTAGGATAAGGTTGTCGCATTC
The DNA here is from genome assembly GCA_037974755.1 of Cicer yamashitae. Lineage (NCBI taxonomy): Eukaryota > Viridiplantae > Streptophyta > Magnoliopsida > Fabales > Fabaceae > Cicer > Cicer yamashitae. The sequence continues at coordinate 14,379,374 of JBBPBQ010000004.1, read as the reverse complement.
TAGACACACAACTTGTTGTTGTCTTGCATGGATACTGCAACATTTAACCCAAATATGATCAATTAATTGTATCATGCACAAAATCAACACCAAACAACATAATTCCACCATAAACTTGCCTAATATAATAAAATGGACATCTAATCAATGTTGTACAAAAAATATACTAAAAACTACTAATTTAATTAAATATCTTCAAAAAGATTTACATATTCAAGTCTAAAATATGCTAAATAATTCATATATTTAAGAGTTATCAATAATCATTACAAAGAAGATTCAAAATTTATAATATAAACCTCAATGTGGGGAGGAATATAGCATATACAATATATTCCAAAAATTCAACACTAATGGGTAGAGGAATTGTCATTGTATAAAATCATGTTACTCAAAATCAATTAATGCACACTTCTCGTGGGTAGCTAAAACATAAATTATTCTAAGCAACATAATTATCCCCAAATTAATTGAAAGGTTAAATTATTTGACCCTTAATTTAATATGTGGCTCAACCAAACTTATGAATAAGTCACTATGTTGATGAACAAGGATGAATTGTTGTTCAAAAAATATTCTCAACAACATTCATAACATTTATCCGAATCATATTCTCCAATAAATATATATTCAAACATATAATCATATAAATTATATCACTCATGTAATAAAAAGATTATCATAGTATACAAATTAAATTCTCGCAGGTATATATGCAAACTATAGCAACATATCAAACTATAAATGATGCTTATTTTGAGTTAATATTTAAAGCCAATCAAAACACAAACATTCAAATAATTATATAAGTTTTTTTAGTTGATTTTTTTTATTAAATGTAGCAAAAAAATGGGGGGAAGATGAATCTACCCAAAAAAAATAAAAATAAAATCTCAAATTCAACAAACTTCTTAACCACAGGGCGGGTGTTGTACGCCTTTGTAAAAGGTTCTTTACTGGATATAGAATATTTTATAAATATTTTAATAGTTTTCGTGTTCTCTTTCTCATCAGTATATCTCCTAGCTTTTCTATCTCTAATAGTATCTTAAACTTTTAGAAAATTCTTCAATATCTCCCACTCATGATCAACTATAGTGTAAAAATCCTCTTACTATTTTAGAAAACATTTCTAACGTTAAATTAATATTATAATTTATAGATTGTTTTTTCTTTCTTATTTTGTAATACTCTATTTTAGTTATAGTTGACATAAGTTTAAAGTAGAAATGGGAAAGCGGTAATATTAAAATTTGTCCAATTGTCAAAAGAAGGACATACCACATTTCTATCTCTCTTTCTTAGAAACTCACGTGTGTTAACTCATTCTTGAGTTCATTTTCTTTGTTTTTGCAGCCACAATCTTCTCTCAAAACACTCCACCACACAACCACTCATTTACTGTTCATCATTTCTTCCAATCCTCTATTTTTCCATCTCTTTCCAAAATCTTTCAAAAACAACATCTCATTAAAGTTCCCCATACTTGCCCCGATCCCTTGCATGTATGTTTCCACCATTAAATCTTCAGTAATCAACCACATCGTACTAAGGCGAAGTCGAGGACAACTAGGAGAAACTCAAAAGAAATTAGAGCAAGGAGCAAAGATTGGAGAAATAGAGAACAGAAGTAGAAGATAACTTCCCCAAATTAGCTCAAATCGAAAAGGAACTTCCTTAGAAAACTGTGAGTTCTTTTCTAGAACTGATTTCATATTTTGCATATGGGTTATGGGTTCGATTTTAGTTTATTTTACTGATTTGAAATTATTTCTCTAGGTTTGAAATAATGGGTTCCTTAAAATATGAGAGTGAGGGAAACTGTGAAGTTTAACATATAAGAAATGTTAAAAACTGCATTTTCACTTTTGCAAAATCATCCATTTTGCATATGGTTGTGTGATGATTATGATGTGTTGAGATTTAAGAAATAGGGGTTAACTGTGATGGGCGAATTTCTAAATTTATGTGTTTTCCCTAAGCCCTTTATTATGCGTTTTCTGCTTTCAATTAGTTTTTGCTTCGCTTATGCGTTTATGCTTGTGATTAGTGTTTGTCTTTAATGCGTTTTCTGCTTCTGATTAGTTTTAGCCTTGATTCTTTTCTTCTTCTTTTGCCTCTGATTCTTTCTTCTTCTGCCTCTGATTCTTTCTTCTTCTGCCTCTGATCCACGTATCCTTTGATCATGGTGCCTTTGATCCAAGTTCCTTTGATCATGCTTCCTCTGAACCACGTAACCTCTAATCATTCTGTCTCTGATCCAAGTTCCTCTTATCATGATGCCTATAATCCATGTATCCTTTAATCATTTTGTCTCTGATCCAAGTTCCTTTGATCATGCTGCCTCTGATCCAAGTTCCTCTGATCATGCTGCCTCCAGTCACGTATCCTTTGACTCTGCCTCTGGTCACGTATCCTCTAACTCTGCCTTTGATCATGTGTCCTGTAACTCTCCTTCTAGTCACGCATCCTCTGACTCTGATCACGTATCCTCTTACTTTGCCTCTAGTCACGTGTCCTATGACTCTGATTATACTGCCTCTAGGTAGAATCCTCTTCTGGTCATGTTGTCCCTGATTTTTCCGTTCTTGATCATGTTGCCTACGAATCAAGGATGCCTTGACTTTCATCCCTCTAATTTGAGGACACCACTGATTATACTACCTCGAGTTAGAATGATTTATGATGATTTATGCAAGGTATAAACTTATGTTATGATTTTCGAATTGTAATGTTAAATGAAGTTAATAACATTTATTCCATTGGTGATTGAAATATGCATTGCAAACATGGTGTGAAAATACGTTGCATTTCATAAATAAGATAATGACATGCATATTGCGGTGGGACTTTCCAACTTTGTTTCAGGCTAAGAACAAATGGTAAAGGTAAAACAATTGGGACGCCAATTGTGATCGTGGCTAGACCACTTTTGCAAGAGACTCTAATTACCTGGATTACCTACATCAGGGTAATTGGAGGAGCTTTTTCTTATAAAAGGAAATGGAAATTTCCAAGTTTTTCCTTAGAAAAAGGGAATGAGAAGTATATAGCTTTTCAAAACTAAGAAAAGAAAGAGGATGTGCAGTTTTTTTTTTCCAGTGCTTAAAGTAAAAAGAAAGATTTTAAATGTTGGCCTATGGCCAATGAAAAGCATTTCATATTCATATTCATATTCATATTCATGACAAGTTTTCATTGTTTTCTTAAGGAAAATTATTCCAACTACCCTCCCCCTTTTTATAGACACATGAAGAGTTTTACATTTTGGTATCAGAGCTGGTCGATCCAATTGGATTGTAGGTAAATGGTTAAATTTAGGATACCTCTCTTTTGGTTTTATGTTCTAAGTATCATTTCACAAAATAATAAGTCTGATCAGCTTAATATTTTGTGTTTGATATGCAAAATTGTGACAGAAAGACTTGGAAAATAGGATGAGATAAGCATTGTTATTATATGAGTGACATTTGATTTGGAAAAGTGATAGAGCCTTTCATTAGGAAGTTTAGGTTTGTGCATAGGAGCACCTAGAGGTGGGCTTTCGAAGCAAATGAGTTATGTGTAGCAAAGTGAAGTAAATTGTATAAAATAGGAGGTTAATAAAAAGTAAGGTTAAGCACACAAAATTATGATTTATATGGAGTGTAAGGTTAGCAGAAAATGAAGAATCCTTAACCTATAAATCAAAGTAGGAGATCATACCATGCAATAAGTTACAAAGTTGAAAATCCTAGGATTTATGGTACAAACAGAGATGAAATAAGTGAATCAGTAAATTGCCAACTTCCAGTATAGTTGTAGAAATGAAGAGTTTAGGGAAATGGTAGCAATATGAATGAGTAATGGATATCAAAGAAAACCCTCATTCAGAAGAGTTAGAAGTAGTGAGACTAATAACTTAGACAAAATCTTGGCAGTACTTTTATCAATTCCAAGTTGTTAGAAATTAGTATAAATTCTTTATAATAATTGAGACAGATTGATAATTCTGGTTATATGCTGAAAATTTTGCACCCTACTAAAGATGTAGAAGATGAAGCACTTAAATTCTAGAATTTCTTAGATTATATCAAACCTGTAAGTTGACATGTCTAATCCACTCTCTGTATGGGTGTGTTGAGATGTTGGATTTGGAATTTAACTCAATAAAAAAAATGAATATGGGACTAAGAGTTAGTTAGGGAGTAATTAAGAGATTTACAGTTTCTTCTGATCAGATTTACTCTGATCTAGTTTTCCCCCTGATATGACTTCTTTTGATCCAATTTTTAAGGAAAATTATAGTAAATAGAGATGTGAAGATAATTGAGCATGAGTTCTAGGATGGGGAGTAAAAGATCAACAACATTAGTTAACAAGTACAAGCATAACTGTTGGATAATTATCAATACAATGAAGAAGTGTTGAGGAGGACGTAGAACTTAAAAATTTTAACAACCATTAATACACTTAAGTGAGTTTAAAGAGTACAGTGATAATGGAATTGATAGTAGAATGATCTTGTGTGTTTTATTATTTTATTAATACAGAACCAGTAAATGTTAAATAGACTATGAAGAGAGGACTTTAGAGAAAAAACAATGATGAAGAACTTAGGGCAATTGAACTGAAACAATGGCTCAATTGCCAACTATAAGCTAAATTGTTGGCATTGGAAGGGTGTTAAAAGTCAAGAAACTCAACCCTCGTTTTGTTGGACCCTTTCAAATTATACAAATGATAGGTCTCTCAGCCTATAAATTAACCTTATCGCCCTGTTTGTCGGGTTTACATGATGCTTTTCATGTCTCTCAACTCAAGAAATATATTCCAGACCCTTATTAGATCTTGAGTCATGAATCTCTACAAGTAAAGCCCATCCTTACTTACAATCCAATACCAACTCAAATTATTGATAGAAACATGAGGACATTAAGGAATAAGACCATTCCCTTGGTAAAGGTTGTTTAGGGATGATCATCACCAGAGGAAGCAACCTGGGAAACAAAAGCTGATATGATGAAGGAGTATCCATGTCTCTTCCAATAGATAAACTCTCAAATTTCGAGGACAAAATTTTCTATATAACAACACAATTTTGAATTAATGGAAAGTAAACCTATGGTCATGGTTTCACTTGTAATATCAATATCTCAAGTCTTAGTTTCATATAAATTCTTATTCATTTTCTCAATTATCAATCCCTCTTTAAAACTATTAACAAAGTTTCGTCATTCAATGTAATATTCTTTTCCCTAAATTAATTTTTTGATTGATCATACAAAAAAATATAATTAAGAGAAAGCATAAAGAACCAAAAGGTTGAATGATTGAAAGATTAGTATATATGTTTCATCATACAAGAATCCTAATCTCAATTATCCTATAGATCTACCAATTAATTGTAGTTGGTCACTAGTCAATTGATTGATTAAGGCATGCAAATGTTGGCCATCCCAAACATGTAAATAAAACAATAGAATAATTTAATTGAGATAAACAACAAAAATCAAAATAAAACTAGAATTTAAAACTAAGACATAGTGAAAAGGTATCTAAATCACAAGATTCACCAAAGACCCTAGAAGAGAGCTTAGTTACTCATTGACATATAAAAAATAAAGTAAATAATAGAAGTGTTCATCAATTAAAGAAAAAGAAATAAAACCCATAAAGAGTATGATTTTTATGCAACAATCTTCCCCCTTATTTGGTAACAACTTTCCCCCTTTGGCAACATTTTGTTATCATAAAATTCAATCTTTGAATTGTGCAACAAACCTCCTTGTACTCATAAATTGGAATATTAAACTTGAGTTTTTTTTTTTTGCACTAAAAACTTAGTAGATTTGACCAATTTGAATTATTTTATCATCCCATGATCAATTCTGCAAATATAATAAATAAATGAATAAATAAGAAGAAGTTGAAATCAAAACTATAAAATAAGATAAAATAGAGGGTAAATACTCTCTTAAAATCTTATAAAAAATAGGTTTATCATGAATATATATTAGAGGCTAAATTGGAAGATCTTAAAAGGTAGTTAAAGAGATTTCTTCCTCCTCCTTGTCAATATTGTGACTTAGTGGACCGTGATAGTCAAGATTGTCCAATAAGAAATTATTGGGATTACTATGAGATCTGCCCTAGCGGGGATCAATATGATCCCTACTCCTACAAGTGGAACATTGCTTACATACCACCTTGTATGCAACCTCAAAGTACAAAGCAGGAAAATGAGCTACATATTGATGAGAGACTTACAACCTTGATGCAAAATACCATTCCTCAGTTATCTCAAAGGCCTCAATATGCATCATTCACTCAAATTGAGCCCAAGTCAGATGAAGCCGAAATCATCACTATCACGGTTGCTGAAGAGTTGAATGAAGAACTTGGACATGAGAGACAAATGTCTATTGAAAGAGAAAAACCCTTACGGAAGAGATCAATTTTGAGGAGAATCAACGAGACCATATGGTTATAATCATAAACAAAAAGGAAGAGACCCCAATCATTTTGGAAAAGACTATATTAACTATTGGTGATGCTATAGTTGAGGTAGAAAAGGGAAAAGTGACTTTAAGATGTGGTAAGAAAGAAGATGTTTTTAAAGCTTTAAATTCCTCCGAAAATTTCTCTCATATTATTTTTTCATATTTTGATAATGTGGTTGTTACTATGGATTTTAATGACTCTAAGATGCAAGACCATTTGGAAAAATATCTTATTTTGCAGGACCTTAGCATAATGGTGGGTGAAGATGAAATTAGAATTTCACCATCTTCTGAAACTCATTCACCTCATAGAAAAAGGAAAAATAATATGAATCACCTGATTAGAAAGTTAAGAAGGAGCAATGCTTTAAAGGTGAAATTTTCCCTTGGAGAGCCGCCTGATTAATTCTTAAGTTATCGTCAAGCTCGAGACATTAAGCAAGTGCTTTGCAGGAGGCAAACTGTATTTACTTTTTATTTTATTCTAGTTTGAATTTATTATTTTTGTTGATTATTTTTTTTTAGGAAATAAAAGCTAAACTAAATCCTTAACATAGGACAATTGAGGAGTAAAAACTTCATGAACTAAGGGACAAGAAAAAGAAGTAATTCACAATTTAGTTTGAAGAATTAAAATATATGTGTGTGTGTATATATATATATATATATATCATCTCACTTCTTAGCTTGGGGGTTACTCACACTAACAGTCAAGTGAAAGGTGAGGTGAAGTGTTGTTTCACTGAGTAGCTTGGGGATTACTTACACTAATAGTCAATCCAAAGGTGGAATGGTATCAAATTAAAGAAAAAATGAAGTGTTATTTCACTGAGTAGCTTGAGGATTACTTGCACTAATAGTCAAGCCAAAGGTGGAATGATATTAAATTAAAAAGAAAAGAAAAAATGTCATGAATAAAAGGTTGAGTTGTCCCTAATAAAATGGAAATAGAGACGGATACAATCTGTCTCTAAATTTAACAAATTCCGTCGCTAAACATTATCGAGACAGATTTAGAGATGGACATGTTTCCGTAGTTGGTTTTCGCGTCTCTAAGATGTTAGAGACGGATTTTAGCATCGGTCTCTAATCAAAGACGGAGTATGTCCGTCTCTATCAGAGAGGGATATATCACTCCCGTCTCCAATAGGATTTAATTTTATCCGTCTCTAGCTTATTACATTCCGTCTCTGTTGAGACAAATGTGTATTCCGTCTCTAATATATGAACAATTTTTTTATTTATATCTCACAATCCATCTATAATTATTTTCTACCTGAATATTTAAGTATCAATTTTCAAATATTGAATTCCATACTATATATATGACACAAGATTCCCACAAAAATTAAATTTAAATCAACACCAATTTAACAACAATGTCATAAAAGTTCATATAACTCTTTCACACAAAAAACATTAACAGTACACTACATGCAATCAATCTTTAAATTTGTTCAAAACATAACAAATAATATTTGATTTAACAAAATATCTAAATGGAAGTAATCAGTGCATAAGGTTATCATCCATATCATCACTCATCTCTTCATTTCCATTATCACCTTCTCCTTCTGGTTGAAGTCTAGAATTTTGATTACAATGAGGCACAATACTCTCAAACATCCGCTCCCAATGCGCCATCTTTTTTTTAATCATTTCTTGTTCAAGATTCTTTTGTTGAAGTTCAATCGTTAAAGCTTCAATCTTAGCTTATAGCAACAACTTTTTCTGATGATACATCAGAAACTGTAGACGATGATTTTATGCATGCTTTGATTGTTGCAGCTTGAGATCCTAATCCAAATAGGCGTCCTTTCTTGTTAATGCCTCAAACAACTTCCTTGTATATACTATTATCAGACAGTTGGCTATTATCTTCGCCATTATGAGATTGTTTCTCAAACATTAGAGTTTGGTACATTTCCTAAAAAAAGAGTTATCATTAGTATATATATATATATTTATATTTGGTAAAGACATTACTTTAAGGATGGTGTAAACATACAACTATCTTAGCTTGTTTTTCATTAAACCACTCATCTGGTTTCCCTTTTGGCCTATGAAGTCGCTCGTAAACCTCAAAATTGGTTGGTTCTCTATTCAATTCCACCCTCTAAAAAAGTAACCAACAATCATTATGTTAGTATAAATATGATTAAATTGTCATTCCAACAATTAGATTATGTTAGTATAAATATGATTACTTACCATTTTTTTGACATGTTCTCTCGCAGTTATGGATCTTCCAATATGCACATTGTGTCCAACTTGAGATTGCCTATTTTGCTTATTAATCATAGAAATTTTTTGCCATGTCTCAGCTTGCCATTGAGCTTTCAATTGTTCTAAATTCTCTTCCCCAATCCAATCACCTATATCCTCACCATTACGCACCTTGAACAAAGCATTTTTTAGGGCCAAAGATCCCCTATTGTTAAAGCTCTTTTTAATGTTTGCTTCATCCTTCTCAAGCCATTTGTATTTTGCCTATAAAAAAGATGTCTTTAGTATTAAAATAAAACATAAAGAACAGATCCAAAAAATATAATTAAAAAACTTGATATAATTGGATCCATATGAAAATACTACCAATGGAAAAGCGTGAAAATTGGAAAGAGTTACTTAAATGTTTAGGCAGTCGTAACTAATTGTAACATAAATGTTAATTCTGTTGGTGCTGTTAAACCTGGACTCACCTCATATAAGATGTTGTGCTCATTCAGATTTACATATTCATAATAACACTTAAAAATTTACTTCAAGTTCTAACTCCATATGTTCATTTCTACCATATATAAATGTAATACATAGAAAACTAATGTTTAGTAGATTAAATATCTAACTAGAATTTAACATTAAGAGAAATTACGAGAAAGTTGAGTATAGAAAAAAAGGGGGAAAATATGCAAATTTCCCCTGCTTCAACAATTGGACAGCTGCGCCAATTGATGCACAATCCGTATGAAGGTTTCTTTTTCAAGTGGAGAAAAAACAGCAATTTAGAAGACAATTCACACTTTCCAATTTTAAAATACTACCAATGAAAATACTAACAATTTAGTTGATTACACCTTTTGAATCAAAACATAACAAATAATGCAGAACTATTGAGAAAAACGCAATACCTTAAAGTCCTCTAACCAAGCACACATTGTGTCGTCATCCACATTACTCCAACATGACCACGCCCCTCCAAAATTTTCCTCGAATATTTTTGTGATAACACCTCTCACTTTGGATTCTGGTTCAAAGCTAAAAGTATAAGAAAAATAACTATGTTAGAGGAAATTTAATACATGCATCTATAGAACTACATTTATAAAATTAAAATTACTTATTTCCAGGTGCCGATCTTATCCAAATTCTTCCATCTGCATCCTTTGAACCCCACTTGATGTTATCTGGTGTTAAAGAAGATACCTCATTGTTTGGGTTAGCTTGTGACCCATCATCGATGGAAGGATCATGTGGCATATCTACAGATGTCCCACTTTGGGAATGAGGAGATGGGACATATATAGGAGGAGTGTGGGATTGGCAATGAGACGGGGTTGATACAAAGGTATTTCGTACCGGTTGAGATATGGTTGGTGCATGCCTAGTTTGGGGATGAATGAGTGGGGAAGACTTAGGTGTTGGTCTAGTTTGGAAATGAGGAGATGGGGCTGTTGTACCGATTTTTTGTGATGGTTGCGATATAAGTGTTGTTGGTATAGTTTGGGAATGAGGAGATGGGACAGCGGTATCAGCTTTTTGTAATGGTTGTGATATGAGTGTTGTTGGTCTAGTTTGGGGACGAGGAGATGGAACAGATGCAATGGTTTTTTGTAATGGTTGAGATATAAGTGGTGGTGGCCTAATTTGAGGTTGAGGAGATGGGGTTGTTGTAGGGTTTTTTTGTAATGGTTGAGATGTGAGTGGTGTTGGCCTCGTTTGGGAAGATGAGACAACTGGCTGAGTTGTAATTATTCCTCTACCTCTTCCCCTGCCTCTACCTCTACCCATTCAAAGCTAATCTCATTCCAAAAAGGACCATATGCTTCCTCTACTTCTCCAACAAAATCAACAAGACTTTCTTCAAGATTGTCATTCGCAATTGTCACATGTGATTGTTGGATTGATTCATCTTGGTACGGAATATCTTTCTCAAGCTTACTCGTTTCTCTTGTTTGAATTGTGTTTCGTGCCTTGGTCTTAATCACAACCCACCAATCATTTTGTCCTTCAGGGTATTGTGTATAGTACACTTGCTTTGCTTGTTGTGCAAATATAAATGGGTCATAATATTTATATTTTCTAGATGCTCTGACTTCAACAATTCCATAGGTGTCTATCTTTGTCCCTTGATTCATAGTAGGATCGAACCAATCACATTTGAACAAAACCAACTTCTTTATTGGCCATCCTATATAGTAAACTTCCACAATATCAGTTAACACCCCATAATAATCACTTTCTATTGTCTCGTTGTCACCTCCTTGAACAGATACACCGCAATTTGTTGTGCTCATAGGACAATCATGGTCTTTTGTATTAAACTTATATCCATTTACATAATATATTGACCATTTATTGAGTTTTTTCTTGGGCCCCCACGCCAAACTCCTCAAAAAGTTATCTTCAACATGGTTTTTTGATACCTATTTTGAAAATGGTCAAATTAATTTCACCTAATAAGAAAAGTGGGGTAATATTATGAAATTAGGAAGATCAAGTTCACCATACATATTCTTTAAACCAATGAGGAAATGATTTAGAGATTTCCTTGTCAACTTCTGAGTCGCTTACACCAAGTTCTTGAAGCAAATTTGTATATATGCTACAATAAATTCTCATGTTAAGCAACTTTATTATTTTTCAAAGATATCAGTAACTGAAAGAAGAAACTGTAAAAGTGCTTACGACAAAAATGGCTCAACTTCTGGACAGTTTAGAAGAACATATAATTGTGCAGCTTTCGTTTCTCTTTCTTCTAAGAAACATGAGGTGCATTTTCCAGAAGGATGTCCGGGATAATTAAATATAGATACAGGTTGTGCAACAAAACAACCTTCACCTCCATCATCATTTCGTGGCACTCTTGTCCTCCTACATGGAACATCAGGTGGATAATAGTACGACGCAAATGTAGAGGTGTCCTCCACTAAGTATGCTTCACAAATAGAGCCCTCAACAGCAGCTGTGTTGGTGACTTTGTCTTTTAAGGTACGAATAAACCTAATAAAAGTATTTGAAGAAATTAATACAATAAGTACTGCATGGTAATAATTAAAAACGTTGATAGATGACTTAACCTTTCAAAAGGATACATCCATCGGTATTGCACAGGACCACCAACCCTAGCTTCAAAGGGTAAATGAATTGGAAGATGCTCCATAGAGTCAAAGAAACTAGGGGGAAATATTTGTTCAAGCTTACACAAAATGATTGGAATATTTTGCTCCATTACACGCATATTATCCTCTTTTAGTAAAGGTGAAGTAAGCTCTCGAAAGAATTGACTAAACTCTGTAAGTGTGTTCCAAATAGGTTTTGGTAGAGCTTTGAATGCAATTGGGAGCAAGCGTTGCAAGAACACATGGCAATCATGACTTTTCATTCCAAATAACTTTGCTTCTCGCATATCAACACATCTAGACAAGGTAGAGGCATACCCATCTGGTAACTTTAGTTTTTTTATCCACTCGCACACAAATAATCTTTGTTGTTTTGTTAATGTGTACTTTGCTTTCGGCTTTTTTAGCTTTCCCCCTCCACCATCTTGTAGCTCTAAATCCTTCCGTCTACAAATATCTGCCAAGTCCAGTCTAGCATTAAAAGTGTCCTTCGTCTTGCCCTTGGTGTCCATTACTGTATACAATATATTGAGAAACACATTTCTCTCAATATGCATGACATCTAGATTATGTGGGAGAAGATTTGTTTTCCAATACGGTAACTCCCAAAAGATGGTTTTTTTGGTCCAATTGTGAAAAACTCCATACCCCTCCAAATTATCATATGGAGGTCCAATTATGCTTGGTAAATGCTTGACTCTTTCCCATATTTCTTCATTTGTCAACCTTTGTGGGGGCAACGCTGTCTCATCTTTCGTCTTCCTAAAAGAATTCTTATTCCTTCTGTAGCAATGATCAAAGGGCAAGAATTGTCGATGACAGTCAAAAAATGTAGTTTTTCGACTATGTTGAAGGGTGAATGCTTTTGTATTCTCCATGCATATTGGACAACCTAGTTTTCCCATTGTCATCCAGCCAGACAACATCCCATATGTAGGGAAGTCATTAATTGTCCACAATAAACAAGCTTTCATGACAAAATTCTGCTGTAGTGAGACATCATAAGTCATCACACCAGAATTCCACAAAAATTTAAGGTCATCTATAAGTGGCTGCATGTACACATCAATCTTCCCTTTTGGATTGGAAGGGCCAGGAATTATAATGGTTAAGAATAAGAACTCTCTTCTCATGCACATCCAAGGTGGAAGATTGTAAGGAGTATGAATTATTGGCCAACATGAATATGTCCTACCTGTTTTATCGAATGGTGCAAATCCATCAGCACACAATCCTAGCCTCACATTTCGAGGGTCCATTGAAAATTCGGGATATTTTTCATCAAAATGCTTCCATGCCTCTCCATCAGATGGATGCGATAAATAGCCTGGATCTCTTATATTCTCACGATGCCACCTCATTTGGCTTGCAGTTTGCATTGACGAATAAAGTCTTTGAAGCCTTGGGATAAGAGGGAAATACCACATCTTTTTTAAAGGAACTTCTCTAACCTTACCATTTCTAATGACGCTTTTGTAACGATCTTCACCACAAATTTTACAACTACGAAGATTTTTATCATCAGGAAAGTAATATATCATACATCCATTTGGGCAACAATGAATCTTTATGCAACCCAATCCAAGCTTTTCCACTGATTTCTTTGCACGATAGAAGTTGTCGGGCATTCGATTGTCATTTGGCAATGCCTTTCCCATAAAATCCATCCATTGATTAAAGCAAGTCTCAGATATATTAAAGTCTGACTTGATACTTAAAGCTTGTATTGCAGCAGAAAGTTCAGAATAATTTTCACAACCATTATACAAGGGAGCTTGCGCAGCTTTAAACATATCAAAAAAGATTTTGGCTTCTGGGTTAGGATCTTCCCTAATTTGGTCTCCACAGTCATTTGTTTGTTGCTCAATATATGTACCAAGAGACGGTCCAGCTGCATCCATTACCATTTGCTCAAAGTCATTGAAGTCTTCCCGAATCCCACTACATCCGTAATAGTTGTTTGAAACCACTGGCGGAATTGGAGGCCTTTTTTCACCATGGTTAGTCCAATAATAGTAACCATCCATAAATCCCTTCATACAAAGGTGTCCCATGACATCGCCAACTAACTGATATTTCTTACACTTACATATTTTACACGGGCATCTCAACTTCCCTTCTTTTTTGAATATTTCTTGAAAGCAAATTGCGCGAACTCGAAAACACCAGCCATATACTCATCTGTTACTCTTCTCTTATTAGGACCCATCCTATTAACCATCCACTTGCGATGTTCGGGAATTTCCATTTCTCTAATTGACAAATAAGTAGAATGTCAATTACCATAGTTAATAAATTTATATGAAGATTCCTTGTAACGATTTAGGAATCTTAAAGGGTTAAAGTCCTAAGGTTGGTTTAGTTGGTACGATAATAAATTATCGTACGAGTTTGTACTATATGGCCAACAAATAGTACAAAATGTATTAACCTAACTCTAAGATTGTCTCCACTATAAAAAAAAAATTAAATAATAAATTATGATAAGCATATACAAAAAACTATTTAACCAATTAACAAAATCAAAGAAATACAACAAATAAACACATAGTTAATCTTTACAATGTCTGTACATTGTTCTATGCATTCCTTGTAACTTACCTAAGAAGAACCACAAAATATATCTAATGAGAAAAAAGCACAAAAAACACAATTTCAGTTCCTTTTATATCTAGTTTATGACATTGTGATTGTATGTATAGTTACTTTTGTTATAGATTCTACTTAAAGTCAAGTTTTTTTGCTTCCACTTCACATAATCTCTCAACACATGTAGTTGAGGATATATATGTATATTATCTAGAACAAACAAATACAAGATTAATGAATAAAAGTGAGAATGACACACATTGGAAGACAATAATTAATGGACATCATCTATTTCTTTATTTCTTACAACAATCCTTTTAAACTAAACAAGATTTCAGTGGTAAAGGTTCACTCTTGCAGATTTTTGGGCTCAACTACTCTTAATAATCAAGCATCATAGTGTTGTAATTGTGGTAAAAGTTCACTTTTGCAGATGGAAAGAAATCTTTACTGCTGTTTACATGATGTCTACTCCTACTAAAACAAATTAGATGCCACTAAAGATCAAGTCAATAACTGTTTTTATGTGGAAAGATGACTTTACTGCTGTTTACATAGTAAATTGTTAATAAACAAAAGAAACTTTGAAAATAAAAGGAAAATCAGGCAGATCCAATAATGATTTGCAAGTCACGATTACAAGGCTACATTGCAAAATCCACATGAAAAGCAATCTCAAATAAGAGAAAAAAGCAAGTCACAATTTTTGAAAAAAATCCCCTCTCCTCCTCCACAAAATAGTTACTAATTAATAGCAACAAAAAGATCATTTTTTTAATGTAGATTTGCAAAAATAAAAACAACCCACATATATAACAAAACATGAAGAAACACCAAAATAGTTACTAATTAACAACAACAAAAAAGTTCATTTTTTTAATGTAGATTTGCAAAATTAAAAACAACCCACATAACAAAAACAGAAGAAACAGCAAAAATAGTTACTAAATCCCTTCAATGAAACAACACACCAAACATAAATCAAACCAAACTAAAATGCTCAAAATAAGAATCAAAACAACCATTAAAACAACATAAAATAAGAATAAATAAGAGAAAAAACTTGGTAAGGATGAATAGAAACGAACCAGAACTAAACGATTGAGAAAGAACGAACGACGGTGTCGGGTTGCCGGAAAACGCTGCCGGAAGAACGAACGACAGTGCCGGGTTGCCGGAAAACGCTGCCGGAAGAATGAACGACGGTGCCGTGGTCTTGGGTGATGGCAAAGTCAAGATGGTTTTAGGATTTTGGAGTTTTGGGTGAAAGGGTATATGGAATAGGTAGAGAGGAAGGAAGACAGCGTAGACAGGGAAAGGGTTTTTATTTTACCTATTTTTATGTTTGGTTCCTTTCTTCTTTTTATTTTATTAAAATTTGTTTCCTTTATTTTAACTAGAACTAAAATAATAATAATAATAATAATAATAATAATAAGAATAATAATAATAAGAATAATAATAATAAGAATAATAATAATAATAATAATAATAATAATAATAATAATAATAAGAATAAGAATAAGAATAAGAATAATAATAATAATAATAATAATAATAATAATAATAATAATAATAATTACTGAATTTGGAGGGTTGGAGAAAATTTTAAAGGGAACGTTGGAGGGAATTTTTTGTGAACTTTGGGATTTAGACACGGACAATATTTGAGACGCCATTGTTCCGTCTCTACATTTTGTCTCTATAAAAATTTTGATTTTTAGAGCACAAGCGGGACTTATTAGAAATGGATCTTGAGACGGATTTAGAGACAGACTAACTTTGTCACGGGTTATTCCGTCTCTAATTCCGTCTCTATTCGTGATGGACAAAATTCCATCTCTAAAATCCGTCGGTAAATTAGATTTTTCTAGTAGTGGTACTTGAGAAAAATAAACTTCTCTGTTCTATGATAAGGATGGAACTTTATGAATAAGAAGGATTAAATGAATTGATTGAAGAAAGTCTCAAGGCATTGAATGCTAAGAAGCAACGAGGTTAACCACACACACTTTGAATTGGAATTCATTTTACTTAGTTGGCATAGTGTAGAAGGTGTTTGATTTAGTCCAAACAATTCAGAAGGATTCTTGCTCTTTTAAATTCTGGTTTTATTTTAGATTTTTATTGTTTATCTCAATTAAATTATTCTATTGTGTTATTTACATGTTTGGGATGACCAACCTTTGCATGCCTTAATCAATCAATTGAATAGTAACCAACTACAATTAATTGGTAGATCCATATGATAATTGATATTAGGATTCTTGTATGGTGAAACATTCAACCTCTTGGTTCTTTATGTTTTCTCTTAATTATATTTTTTGTATGATCAATCAAAGAATTAATTTAGGGAAAAGAATATTACATTGAATGACAAAACTTTGTTAATGGTTTTAAAGAGGGATTGATAATTGAGAAAATGAATAGCAATTTATATAAAACTAGAACTTGAGGTATTGATATTACAAGTTAAACCATGACCCTAGGTTTACTTTCCATTAATTAAAAGTTTTGTTGTTATATAATCTCGCTATAACTGCGGCTCAATTGGTAGTGGGAATGTGTGGAGGCGGTACTTATCTCCCAGGTACCGGGCTCGAATCCCACGTAAGGCAAAAACTCGCTATTTCCACTGAGTGGATAAGGGGGGCGAGAAGGTCGTGAGGTAGCACTGCCGGTAACAGTAATGGCTGGGGTGTTACAGATATGATAGCTCAGAAGTGTTGGTGATAACAAACAGTCAAAATCAAACTGAATGGGTGATGGATTCAGGATATTCTTATCACATGCGTCCAAAGAAGAAGTGGTTTTCAGAGTATCCGCCTTATGAAGGCGGTCAAGTGATCATGGGTAACAAGGCCTCTTGCAAGGTAATTGGTATTGGATCAGTTAAGTTAAGGTTGCTTGATGGGTCTATGAAAATTATGTTCAAAGTAAGACATATTCCCGAGTTAAAAAAAAGTCTCATCTCTTTAGGAACACTTGAGAAAGAGGGGTACAATTTCAAAGCTGAAATTTCATTACTAAAAATACTCAAAGGCTCAGAACTATTTGTACGTGTTGAAAGGAAGCATTATCATAGGAGAGACTAATGCAATGGTTAACAAAGAAGTCACCAACACTAGCCTATGGCACAAAAGGCTGGCACATATAAGTGAAAGAAGGTTGAATGAGTTGTGTAAGCAAGGTCTGTTGGTTGATGAGAAGTTGGGAGACATTGAGTTCTGCAAACATTGTGTAAATGGAAAGCAGAAGAGGGTGAAATTCTCTATTGGAATTCACAAGACAAAAGACAAAGTGGGATATATTCAATCAGATCTTTGGGGACCAGGAAAGATACCTACTCATGGAAGTAATAGATATTTCATAATCTTCATTGATGATTGTAATAGGAAGTTTTGGATATATCTAATAAAATTCAAAGATGAGGCTTTTAAAACATTTGTAGAATCGAAATCCAAGGTTGAAAATCAGTGCAATAAAAGGATTAAAAATCTTAGAATTGATAATGGTTTGGAATATTGCAATTATATGCTTAATGATTACGGTAAAAAGCATGGTATATACAAGAATAATATTATTAGAAAAACCCCTCAACAAAATGGATTGGATAAAAGAATGAACATGACCTTGTTAGAAATGGTAAAATGCATGTTGTCAAATGCAAACCTATCTAATTAGTTTTTGGGAGAGGCGATTCATATTGCTTTGTTGGAACCAAATTAATTTTATACTTAGAGTTTTGATGATAACAAAAATATTTTATAAGAACAATATATTTGACTTCAAAGAGTATGAAAGAAGATTCATGTTTTTGAAGAAAAGTAAAATAAGATTTGATTCAAATTTATAATTGAAGAAAATCTAAAATAAGATTTGATTCAGATTTATAATTGAAGAAAATCTAAAATAAGATTTGATTTAGATTTATAATTGAAGAAAATCTTTGACCAAGTTGGAATGAAGATATGGTCAAGATTTAAAGAATATTTGATCAAGATTGGAAGAAGATTTGATCAAAATTTGAAGAAGATTTGATCAAGATTTGAAGAAGATTTGATTAAGATTTATCTACAACAAAATATGAACATAATCAATCTGAAGAATTTACAAACGCAATATGAACAAAATAAATCTCAAGAATTTACAAACTCAACATAAACAAAATAGGAACAAAATCAATCTGAAGAATTTACAAACTCAATCTGAACAAGATACAATTCAGAATTGAACAAGGACTACATTGAAGCCCAAATTTTAACTATAAATAGATACTCAAGGTTAAAGAAGAAGATCATTGAAAAGCAGAAAAGAGTAGAAGAACTCAAGCTCAAAATTCCAAAATTATTTTGTAGAGTTCATAGAGAGAAACACTTGTTCAAGTTAGAAATATTTTCTAAGTGTTTTTTCGTAGAGTGTGAGAGTTATTATTATTATCATCTTTGTTAGAAGCAAACACTTAAAGTTCCAATCTTTTGTATCTAACTCGATAATGGTTTAGTTTCTTCTTCAATCTGAGGTTGTTAGGAGAAGACTTGGCTTGTAGTGTCAAGGTGGTTAGTTCCTCAAAAGTCTGGGGTTGTCAGGCTGCTTAGGAAGACTGCTTGGAGGGTCATGTGTTTTGTAATTCAAGATATTTGAATTAGTGGATTAAAGTCTTCTGAATAAGGGGACTGGATGTAGTCAAGTTAGTGGTGAACCAGGATAAATCTATGTGTCAAATTATTTATGCTTTTATTGTTTGATGCCTATGAATCCGATTGCTTCTACTCCAAGTAAGTCACAAAAATTGAACCAGTTTTTTTTTAATATATTATCAAAAAGTTATCAACTTTGGCAAAAACAATTCAACCCATTTCTCGTGTTTGCACCTTCAATTGGCATCAGAACTCAGTCTCAAGGCGAAACACTTTACAGTGTTTGAGAAAAGATCCAAGGGTTCAACATGTCTGGATTCAGTGATGAAGCTGCTTGAGGAAACATCAACAGACCACCTTTGTTTGATGGAGAACGTTTTGAGTAATGGAAGGACAAGCTGAGAAGTTTCTATATTTCACAAGATCTTGAACTTTGGGACTTGGTGGAAGATGGTTAAGTTGCTCCGAAGAATACTAATAGTATTGAAATTCCAAGAAAGGAGATGAATGTTGATCAGAAGAAGATGTACAAGATGCATCATACGTGCAGAACATTCATGGTAAATGCAATCACCTTCAAGGTTTTTGACAAATGCACCAACAAGGAGACAACAAAGAATATTTATGATAGTCTGATTCTGACCTATGAAGGAAGCAAGCAAGTTCAAGAAGCAAAGGCCAACCTAGTCAAAAGGTATGAGATGTTCAAGATGAAAGAAGATGAAGACATTGAAACAATGTTTTCCAGATTCCAGAACTTGGTCTCAGGATTAAAGGTACTTGAGAAAAGTTATACTACTGCAGATCATGTGAAGAAAATCCTTAGGAGTTTGACAAGCAAATGGAGACCTAAGATCAGTGCCTTTCAGAAAGCAAAGGATCATAATACTCAGCTCTCTTAGATCACATGAAATTGAGCTTAAAGAAGAAGAACCCAAGAAGAAGAATAAGACTTTGGCCTTGAAATCCAAGCAGAAGAAGGTTCTAAAGGCAACATCAGAATAAGAGGATAGTGATTCAGATGATCAGAATCTGAATTCTGAGGAAGAGGATATTGCCTTCATATCTAGAAGAATTCAGAGGATGTGGCACAACAAGAGGAAATTTTTCCCTCAGAAAGATTCCAAGCAGTCCAGTAGAGGAAGGAATGAAAAATTTGACAAGAAAAAAATTATCTGTTGTGGATGCAATGAACCTGGACATATCAAGTCAGATTGTCCAAATCTGGAGAAAGGGAAACACTAGAGGAAAGACTTCAGACCCAAGAAGAAGAGTTTGATGGCTACATGGGATGATTATGATGAATCCTTTAACGATGAACAAGCATATTTGGCTCTAACGACTCATACCAACTCGGCCTCTGGATTCAACACAGATTCTGACTCTGGAAATGAATCAACAGGATAAGAAATTGAGGTAGTTTCTGACTTTACTCGATCTGATTAATTACTGCTATAAATGATTTTTTAAAGAAGAATCACAAATTCCCTTTAAAAGGGAAAACACTTAGAAAAGAGAATGCAAACCTAACTAAAAAGTTAATGTGTTAAAAGAATAAAAGCGTTGAATTTAAAACAGCAAATGCAACTCTGAAACTAATATTACTGAACTTAAAATAGCAAATGCAACTCTAAAAACTGATATTGATGAATTAAGGCTGAAAATCTGACTCTAAAAAGTAATCATAGTTCAACATCAATTGAAAATACCACATGTAACTCTGATAAGCATGAAGAAGTGTGTCAAGATCTTGCTAATGGTATGGAAAGAAGCAAATATGCTTCTATGATTTATGGAGTTAGTAGAAATGGTAAAAGAGGTATAGGATTTGAAGAAATTGTAACTAAACTGAAACCTATTCCCTTTGATATCTTGCGTACTGTTTGCTCTAAGAAAGGTCACTCCAAATTATGTTGTCTCATGTTAAATACAAAGAAAGACAAGAAACCTTTTAAGACTAACAAACCAGGACCCAACCAAATTTGGGTACCTAAGAACAAATTTGTCTATGTTGCAGATGTCCTCAACAATCAAGTTAAAACACCAACCATGGTACTTGGACAGTGGATGCTCGCGACATATGACGAGAGAAAAGTCTATGTTCCAAGAACTAACATTCAGCAAATGAGGCACAATGACTTTTGGAGGAAACCAAAAAGGCTAGATCATTGGTCAAAGTATAATTGGTAATGGTAATTCTCTTTCTATTAAAGATGTCTTGTTTGTTAAAGGTCTTAAGCATAATTTATTAAGTATTAGTCAGTTAAGTGATAATAATTATGATATTATATTCAATCAAAAAACATGCAAGGCAATTAGTCAGAAGGATGGATTTTTACTCTTTACAGGTCAGAGGCAAAACAACATTTATAAGATAACTTTGTTTAGTCTAGATAAACAAGAGGTTAAATGTCTTATGTCAGTAAATGAAGAGAAACTAATTTGGCACAAAAGATTTGGTCATGCAAACTTTAGATTAATTTCAAAATTGAATAAACTTCAACTAGTTGGAGGTCTACCTAAGCTTAGTTACAAAACTAAAATTATGTGTGAAGCTTGTTAAAAAGGAAAACAAACAAATAACTCCTTTACCACTAAGAACTCGGTCTCTACCTCAAATCCCCTTAAGTTCTTAAATATAGATCTCTTTAGGCTAGTGAAAACCAGCTATCTAAGTGGAAAGAAATATGGCTTTGTTATAGTAGATGATTACACTAGGTGGACATGGGTAAAATTCTTAAGAATTAAGGATGAATCCCACAAAGTGTTTATCACATTTTGCAAACAAATAATGAATGAAAAGGGTCTTAAAATTGTAACAATTAGAAGTGATCATGGAGGAGAATTTGAAAACAAGTTCTTTGAAAGTTTTTGTGATGAGAATGGAATCTCCCACAACTTCTCTTCTCCTAGAACACCCAAAAAAAAATGAAGTTGTATAACGAAAGAATAGATCACTCTAAGAAATGGCCAGAATTATGTTAAATAATATGAATGTTGCAAAACACTTTTGGGCTGAAGCAATTAATACTGCATGTTATATTCAAATTAGAGTCTTAATTAGATCTATATTGAATAAAACACCATATGAATTGTGGAAAGATAAAAAGCCTAACATCTCCTATTTTGAACAATTTGGTTGTAATTTTTATATGTTGAACACTAAAGATAACCTTAGTAATTTGATTCAAGATCTCAAAAGTGTACCTTCATTGGATACTCTAAAAGATCGAAGGCTTATAAAGTGTTTAATAAGGAAACTCAGATTGTGGGAGAATCCATACATGTTAAATTTGATGACAAACAACTTGACCTTGAAAAGTCAAAGCAAGATGATGATAATGCAGGTTTACCGGAACCAGAGGAAGCAGATGCAGACAAACAAGAAGAACTTGAAAAATCAGAGGACACAAGCAAATCAAAAGAATATGAAAAGTCTTCAAAGAATGAATCCGATCAATTCAGAAACATTCAAGATAAGTCAGAAGGAAGATTTGGATGGAAGTACAAGTCATCTCATCCTGAAACTCTAACTATTGGAAGTGAAAGTGATTCTTTGAGGACCATATCATCACTAAAAGATACCACTTTGTTTGGCTCACTCTCGTCAATTGGGCCTACCACTGTTGATGAAGCATTGGCAGATGATGAACGGATTCTTGCAATGCAAGAAGAGTAATTAATTTAAGAGGAATGATGTTTGGGATCTAGTACCTAGACCAAAGAAAAACATTATTGGAACCAAGTGGGTTTTCAAAAACTAGTTAAAGGAAAAAGGTGAAGTGGTTAGAAACAAGGCAAGACTTGTCGCACAAGAATACAGTCAGCAAAAGGGTATTGATTACACTGAGATATTTGCTCTAGTGGCCAGGTTAGAAGCTATTCGTATCCTACTTTCTTTTGCTGCAAATAATAACATTACATTATTTCAAAAGGATGTTAAAAGTGCTTTTCTAAATGGTTATATAAGTGAAGAAGTCTATGTTAAACAACCCCCCAGGTTTTGAAAGTTCTAAATTTCCAAATCATGTTTTTAAACTTAGGAAATCTCTGTATGGTCTAAAACAAGCACCTAGGGCATGGTATAACAGACTTAGTAACTTCTTGGTTAAAAATAACTTTGAAATAGGACAATTAGATAATACACTTTTTAGAAAATCAATAGGAGATGACATTCTTATTATTTAAATTTATGTTGATGACATTATTTTTGGATCTACTAATGGCACTCTTTGCCAAGAATTTTATAAATTGATGCAGCTTGAATTTCAAATGAGTATGATAGGAAAACTTAAGTTCTTCTTAGGGATACAAATTCAACAAAGTCAACAAGGTATATACATTCATCAAACTAAATATACAAAAGAGCTTCTTAGAAAGTTTAAGATGAGTGATTGTCAACCTTTGGCTACACCAATGCACCCTACTTGTTCACTTGAAAAAGATGATTCGGGCGAAAAGGTTGTCCAAAAACCCTATAGAGGAATGAAAGGATCCCTACTTTACCTTACCGCTGCCAGACCTGACATCATATTTAGTGTATGTCCAAGATTTCAAGCTGACCTTAGGGAATCACATTTAACTGATGTTAATAGAATCCTTAGATACCTAAAAGGCACTACCAACCTTACCTTGATCTACAAGAAATCTCCTAAGTAAAAACTGGGTGGATATTGTGATTATGATAATGCTGGAGATAAACTTGAGAGAAAGAGCAGTAGTGGCAACTGCACCTTTTTAGGTGACAACTTAATATCCTGGTCAAGTAAGAGACAAAACACCATTGCAATGTCAACAACAGAGGTTGAGTACATTTTCGCAGCTGGCTGCAGTTCTCAATTACTTTGGATGAAGCATCAACTTGAAGACTACAAAATCCTAGAATCCAACATTCCCATCTATTGCGATAACACTTCTGCCATTTGTCTAACTAAAAACCCTATCTTACATTCTAGAGCTAAACACATAGAGATAAAAACCAATTCATTAGGGACTTTTTTCAAAAAAGGGTACTAAACATTCAATTTGTAGACACTAAACACCAATGGGCTTACATATTCACCAAACCACTACCTGAAGATAAGCTTGACTTCATCAAGAAAAACCTAAACCTTACCTTCATACCTGACTAATGTTGTTATAAATTCAAAGTAGTTTAGTTTTACATTAGTTTTTATATTTTCTTGTACTATATTATATTCATGTTATTCAAAAAAACAAAAAGAGAAAAAAAGTAATAATAATAAAATATAAAAAAAAGACAAAGTTTCACTTTCAAGTCTTTTTGTCTAATGACAAAAGGGGGAGAAATATATTTGATAAAGTGGAGAGCAAATGATACTTAGACTTAGGGGGAGCTCTAAGTTTGGTGGAGTCAAAGAAATATAAAGAAAAGTTGTTATAAAAAATACAAGTTTTGTCATCATCAAAAAGGGGGAGATTGTTGGAACCAAGTTGGTTTTACATTTAGAGTTTTGATGTTAACAAAAATATTTTATGAGAACAATATATTTAACTTAAAAGAGTATGAAAGAAGATTCATGTTTTTGAATAAAATCTAAAATAAGATTTGATTCAAATTTATAATTGATGAAAATCTAAAATAAGATTTGATTCAAATTTACAATTGAAGAAAATCTTTGACCAAGTTGAAAATAAGATATGGTCAAGATTTGATCAAGATTTAAAGAATATATAATTAAAATTTGAAGAAGATTTGATCAAAATTTGTAGAAGATTTAATCAAGATTTGAAGAAGATTTGATTAAGATTTAAAGAATATTTAATTAAGATTTGAAGAAGATTTGATCAAGATTTGAAGAAGATTTGATCAAGATTTAAAGAAGATTTGATCAAGATTTGAAGAATATTTAATTAAGATTTGAAGAAGATTTGACCAAGATTTATCTACAACAAAATATGAATAGAATCAATCGGAAGAATTTACAAACTCAATCTACACAAAATAGGAACATAATCAATATGAAGAATTTACAAACTCAATCTAAACAAGATACAATTAAGAATTAAACAAGGACTAAATTGAAGCCCAAATTTTAACTATAAATAGATACTCAAGGCTGCAGAAGAAAAACATCAAAAAGTAGAAGAACTCAAGCTCAAGATTCCAAATTCCCTCTTAGAGTTCAAAGAGAGAAACACTTGCTCGAATGAGAAATATTTTCTGCGTGTTCTTTTCATAGAGTGTGAGAGTTATTATTATTATCAGCTTTGTTAGAAGCAAACACTTCAAGTTCCAATCTTTTGTATCCAACTCGATAGTGGTTTAGTTCCTTCTTCAATCTGGGGTTGTCAGGTTGTTAGGAGAAGACTTGGCTTGTAGGGTCAAGTTAGTTATTTCCTCAAAAGTCTGGGGTTGTCAGGCTGCTTGGGAAGACTAGCTTGGAGGATCAGGTGCTTTGTAATTCAAGGTATTTGAATTAGTGGATTAAAGCCTTCTGAATGAAGGGACTGGATGTAGCCAAGTTAGTGGTGAACCACGATAAATATATGTGTCAAATTATTTATGCTTTCATTGTTTGTTGATTCTGAATCTGATTGCTTCTTATCTAAGAAATTAATAAAAATCAACCGATCTTCATCAAATTAGCAAACAATTATCAACTTTGGCAAACACAATTCAACCCCCCATTCCCGCGTCTGCACTTTCAAGGCTGATTACATTTCAACAGCTAGCTGTAGTTCTCAACTACTTTGGATGAAACATCAATTAGAAGACTACAAAATCTTAGAAACCAACATTCTCATCTATTATGATAACACTTCTGCCATTTGTCTAACCAAAAATCTTATCCTACATTCTAGAGCTAAACACATAGAGATCAAACACCACTTCGTTAGGGACTTTGTTCAAAAAGGGGTACTAAACATTAAGTTTGTATACACTGAACACCAATGGGCTGACATATTCACCAAACCACTACCTGAAAATAGGTTTGACTCTATCAAGAAAAACCTAAATCTTACCTTCATACATGACTAATGTTATGATAACTTCAAAGTAGTTTAGCTTTACATTAGATTTTTTATTTTCTTGTAATATGTTATATTCATGTTATTCAAAAAAAAAAAAATGAACGAACGAACGAAAAAAAAAGAGAAACATAAAAAAATACAAGTTTTACTTTCAAATCTTTTTGTCTAACGACAAATGGGGGAGAAAAATATTTGATAAAGTGGAGAGAAAATGACACTTAGACTTAGGGGGAGCCCTAAGTTAGGGGGAGTCAAAGAAATATAAAGAAAAGTTATGATAAAAAATACAAGTTTTGTCATCATCAAAAAAGGGGAAAATTGTTGGAACCAAGTTGATTTTATACTTAGAGTTTTGATGATAACAAAAGTGTTTTATGAGAACAATATATTTGATTTCAAAGAGTATGAAAGAAGATTCATGTTTTTGAAGAAAATCTAAAATAAGATTTGATTCAAATTTATAATTGATGAAAGTCTAAAATAAGATTTGATTCAGATTTATAATTGAAGAAAATCTTTGACCAAGTTGAAAAGAAGATATGGTAAAGATTTAATCAAGATTTGAAGAAGATTTTATCAAGATGTGACGAAGAATTTATCAAAATTTGAAGATTTGATCAAAATTTATCTACAACAAAATATGAATATAATCAATCTGATGAATTTACAAACGCTATCTGAACAAAATACGAACAAAATCAATCTGAAGAATTTTCAAACTCAATCTAAACAAAATAGGAACAATATCCATCTGAAGAATTTACAAACTCAATCTCGACAAGATACAATTCAGAATTAAACAAGGACTAAATTGAAGCCCAAATTTTAACAATAAATAGATACTCAAGGCTGCAGAAGAAAAACATCAAAAAGCAGAAAAGAGTAGAAGAACTCAAGCTCAAAATTCCCAAGTTATTTTTTAGAGTTCATAGAGAGAAACACTTGTTCAAGTTAGAAATATTTTCTAAGTGTTTTTTCTTAGAGTGTGAGAGTTATTATTATTATCAGCTTTGTTAGACGCAAACACTTAAAGTTCAAATCTTTTGTATCCAACCCGATAGTAGTTTAGTTCCTTCTTCAATTTGGGGTTGTCAAGTCGTTAGGATAAGACTTGGCTTGTAGGGTCAAGGTGGTTAGTTCCTCAAAAGTCTGGGGTTGTTAGGCTATTTAGGAAGACTGGCTTGGAGGGTCAAGTGCTCTGTAATTCAAGGTATTTGAATTAGTGGACTAAAGCCTTTTGAATATGGGGACTGAATGTAGCAAAGTTAGTGGTGAACCAGGATAAATGCATGTGTTAAATTATTTATTTTTTCATTGCTTGCTGCCTCTGAATCCGATTGCTTCTACTCCAAGTAAGTCAACAAAACCAAACCAGTTTTTTTAATAAATTATCAAAAATGTTATCAACTTTGGCAAACACAATTCAACCCACTCCCCTTCTCGTGTTTGCACCTTCATGCTTGTTATTTGATTAACAGAAGTCCCTCAACAACTGTTGAAAATAAGACACCTCAAGAAGTTTTGAATGGTAAGCCAACAAACTATTCAAATCTCAGGATATTTGGATGCACAACTTATTACCATGTAAAGGAAGGAAAATTAGAACCTAGAGCAAAAGAAGGCTTGTTTGTAGGTACCCTGATAGTGTGAAAGGCTATAGAATTTGGTCAAAAATGAAAATAAAATGCATAATTACCATAAATGTGAAATTCAATGAGACTAAATTGTTAGGTGACTCACATACTAGTGAATTGAGGTAGAGCCATAGGGAGATTTAAACAAAGGAAAACATACTAGTGATCAACCTGGGCATAATCAAACTGAAGGAGAGAAAAAGTATCAAGCTCTGATGAAGAAGTTAACCAAGACTATCTCCTGTGCAGAGATAGGGAGAAAAGGGTCATCAAACCTCATAACAGATATGGCCATGAGAGCATGACAACTTATGCTTTTCACACTACTTTATCCTTCGCAAATGAAGATCCAAGATCCTATAAGGAAGCAGCTTAGAGCAAAGACTATAAGGAGTGGCAACTAGCAATGATAGAGGAGATGGAATCACTTCACAAGAACAAGACTTGGAAGTTGGTGAGGAAGACTCAAGGCATGAAGTTGGTGGGTTGTAAATGGATACACAAAATAAAGGAAGGTAACACAAATGGTGACCCCCAAGATATAAAGTCAGGCTAGTGGCTAAAGGGTTCACTCAAAGAGAATATGTTGAGTTTACTGAAATTTTTTCTCCGGTAGTGAAGCATTGCTTAATCAGGATATCGTTGGTAATGGTAGCTCAATTTGGAATGTGTCTTGAATAGATGGGTTCTAAGACAAGTTTTCTACATGATGAGCTTGAAGAACAAATTTTCATGAAGCAGTCTAAAGGATTTGAGGAAAAGAATAAGGAGGATCATGTATTTTTTCTCCAAAGGTCTTTGTATGGACTAAAACAATCCCCACGCCAATGGTGCAAAAGGCTTCATAGTTTTATTTTGATCCTTAAATATAGAAGGAGCAATCATGATAGTTGTGTCTATTGTAAGAAGCTGCAAAATCATGATTACATGTACTTACTTTTATATGTTGATGACATGTTGATTGCTGGTAAAGACATGGTCAATATAGACAAACTAAAGGAAATGCTCAAATCTGAATTTGAGATGAAAGACCTAGGTAATGCTAAAAAGATTCTAGGCATGGAAATCAAACGAAATAGTGATACTGGAACTATGCACATAACTCAAGAAAGCTATGCAAATAGAGTGGTTCAAAAGTTTAAAATGGGTGAAGCTAAATCTGTAAATGTACCTATTGCACCTCATTTCAAACTGTCATTGGAAGATTATCCAAAAACAACACAAGAACACAAGAAAATGATGGAGATACCCTATGCCAGTGTAGTAAGAAGCTTAATGTATGCAATGGTTTATACTAGACTTGACTTGGCCTGTGCAGTTAGTCTTGTGAGCAGATTTATCAGGAATCCAAGAGCTCAGCATTGGTAGGCTGTGAAGCACATGCTTGGGTATCTCAAAGGATCAATAAAGGTTGGACTGAAGTATAGAAGAGAGACTCATTCTTCAGGTGGAGCTTTGGGATATGTTGACACTGACTTTACTGGTGACAAAGACAAGAGAAGGTCTTTGACTGGATATGTGTTCACTTTATTTGGAAATACTGTAAGCTGGAAGGCATCCTTGCAACATGTTGTAGCTTTGTCAAGCACTGAAGCAGAATACATTGATGTAACTGATGCTATTAAGGAAGCTCTATGGTTAAGGGGCATTGTTTTCTGTTAGTGCTAAAATTGACAGCTAGGCAGTTAGGCTAACTGTTTTTCAGTTTTTTTTTTATTGTAATCCTTTC
Source organism: Cicer yamashitae (assembly GCA_037974755.1). Classification (NCBI taxonomy): domain Eukaryota; kingdom Viridiplantae; phylum Streptophyta; class Magnoliopsida; order Fabales; family Fabaceae; genus Cicer; species Cicer yamashitae. The sequence goes on along the minus strand of JBBPBQ010000004.1, from coordinate 14,349,965 downwards.
CCCCTCATTCTCTAGTATATAAGTTGATTCACTCAGCAAATAGAGGCAGCGTGTGCAATAGTTTTTGTACAAGGTTTTGGGGAGAGTTAGGATCAAACACAAGTGCACTAAGGGACAAGAGTAGAACACTTGGTTAGGAGGGTGAGAGCTGAAACTTTGTAATTTCTTCAAATTGATTGATTCTTGAATAAAGTGGACAAGGCAGTGCTAAGTCCCAGAGACGTAGGTCACATTGTGGCTGAACTGCGTCATCAAACGCGTGTGTTCTTATTCTTTCAATTTTCGTATGAATGTGAACCTTGCTTAAGGAAGAAGATTGAGATTCTTCATAACAGGTTGGGAGTTACAGTTTTTTGGTTCAACACATGCATTATGATTTGTCTTGTAAATTTGAGTTTTCTACACACTATTTAGGCATTTTATGAATATATGTAGCTTTTGTTAGTTTTGTAGTTTAGAGTTAATGTTGCATCATATGGTTTTCCAAAGAAAATGAGCAAAGTTCTAGTGACATTTCATCCAAATCTGTTAAGAATAATAATTGAGTTAGTCAGTTTGTTAGGGATGGTTAACCTTTAGTTATAGTTGGTTAGTGTTTAGATTGGTAGTTAGTTTAGTAGTTACTTGTTAGTTCTATATATAGAGTTCAATGTGTTGTTTTTGTTATATTGCGATGTCAAATTCATCTTCTTTCTTTTCGCCTTTCTCTTTGTAAGCTCGACAACTCCCTCCCTCTTTTCTATGTGTTTGATTTTAGGTTCAATGTGATTTAGTTTTTTAAGTTAGAAACTTAAGTTGTTAATATTTTTTACTGTGTACAAAAAATTGAAGGACTTTAGCGCTCCAATTTTTTATTCTTTCTAAATTTTTTTTTCTTCAAACATTGTGTTTCTTTACTTATTAATTTTTAATAATTTTATTGTTTATTTTAGGTTTGTTATTCTTTTTTAATATTAAGATAATTTTGTTCTTTTCTTTTATGCCTAAGTCTACCCGTATTAAAATATCAACAAAAAATTTATATATTAATTATAATTTACTATATAAATCATACACGCAAGTGTCTCTTGTTATACAACCATTTGTTTATCACTGGTCAATTAATTAAAATATGCTCAAATACGAGACAACTACAAATATGTATTTCATTAGTAATGTATGTCTTAAAATCTACTTCATATCTATGTTGTCAATCTCAGCGGGATTGCGCGCGATCCCGTGATCCCTGAGTAGCGAACAACCTTGCTGCGACGCGTCTAGCCGTGGAAACGCCACCAACAAGTGTGGCGTTCGCGACCGCGAATCGCACGTCCCGAATGCGGCCCTACCCAGTTTTTTGCCGAGACTTGCGTTTCCCAAAAGACAGAGGTTTGTTTGAATTTTTATTTTATTTTATTAGTATTTGGGTCTTTTTTCATCCACTGAAGCCATAATTATTTTATTAACATAAACCCACTAACCCTTTGCCTTCTTCCTCCTTTATTTTTCAAAAAAATAACTGTTAGCCTTCTTCTTCCTCTATTTCACTGACAACTTTATTTCGCCAACAACTCTGTTTCTTCCTTTGTCAGAAGTAGTTTATTTTCTTCTTCATCTGTTTCGCTTTCCTCCATCGTTCTCTTCCTCTGTTTCGTTTTCCATTGTCGTTTTCTTTCTCTGTTTCAAATTTATTTTCTTTCTCTATCTCATAAAAAAATTTGTTATGCTCTATTTCTTTCTTCTCATTTGGTTTTGTAAGAAGAATGGCATCTTCATCTGTAACACCAACAACAAAGACTTGTTGAAACCTACTTATGAAAACCTTGACATGGCTAGGTAGTAGAATTCTTTAGAGCATATTAATGACAAGAAGGTTGTCAGTTGTGATTTTTTTTGAGAAGGTTGCGAAAATAGGTATTACGAGAGCAAAATTGCATCACATGGGGATAAGGGAAGAAATAACTCCTTGTAGGAAAACATCGGTTGATTTAATACTAAAACTCAAGTAGGTTCAGGAGAAAAAGCAAACATATAATGATTCCTATATGGCTGAGATTAATATTAATGTGGAAGATGATGATGTTGTGCAAGAAATGACAAATGTTCAGGAAAGAGAAAGGTATGCAATAGGTATTGCCAAGACGAATGTTAAAGGCCCTATGGATGTGCTTATATTTAAAAATCCACAAGTATCTCATAAGACGACAATAGCAATGATCAAACGTCAAACATCGATAAAAAATGCTTGTGTGAAAGAGGCAAGGGAATTAACTACTCAATACATTGATCATTTCTTCTATAGGATTGGTATTCCTTTTAATGTTGCAAAATCTAAAAGCTTCAAGTTGGAAATTATGAAGCACAATTAAAGCCTCCAAGATACCATGAGATTAGAGTTGCATTGCTTACAAAGAAAGAAGCGCTCACAAAAAAATGTTATAGGGACTTGTAATGGAGCAAACTCAATGGATGTTCTATCATGTCTGATGCATGGATAGATCGAAAGGATAAGATATTGATCAATTTCTTGGTCAACACTTTAGGTGGGACTATGTTCAAAAGGAGTATTGGTGGTTCTTGCTATACGAAGATCAGATTGAAGATATTTGAACTTTTGGACACATTTGTTCAAGAAAATAGAGTGGAAAATGTTGTACAAGTTGTTACTGACAATGGTAACAACTATGTCTCGGCGAGTAACAATTTTATAATTGTCATTAACCAATTTGAAATATTAATTATATGTTTCCAAATGATGTGATTCATTTATTTTTGTATTAGGAAAATATTTAGATGACAAGTATCCTAATTTATTTTGGACCCCATATGTTGTCCATTGTGTGGATTTAATACTAAAAAGTATTGGAAAGTTGCCTATTGCTAAGAGGGCCATTTGAAGAGGACAATTTCTTGTTGGGTTCATCTACAACCATACCATCACCCTTAACATAATGAGAAGGTTCACCCAAAAAGTTGAATTGGTTAGAAGTGGAGTGAAAAGGTTTGCAACTACATTCCTCACTCTTCAAAGGTTGTATAAACAAAAGAGTAACCTGAGAAGGATGTTTATATCAGAAGAGTGGGTGAACACAAATGCATCAAAAGTTCGTAAGGGAAAAGGGAATATATTATTGTTATCAATGTATAATTTTGGAAGAATGTTTTATTCTCTCTCAAGAAAATATGGTCGTCGTTACATGTTTTTAGACTAGTTGATAACGAGAAAAAGTCGACAATGGGTCACATATATGAGGCAATGGATAGGGCGAGGTAGTCTATTGCAACTACGTTCAATGGAAATGAAAGTAAATACTCTGAAATTTATGCAATTATAGATAATAGATTAGAGTGTCAACTTCATCGTTCATAACCCCCATCACTTCTACACTGACCCAAATGTTGGCAAAGATTCGGAAGTGACAAATGAGCTTTATGCTTGTATTCTAAAGCTTTCTAAAGATTCTGATGATAATGATGAAGCTCTAAAGGAGATCGTTCAATATAGGAAAGCGTTTGGCATGTTTGGTATACCTTTTGCAATTAGAATGAGGTCAACTATGTCCCCTAGTAAGTTAAAGTACAATGCTTTGTTAATTTAAAATTACATACTTGATACTTGTATGTGAACAGTGGGATTAATTATTTATTGTATTACAGCTGAGTGGTGGACCATGTATGGAAACCAAGTTCCACATTTGCAAGTTGTTGCAATCAAAGTATTAAATATGACATGCAACTCGTCATGATGTGAGCACTATTGGAGCACATTTGAGCAAGTAAGTAAATGTCAATTGGTTTTTTTTATATAATTAGATGTAGTGAATTTGGAATTAATTATTTTCTTTTAAAATTGTAATATAGATTCATTCTAAGAAGAGAAACAAACTTGAGCACCAAAGGCTACATGACTTGGTTTTTGTGAAGTACAACCAAGCTATTAAAGACTGCTTTGATAACAAGGATTTAACCGATCTCATTCTCCTCGACAATATTGATGAGTGTTATGATTGGCTTGAAAAAGAATTGGAAGAAAACAATGTATTTGTAGATGATTTGATCTTGGGAGAAGATTGCTTGACTTGAGAACTTGTTGGTGTTGCAGCTGAGGTTAATGAACCAGCAAGACTTACTAGACACCAATCAAGACTCACTGCAACTATGACTAATGGAACCGAGGAGGTGGAATAAGAAGAGTTTGAATCAAGTGATGAACAAGATAATGTTGATGTGGTTGAAATTACAAGTGAAGATGAACAAGATAATTTTGTACGATTTTGATTGTTTTTTAGTTTGAGTCTTATCCAATAGAACTTGATTACTTTTATAATTTAATTTTCATTACTATTAGAACTTAAATTTGATTATGATTATATCTTGATTTTGATGTTGGATTTTGGTTATGAAGTATGATTTACCCCTTTATTTTTGTGTATTTTGCTATTTTTTTTAGTATTTTTGTCTATTATTTGTATTTTATGTTTAGCTTATATACTGTTTTTTGGCCTTCGCAATGGCGGTCATCCCATTATCAATGACCTCGTTGTCCCATTTTTGAGATTCGGCGCTCAACGCCGCTATCTGAGATTGACAACATAGCTTCATATATAAATAATACATGAGATAAATATTTGTATTTCTTGTAGTGACGAATTCTCAATGATAAGATTTTAAAATAACTATCATACACAAGACAAGTTTTCACTGATAAAAATTGCGGTGTATCTGTTCAAGGAGGTGACAACGAGACAATAGAAAGTGATTATTATGGGGTGTTAACTGATATTGTGGAAGTTTACTATATAGGATGGCCAATAAAGAAGTTGGTTTTGTTCAAATGTGATTGGTTCGATCCTACTATGAATCAAGGGACAAAGATAGACACCTATGGAATTGTTGAAGTCAGAGCATCTAGAAAATATAAATATTATGACCCATTTATATTTGCACAACAAGCAAAGCAAGTGTACTATACACAATACCCTGAAGGACAAAATGATTGGTGGGTTGTGATTAAGACCAAGGCACGAAACACAATTCAAACAAGAGAAACGAGTAAGCTTGAGAAAGATATTCCGTACCAAGATGAATCAATCCAACAATCACATGTGACAATTGCGAATGACAATCTTGAAGAAAGTCTTGTTGATTTTGTTGGAGAAGTAGAGGAAGCATATGGTCCTTTTTGGAATGAGATTAGCTTTGAATGGGTAGAGGTAGAGGCAGGGGAAGAGGTAGAGGAATAATTACAACTCAGCCAGTTGTCTCATCTTCCCAAACGAGGCCAACACCACTCACATCTCAACCATTACAAAAAAACCCTACAACAACCCCATCTCCTCAACCTCAAATTAGGCCACCACCACTTATATCTCAACCATTACAAAAAACCATTGCATCTGTTCCATCTCCTCGTCCCCAAACTAGACCAACAACACTCATATCACAACCATTACAAAAAGCTGATACCGCTGTCCCATCTCCTCATTCCCAAACTATACCAACAACACTTATATCGCAACCATCACAAAAAATCGGTACAACAGCCCCATCTCCTCATTTCCAAACTAGACCAACACCTAAGTCTTCCCCACTCATTCATCCCCAAACTAGGCATGCACCAACCATATCTCAACCGGTACGAAATACCTTTGTATCAACCCCGTCTCATTGCCAATCCCACACTCCTCCTATATATGTCCCATCTCCTCATTCCCAAAGTGGGACATCTGTAGATATGCCACATGATCCTTCCATCGATGATGGGTCACAAGCTAACCCAAACAATGAGGTATCTTCTTTAACACCAGATAACATCAAGTGGGGTTCAAAGGATGCAGATGGAAGAATTTGGATAAGATCGGCACCTGGAAATAAGTAATTTTAATTTTATAAATGTAGTTCTATAGATGCATGTATTAAATTTCCTCTAACATAGTTATTTTTCTTATACTTTTAGCTTTGAACCAGAATCCAAAGTGAGAGGTGTTATCACAAAAATATTCGAGGAAAATTTTGGAGGGGCGTGGTCATGTTGGAGTAATGTGGATGACGACACAATGTGTGCTTGGTTAGAGGACTTTAAGGTATTGCGTTTTTCTCAATAGTTCTGCATTATTTGTTATGTTTTGATTCAAAAGGTGTAATCAACTAAATTGTTAGTATTTTCATTGGTAGTATTTTAAAATTGGAAAGTGTGAATTGTCTTCTAAATTGCTGTTTTTTCTCCACTTGAAAAAGAAACCTTCATACGGATTGTGCATCAATTGGCGCAGCTGTCCAATTGTTGAAGCAGGGGAAATTTGCATATTTTCCCCCTTTTTTTCTATACTCAACTTTCTCGTAATTTCTCTTAATGTTAAATTCTAGTTAGATATTTAATCTACTAAACATTAGTTTTCTATGTATTACATTTATATATGGTAGAAATGAACATATGGAGTTAGAACTTGAAGTAAATTTTTAAGTGTTATTATGAATATGTAAATCTGAATGAGCACAACATCTTATATGAGGTGAGTCCAGGTTTAACAGCACCAACAGAATTAACATTTCTGTTACAATTAGTTACGACTGCCTAAACATTTAAGTAACTCTTTCCAATTTTCACGCTTTTCCATTGGTAGTATTTTCATATGGATCCAATTATATCAAGTTTTTTAATTATATTTTTTGGATCTGTTCTTTATGTTTTATTTTAATACTAAAGACATCTTTTTTATAGGCAAAATACAAATGGCTTGAGAAGGATGAAGCAAACATTAAAAAGAGCTTTAACAATAGGGGATCTTTGGCCCTAAAAAATGCTTTGTTCAAGGTGCGTAATGGTGAGGATATAGGTGATTGGATTGGGGAAGAGAATTTAGAACAATTGAAAGCTCAATGGCAAGCTGAGACATGGCAAAAAATTTCTATGATTAATAAGCAAAATAGGCAATCTCAAGTTGGACACAATGTGCATATTGGAAGATCCATAACTGCGAGAGAACATGTCAAAAAAATGGTAAGTAATCATATTTATACTAACATAATCTAATTGTTGGAATGACAATTTAATCATATTTATACTAACATAATGATTGTTGGTTACTTTTTTAGAGGGTGGAATTGAATAGAGAACCAACCAATTTTGAGGTTTACGAGCGACTTCATAGGCCAAAAGGGAAACCAGATGAGTGGTTTAATGAAAAACAAGCTAAGATAGTTGTATGTTTACACCATCCTTAAAGTAATGTCTTTACCAAATATAAATATATATATATATACTAATGATAACTCTTTTTTTAGGAAATGTACCAAACTCTAATGTTTGAGAAACAATCTCATAATGGCGAAGATAATAGCCAACTGTCTGATAATAGTATATACAAGGAAGTTGTTTGAGGCATTAACAAGAAAGGACGCCTATTTGGATTAGGATCTCAAGCTGCAACAATCAAAGCATGCATAAAATCATCGTCTACAGTTTCTGATGTATCATCAGAAAAAGTTGTTGCTATAAGCTAAGATTGAAGCTTTAACGATTGAACTTCAACAAAAGAATCTTGAACAAGAAATGATTAAAAAAAAGATGGCGCATTGGGAGCGGATGTTTGAGAGTATTGTGCCTCATTGTAATCAAAATTCTAGACTTCAACCAGAAGGAGAAGGTGATAATGGAAATGAAGAGATGAGTGATGATATGGATGATAACCTTATGCACTGATTACTTCCATTTAGATATTTTGTTAAATCAAATATTATTTGTTATGTTTTGAACAAATTTAAAGATTGATTGCATGTAGTGTACTGTTAATGTTTTTTGTGTGAAAGAGTTATATGAACTTTTATGACATTGTTGTTAAATTGGTGTTGATTTAAATTTAATTTTTGTGGGAATCTTGTGTCATATATATAGTATGGAATTCAATATTTGAAAATTGATACTTAAATATTCAGGTAGAAAATAATTATAGATGGATTGTGAGATATAAATAAAAAAATTGTTCATATATTAGAGACGGAATACACATTTGTCTCAACAGAGACGGAATGTAATAAGCTAGAGACGGATAAAATTAAATCCTATTGGAGACGGGAGTGATATATCCCTCTCTGATAGAGACGGACATACTCCGTCTTTGATTAGAGACCGATGCTAAAATCCGTCTCTAACATCTTAGAGACGCGAAAACCAACTACGGAAACATGTCCATCTCTAAATCTGTCTCGATAATGTTTAGCGACGGAATTTGTTAAATTTAGAGACAGATTGTATCCGTCTCTATTTCCATTTTATTAGGGACAACTCAACCTTTTATTCATGACATTTTTTCTTTTCTTTTTAATTTAATATCATTCCACCTTTGGCTTGACTATTAGTGCAAGTAATCCTCAAGCTACTCAGTGAAATAACACTTCATTTTTTCTTTAATTTGATACCATTCCACCTTTGGATTGACTATTAGTGTAAGTAATCCCCAAGCTACTCAGTGAAACAACACTTCACCTCACCTTTCACTTGACTGTTAGTGTGAGTAACCCCCAAGCTAAGAAGTGAGATGATATATATATATATATATATACACACACACATATATTTTAATTCTTCAAACTAAATTGTGAATTACTTCTTTTTCTTGTCCCTTAGTTCATGAAGTTTTTACTCCTCAATTGTCCTATGTTAAGGATTTAGTTTAGCTTTTATTTCCTAAAAAAAAATAATCAACAAAAATAATAAATTCAAACTAGAATAAAATAAAAAGTAAATACAGTTTGCCTCCTGCAAAGCACTTGCTTAATGTCTCGAGCTTGACGATAACTTAAGAATTAATCAGGCGGCTCTCCAAGGGAAAATTTCACCTTTAAAGCATTGCTCCTTCTTAACTTTCTAATCAGGTGATTCATATTATTTTTCCTTTTTCTATGAGGTGAATGAGTTTCAGAAGATGGTGAAATTCTAATTTCATCTTCACCCACCATTATGCTAAGGTCCTGCAAAATAAGATATTTTTCCAAATGGTCTTGCATCTTAGAGTCATTAAAATCCTTAGTAACAACCACATTATCAAAATATGAAAAAATAATATGAGAGAAATTTTCGGAGGAATTTAAAGCTTTAAAAACATCTTCTTTCTTACCACATCTTAAAGTCACTTTTCCCTTTTCTACCTCAACTATAGCATCACCAATAGTTAATATAGTCTTTTCCAAAATGATTGGGGTCTCTTCCTTTTTGTTTATGATTATAACCATATGGTCTCGTTGATTCTCCTCAAAATTGATCTCTTCCGTAAGGGTTTTTCTCTTTCAATAGACATTTGTCTCTCATGTCCAAGTTCTTCATTCAACTCTTCAGCAACCGTGATAGTGATGATTTCGGCTTCATCTGACTTGGGCTCAATTTGAGTGAATGATGCATATTGAGGCCTTTGAGATAACTGAGGAATGGTATTTTGCATCAAGGTTGTAAGTCTCTCATCAATATGTAGCTCATTTTCCTGCTTTGTACTTTGAGGTTGCATACAAGGTGGTATGTAAGCAATGTTCCACTTGTAGGAGTAGGGATCATATTGATCCCCGCTAGGGCAGATCTCATAGTAATCCCAATAATTTCTTATTGGACAATCTTGACTATCACGGTCCACTAAGTCACAATATTGACAAGGAGGAGGAAGAAATCTCTTTAACTACCTTTTAAGATCTTCCAATTTAGCCTCTAATATATATTCATGATAAACCTATTTTTTATAAGATTTTAAGAGAGTATTTACCCTCTATTTTATCTTATTTTATAGATTTGATTTCAACTTCTTCTTATTTATTCATTTATTTATTATATTTGCAGAATTGATCATGGGATGATAAAATAATTCAAATTGGTCAAATCTACTAAGTTTTTAGTGCAAAAAAAAAACTCAAGTTTAATATTCCAATTTATGAGTACAAGGAGGTTTGTTGCACAATTCAAAGATTGAATTTTATGATAACAAAATGTTGCCAAAGGGGGAAAGTTGTTACCAAATAAGGGGGAAGATTGTTGCATAAAAATCATACTCTTTATGGGTTTTATTTCTTTTTCTTTAATTGATGAACACTTCTATTATTTACTTTATTTTTTATATGTCAATGAGTAACTAAGCTCTCTTCTAGGGTCTTTGGTGAATCTTGTGATTTAGATACCTTTTCACTATGTCTTAGTTTTAAATTCTAGTTTTATTTTGATTTTTGTTGTTTATCTCAATTAAATTATTCTATTGTTTTATTTACATGTTTGGGATGGCCAACATTTGCATGCCTTAATCAATCAATTGACTAGTGACCAACTACAATTAATTGGTAGATCTATAGGATAATTGAGATTAGGATTCTTGTATGATGAAACATATATACTAATCTTTCAATCATTCAACCTTTTGGTTCTTTATGCTTTCTCTTAATTATATTTTTTTGTATGATCAATCAAAAAATTAATTTAGGGAAAAGAATATTACATTGAATGACGAAACTTTGTTAATAGTTTTAAAGAGGGATTGATAATTGAGAAAATGAATAAGAATTTATATGAAACTAAGACTTGAGATATTGATATTACAAGTGAAACCATGACCATAGGTTTACTTTCCATTAATTCAAAATTGTGTTGTTATATACTCTCGTTATAATTTTGTGCAACAATTCACCCATTGTTTTCCTCTTAGGTTTGATTTGTTATTGGTTATACAAAAACAAAAATCAACTGCAACCAGGCTCCGAGGTGCGGGTAAGCATCCACAAGTAAAAAAAGAATAATAAAAATTAATAACTAAATAAATAAATAATTTTTTTTTTTTGCAAAACAAAATTGAAATGATAATAATAACAAAGAAAAATGACATATTAAATATATTAATAATAGTAACAATGAAAATTTAAGCAAATAGATTTATTTTTTTGTGTTAGAATAAAATAATTAAAATTAAAATAAATAAATAAAAATGTCTAAAGTAATAAAAAAAAAATTTCGTATAATATTGTTAAATTAATCCCGGCAACGGCGCCAAAACTTATTGCACAAAATTACGCAAGTGTACGGATTGTCAAGTTGTAGTATATAAGATTATCGTATCCACATAGATTAATTTAACAACTACCAAATTAATCAAGATTTTATATTATTTAGACTAATGAAAATTATTGTTGGTTCGTGATAACAAAAACGTAACGATAGCAAAACAATGATAACGAGAGTATATAACAACACAACTTTTAATTAATGGAAAGTAAACCTAGGGTCATGACTTCACTTGTAATATCAATACCTCAAGTACTAGTTTTATATAAATTCTTATTCATTTTCTCAATTATCAATCCCTCTTTAAAACTATTAACAAAGTTTCGTCATTCAATGTAATATTCTTTTCCCTAAATTAATTCTGATTGATCATACAAAAAATATAATTAAGAGAGAAAACATAAAGAACCAAGAGGTTGAATGATTGAAAGATTAGTATCTATGTTTCATCATACAAGAATCATAATCTCACTTATCTTATGGATCTATCAATTAATTGTAGTTGGTCACTAGTCAATTGATTGATTAAGGCATGCAAATGTTGGTCATCCAAAACATGTAAATAAAACAATAGAATAATTTAATTGAGATAAACAATAAAAATCTAAAATAAAACTAGAATTTAAAACTAAGACATAGTGAAAAGGTATCTTAATTACAAAATTCACCAAAGACCCTAGAAGAGAGCTTAGTTACTCATTGACATATAGAAAATAAAGTAAATAACAGAAGTGTTCATGCAGCTCCAAACACTGTTTAGCTTCTAAAATATTTGTTGTTATTTTCTCTCTCTAATTTATTCTGCTTCTCTGATTCTATTTCTAGTACGTGGTTCCTCCCCTGTTTTTGATTTCTTCCCCTTATTATAGCAATAATATCCTCATTTTATGCAACAACCTTCCCCTTGTTTGGTAACAATTTTCCCCTTTCTTTGACAACATTTTGTTATCATAAAACAAATCTCCTTCTTGTATTCATCAATTAGAATATTAAACTTGATACTTTTTTTGCACTAAAAACTTAGTAGATTTGATCAATTTGAATTATTTTATCTTCTCATGATCAATTATGCAAATATCATAAATAAATGAATGAATGAATGAATAAGAAGAAGTTGAAATCAAAACTATAAAATAAGATAAAATAGAGGGTAAATACCCTCTTGAAATCCTATAAAAATAGGTTTATCAACTTCGCACAATAATTTTTGTGTACCATATAATCCTAAACATTGAAAGTCTTAAATGGTCACAATATTTAAATACATTCAAAAAAAAAAAAAGTAAAAAGATAAATAATGTAAATTTTTTAAATAATTAATTAATGTGTATTTTTTAGAGTGTGAACCTAAATAATTTTTATTTGAGGTTGTAACTATACACCTAAATAGAGCTCTCAGATACCTAAAATTAGAGTTTGTTTATTACAAGGTTTCTACTAGCATTCTCGGAAATGTAGACTTGAGAATATAATATTCATATGTTAGAGATATTATTTTTTCTAATTTTCATTTGCCAATAAATTTCCACTTTCCACTTTCTCAATATTTTTTCTAATTTTTTATGTTTGAACTAAATAAATTTAAAAAAAGTTCCTTAGAATAAGAATGCGAAACAATTATCAAACATGTTTGTGAATTGTTCTCTAGATTATTGTTCCCTGTAATAATGTTCTCAGGTATATCATTTTTGGGTATATAAATGTATCCTTGGAATGTCAAACAATTACCAAACAAACATGTTTGTGAAATGCACAATATGATATATGATATTTTAACTTAATTTCATTTGACAAAAATATTTTAAATTAATTTAAACTTTTATTTACCTTGACTTCTTATACTTTTATATGAATAAAATTGTTACTTCACAATTAACACTATCTAATATATTTAAAACATAGATATAGGTTTAATAAACCATAATTGTCTACCAAGACATTAATTTAACAAACGTACTCAGATCTTAAATCCATAATTCAACAAAACGGTCTCGAGAGCTTAAATCCATAATTTAACAAAAGGACTCGAGAGCTTAAATCCAAGACATTAATCTGATCCTAGAAAGTAAAATAAAACAAAGAGATAATGAAGAACTGTGAGTAAAGGAAAGGAATTTCTATGAGTAATGGAATTTAACGTGTGCTCTTTGTGATGCTCGTGCCATCCATAACAAGTCTTGTGAAATGCGAAACATCATAGGTGCATCTGATTTCTTATAATCAAAATCAACCTTAAAAGTAAGAGTCTTCAATGATGAGGAATTTGCAAGTATGAACCGTATCAAACTCAATGCAAGTTTAAAGGTGCTTCCAACTTTGATATTTACCGTCTGAAGTTGGCTAAGGCAACAACTATTGCATTGTAACTCCTCTGGTTGGTCTGGCTCTGGTTCACCATTATGGTAATTACTCTAAATAATGAAAAATAAAGAGTCATATTATGAAATTCAAAAGACAAGCTAAGAAGCATAAGGTATTCATGGTCACCTCTATAACAAGTTCCACCAGGTCAGAAGCACTTTTGAGTACACTAACAATATACAAAAGTTCTCTTCTTTCATCGAAATTCACGGCATTTAATTTCAGATACTTTAAGCTTATCAGCTGCGTCGGAGATATGATATCTGCATACTGCCTCTATGTATACAAACAACAAAGCTATGAGATATATTAGCAGACTTACAAGTGGAAATAACACAACTTTCAATGAAAATATTGGATTGGACAATCAATCAAATGCAACATTGCTTCTCTTTCAAATATACAAATAAATGGTAAGATATAGTCTTTAAAAGATCAAACTGCGAGGGTAGACTAGATAGAAGTGGTGCTAAAAATTATCAAATTAAGATTGGAACATTGAAAGTAGCATTCTAATGTATTATACTATTATTATTGGATTTGGGTATATGTCAACAGAATATTATGGTCTTCTCTGTTTTAGATCAAATCTACCAAACTAACATACGGGCCAGATTATTATCCAACAGAACCATAATAAATAGATTAATATTAGTGATGTTTCCTAACCTTGTGGTAATATGATTTTATAGCAAGCCTCTGAATTTTTGGCAAACCTTTGATCAAACCAGATACACTCTCCCGGTTAATCGTGAGTGTAAGATCAGTGAGATTCTTCACTTTCTTGAGACAAATTGGCTTCATATCTTGAACCAATTCTATACTGAGCTTTTCAAGTAATGGGCAGCCAAAAATAAGACTCTCAAGTGTACCGAACTTAAATATAATCTGTTGAAAGTTAAGGTCCAACAAACTTTTAAAGCCACAGAAATTAGGTGGAACTGACAAGCTAAATCTGCAAAGTCGAAAGTGACGCAATTCTTGACAAGAGAAAATATGAGATGGCAGCATTTCATTAGAAAGTATTGCATCGTTCTGAAGCTCAAGATATTTAATGCCCCTTGTTGACAAAAACAGAATCCACTTATTGAGGCATTCAATTCTGATCGTGAAGTTTAAGTTGCGAGGGAGGAAAAGAGTAAATTTATATATCGGCCCATTGTGGAGTAAAAGAATTTTTGAGATGATTCTAGAAGCCTCAGGGCCAGGATCATCAAGATCCTCGAACATGATAAAAAAGTCTCTTTTAAACTCAAGTTGTCGGACTGAGATCCACATATACCTCCACTTTCTAGACAGAATACTGGTCCTAACTAGGTCTACGATGTTCAAGTGTTCTAGGATACCATCAATGACATTACTTGGTAAGTCACTAATTCGATCAATGTGATCACTGTGGTTGGCCTTCTTCTCAGACAGAGTCATAGGTGAACTACAAATTCAAGCAAAAGAGTAAATATTATGAAAAAAAATAGCTTAAATACATTGAGTATATGCACCCAAATTCAAACAATGGAATATGATCTCAATTTTTTCAACCAAGGTACAAAGTACAATCAAATTTCAATCATGTCGTCACAAGTTTTTCTTAACATTTTTTTCCTCTTTTCTTTTGCATCAAGTATTTCAACAACTAGGATCACATATAGTTGAAAATCAGCTGCAGGTGATCACTATACATTTAACCAAATATTGTGCACCCAAAAAGGGAATGTGTGCATAGATTTACATAAAATGTCATTGTAGAATTTTGCTCGGTTACAAAGGGAGTAGCATATGATGCCGCATTACCTCAAAACACCAAAACTAACTAAGGCAATCTATTTAGTAAATCCCAAAACAATGTCTAGAAAACTACCTGCAACATTTGTTAAGATATAGGACAAAGCGGAGTTTGTTAGGATATGGAATAAGGAGTTAGTTAGGGAAGTTTCTATTAATGGGTAGCAATAGGATGGATTATCATGTATAAATAGGATGTTACTAACTAAGATAAGAGAAGGGCATATTCAAATTTTTAAACTTTTAGGTGAATAGAGTAGCGGCTCTTGGAGAAAACCTTGGAGGAGAGATCTCTCTTCTATTCTCACTTATTTTTTCTCGTTTTTTTCAATATAATAGTTACTTTATCCCAATTCAATTCTTGGGTTTCTAACAGAATCATGCTTTGAGAAATGACTCAAGGAAAAATTTAGAAGACACAAATGAAGAGCTAAACTCAAATTAGATAACAAGATAATAAAATCATGCTGAGATAATTGAAAAAGGTTGATAGATGGAAGAACATAATAGTCCACATAAAACAAAGACTTGAATACAACTTCAGAGAGCGTAAAAAAAAAAATATAGAATTATTAAGGTTTAGAAATTTCAAGACTCGAGCATAACTTCAAAAGATTCAGAATTTAACTCACAAGTCGTGTTTTAGAAGTTTCAAGATCGATTTGAATTTCAAAAGATTCCAGACTTGAGAACAAGTCAAATTTCAGAAGAGTTAATAAAAAAGAGACACACTTAAAACTACTGGAAGAGTCTGATATAAGAAGACTTAGGAGGATGCGAAACACGTCAGTAAACTCGACCTTATAAGTACTAACACTGAAAATACTTAAGTGAGGAACTTCAGATAATTCATACACAGAAAAATCTAATAATATAAGAGAGCATAGACAAAGGGAATAATGTTTAATTGAAGAAAACCAAGGGTGAGTAATGCTAAGAAGAAGTAAAAAAATGTAACCGAAGAAGATAACATTACTGATGCCTACTATATAGTTAGTTACATAATGGAAACATTTCCATTTTTATCTCTACACTAGAGGGGTCCTATCATTATCAACACTCCCATTCTAATAAGGGTTCAATGAATTTTAATTTCCATTACACTACTAAGTTGATATTAAATAATTAAAATAATAGTTGAATGGATAAATTCTAATTTCTAAGCCTCCAACCACGAAAACTGTAGTATATTCAATGCCCTAATCATAGTTATCAATTTGATACAAAAAGGAAGGAACGATAAGTAAATGGAAGAGTTGCTACTTGTGATTGTGAAGAGTGAAGACTTACAGTTGAGAGTGAGAGACGGTCCACTACGACGGCAGCTGCCGACTTGCTGACCTTCGCGCAGTTTGTGGGAAGTTAACTGTGGAGTGTAGAAATGGAAGACTAGCTATAATTACTCATATTTGCCTTTATAAGTTGGTATAATATTTTTTTTCTTTTTAAAACATCTTTTAAAAACCCTAATCAGAACGTTTTTAAAAGCATTATGTACATTCTTGTTAAAAATAAAAAAAAAAAAGTATTATGTATATTACTAAAAATAATGCATTATGTACAAAATATAATGGAATAAAATCTTAATTGAAAATGTCTTTAAGAAGTTAAACTTTGTAAAGTTTAAAAGCTTAAGTAGTATTTAAGTGTGACTTATGGTTTGTTATAGGTTTTCTTTTAGATTTGAATCTGATTTTTATAAAAGTTTGGTACGGTTGTTAGCTTAATTAAAAGTTTATTTTATATTAATATTTTTACATACGTAATTAGACATATTTTTTAATAGATTTAACATGATTTTTTAAAGCATTTAACTTTATATAATCATATTTCAATTTTATTTTATCATAATATATTTAAATAAGTCAAAAATTAATGTATATAATAATAATAATAATAATAATAGTAATAAAAAAAAAATTTATTCGTCTCATTTTAATTGTCTAATTTAGGTTACGCGTGGTTCTTAAAAAAAATAATTAGTTTTGTTGATTTCAATGTTAAAATAAATTTTCGAGTAAAAAAAATTATAAAATGAATTTACTTTACTCAAATGCCTTTATTAATTAAAATTAGTTGAGAAGTATGATTAGTTGAGATACAATAAATAAGGATATATTAATGAAAAAAAGTGATTAATGTTGTATTGGAATCGTAAAATGACAAATAATTTCAGACAGAAAAATGACAAATAAGACACTTAAAATGAGACAGAGGGAGTATTATTCATATTTATTTAAATAGGTCGGTTTGGTAGATCCAAAACACTTTTTTTATGACATGTAGTCTTGTCTTTTTAACTAAATTATAAAAAAGTTTGGACCTTGTCTATTAAAAAAATAAAGGACTTTGAACTTGTTGAAAGCTAAGCGGTAGGCTCAAGCGTCTTGACCTATTCCCACCTATATCTAAGACCTAATTAAACTAAAAAATGTTGATATTATTAAACTATAGATCTTTACTCGGATTTGAATTCAAAATTTTGCAACGGTGGATGTGAATTGGGTGGTTTTTGTCATTCTATCTACTGACCAAATAAAAATTTTACACCAAAATACTTTAATAATACATATACAAACTAGTAAAATATTTCAGCATTCGCACATGGATTTGTATCTAATAGGTAAGATCGAGATCGACGTTAGAAAACGATAAAGTCAATTGTTGGATTTTAAATCAATTCTTATTAATTAAATCACTAAAACAAATAAGTAACTATTGAAAGTTGTCTTTAAAATTGAATTAAAAAGCCAACTTATTATATTAAGGTATGTAATATAATATTAAAATATTTAAAAAATTATTATAAAAAAATATTAAAATGTAGGTGAAACTATTGAAATATGATTTATTGTTTTGCACTACATGTAAAATCTATTTGATAATACAATTGTTTCATACTTATACACGTTGCAATTGAAGGTGTACAAACACGAGAAGGGATGGTTGAATTGTGTTTGTCTAATTTTAAACTCTTTTCTTAATTCTAATTTTGATTTGGTGACTTAAATAGTTTTACTAATTAGAGGCAGCAGTAAGACAAATCATGCAGATATAAAAACAACACACAAAATTTTATCCTGGTTCACCACCAACTTGGTAGCCACGTCCAGTCCCCTCGCACAAAAGGATTTATCCACTAAATCAAAACCTTGAATTACACAACACTTGACTCTACAAGTCAGTCTTCTCAAAAGAGTCTGTACCTACATACTTTTTAAGGAAAACCACACATTGACCCTACAAGTCAAGTATTCTCTACACAACCTAAAACCTACAGATTGTTAGAGGCAAACTAAAGCCACTACTGAGTTGGGTTACAAAGGGGTGACATTGATTCTGTTTTTCTTCTTCTAAGCAGATTTGTTACAATGATGTTAACAAAGGTATTTTATGAGAACAATTTGTTTGGACTAATGGCTTCATTAAGTGTGCAGGAATTAGAACAGGAAATCAAAAGAAGATATCAGAAGCAAGAAATAAGAAGAAAAATACCAGAGGAAAAGACTAGAGAAAATGACCAAAGAAAGTCATCAGAGGAAGTGATCGGAGGAAGTCAACAGAGGAAGTGATCAGAGGAAGTCATTAGAGGAAGTAAAAATGTTAGAGGAATCGAAATCAAACCAACCAACGAAATGATCAAAATCAGACAACTGCACGTTTTAGAAAAGTACGTGCATTTGCCTCTGTTAGCGTGCTTCTAGTAGTTCAACATGCTTCTAGAAGCTTAGTGTGTTTTTGGTAAATCAGCATGCCTATGAAGAATTATGTGCCTCTAAAGATTCAGTGTGTCTCTGGAGTTTCCATGCCTCTAATGAACATAAACTTTTTCATGCCTCTTATGAACATAACTTTTCTATGCCTCTAATGAACAATAACTTTTCCATGCCTCTAATGAACAATATTTTTGCATACCTCTGATGAAAACTATTTTTAGCATGCCTCTTATGACAGTACTTCTGCATGCCTTAGATGAACAATACTTTCAACATGCTTTTGATGAACAATATTTTTAAGCATGCCTCTGAAGTCTATTGTTCAAGCATGCCTCTGAAGCTCATGTTCCGCTAGGTCAAATAATTGCAACATGTTCTAGAATGCTGCCTCTGATAAGTAGCCTCTGTAGTTGCACTGACTCTGATAATGCAACAAAGGTGAAGTTGCCCATGCCACTAATTCTAAGTCACAGTTTTGCCTCTGACATAATTATTCAAGCAACACAACATCTGACTCCAACAATCAAGCAATGATTTCGATGGAGAAAAGTCAACAACTCTGATGGAAGGTCAAAGGCTTTGATAGATTGCTCATAACAGATTGGACTTAGCCATATCCTTACTTCTGAAAGTCCAAGAACAAACCCATAATGGTTTCCGCCCAAATCAAATCAAGCGTATGAAGGAAGATTCAAGTGAATCAATTTGCAAAGTAATTTGAAAAAATACGCTCAATATCTTTCTAGAAGAATTTCTCAATTCAGATTCGGATATAAAGAATTGGCTAATGATCATATTATCAAAAATATCTTTTAGAATTATATTTGGAAGAAATATTTGTTAACCAAGCTGGAATAAAGATATGATTCAAAATTCACAAGGGACTAAACTAAAACCCTAATTTTTCCTATAAATAGTACTCAAGGCTAAAGAAGAATCAATGAACCAACAAACTCAGAAATCCTAAGAACCAAAGTTATTCAGAAAAACCTCAAGAGTTCAATCTTTCTATGTATTTTGAGTTTAAGGTTTTAAGTTCTAGAAAAGAACTCGTTCAAAGTAAAATATTCTAAGTGTTGTAGTATGGGAAAATCATTGTATTAAATCTGGTTAGTAGAAGCAAAATCAAACCAGTTTCCAACTCATTGTAACCCAGCTCGAACAGTTAAGTCACCAAACAGTTAAGCAAAATCAAATCATTTTTACTTCCGCTTTGTTTGTTTATTGTTGCCTCTGATTAGTTCAAACAGTTAAGTAACCAAATCAGAATTAGAATTAGAAGTAAGAAAAGAGTTTTGAAATTAGACAAACACAAATCAACCCCTTTTCTCGTGTTAGTGCACCTTCAAGGTTGAGGATAAGACATAACAAACTAGAGCATTCAAATAAAGAGATAAGGGAAGAGAAGAACACAATGATTTTCATATTAGTTCATAACAACTATGGCTACATCTAGTCCTCCCCTAAAAAAGAGATTTTGTCTTAGTACAATCAAAGACTTAATCCACTATTAAGTGGAAGTATTGTTTTGCCCGCCTTTGTATGAATTTAGTTTTCTTAAAGTCTTTTCAAGCTAAATATTCTTATCTTTCTCTCACAACATTATTAAGTATTGTAAGGCTTCTCTAGGCCACCAGAAGTACAATCTCTAAATTCCTCAAGATCTCGCTTCACTCACCTCTTGAGTTGAGCATTATCTTCCTATTCATGCCAAAGAAATTATTTCATTTCCTCCCCAAGCATTGAGTATTGTAAGGCCTCCTCAAGCCACCAAAAGTACAATATCTAGATTTCCTTATGATCTGACTTCATTCACCTCTTACTTGAGTATTGTTCTCTTCTCTAGGCAACAAGTATTGTTTTCCAAACTCTTCAGGCATTGAGTATTATAAGGCATCTCTAGGCCACTTGAAGTACAATCTAAATATTTTCTCAAGATATAGCTTCACTCGCCTCTTGAGTTGAGCATTGTTCGCATCTTTAGACATCAACATGGTCTTCTCAGTAATTCGTTTCACTCACCATGCTAAGGAACCCGATTATTCGCCAAGCCTTTCCAGGAATCATACATGTATTGTCTAACTCAATCTCTCCAAACTCTACAACATGTATTCTTTACTAGCCTCACAAGGCTCACTAAACTTGGTCTTCCCAGCAATCTAATAATTGCCTTGCTGATGTAAACGAGTATTCTAGTATGGATAGAAATCTCCTTTTTACATCAGGATAGTTGCCACTATCAGACCATTTAGAAAGGTTGAGTTTGTATCTATTGTGATACAAAATCATCTACAACTCCAACTCCATTAGGAGAATATGCAAAGAACAAGATCTTGATCAATTTACAACAAGAAAAATAAACTTTAATGGGAGAGAATTTTCCAATCTATTTCTTTTTCTTATTCAAAGACCCTTTCTGAATATATTCTATTCAATTTGAACTTAGTCTTTTTCTTTTCTCTCTTTATGATATAGGATTCTCCAAGTCATATTATTTTTTTCTATATTCCAAGACAATCATTTAGAATTGTCTCATGAGGACTATTATCTACATGTTATTATAGTGCAAATGCTAATTTGACCAATTATAGTTTCCTTGATGCATGGCCGTTCGTCAACTTCAAAATTTGATTTGAAGTTCTTTTTATACCACTTGAGAAAAAAAGTTCTTCAACAATGAGCCATTAAAAAATATAGTTGTTGTTGCAATTGCCATGTCACTAGAGTTGCAGATCTAACTCTACTTTGCAGGTTGTCTTTTTACAATCAGTTAATTCTAATCTATGTATATCCATTTCATTAAAAATTAGAAAAAAGAATAGGATTTACGGATTAATCAAACATTTCTTCTTTGTAAAATTTGGAAAATATTTTTTTTTGTAAATTTGACTTTAGAACTTGGACTTTCACTTTTAGAAGTGTGTTTGATATTTCTATCATTTGAAATTTTACTCATATCAGTTGATGTCATTATTAGATGCAGACATTTAAGTGCAGATACCCATTTGACTTCTTTTGTTAAACTAGTTATCTTCTAATCCTTAGTAACAAAATGATCTAGTATTTATGCCTTCCATTGTGCTTTGAAGATTGAGATCATCGTACAATAATAACTAGATGATTACTATCATATGAATTTTGTTCTTCTTGATTTTGATATGTTGAATGTATTCCCTACATACTTAAAGCTATGGGTGGGCAAAAAGGCTGGACTCAAAAGAATTCGATTGGACCGAAGAGGAAAAAAGTGGTGTCGGCGGGTCAAAACGTGTAGGTCGGGTCACGGGTGTGAACAACTAGTTTTATATAGGTTGGTGTGGAAGGGTTCAGTTTTGGAGAAAATCAATCTGGTATACCTAGACCCGGCCGATTCATTTGTTCATTTAACTAGAAGGGGAGTTGAATAGTGGTATTCCTTTTTTTTTTTTCCTTTTTAAATGAGTATCCTCTGTGTGATCAATGTTAGAGGATAAATGTTTAGAACTGAAATAAGAATGAGATAAAATGAAGAGATTAGAGTTTATAGAATGACATACACAAATTTATATTGGTTCATCCTAAATAGGTTACATCCACTCCTCACTCACTTGTGATTTTTTTCACTATGGCTCAAAAGGCCTATCCTCTAATTAAATTCTTTTCACTATGTATTATCTTAGCCTCACCAGACTTACAAACAGTTTCTCTTGTTATCTTACAGACCTTACACAAATTTCAACATGTAAATCTTAACTTGAGGATATATATAGGTTTTTGAGAAGTTTTTTATGAATGGATCTACACTATAATATACTTTCTAAAAGAATGATTCGATGATATATTTAAGATTAGTAGGAAGTATGTTGAGGATAGGATTGTTTTATCACAACTTTGTTATTTTTGATTGTATATCTCTTTCTTATATTTCGAGGATGGGATCATCTCAATTTATAGAAATCGTGAAGCTTCAAATATGAAGAGAAGTACAATATATCTAATGGAGACTTAGATGATTGCCCATTGACCTTGTTTAGAATTCCAAATATGCCCTTCTAGCTCTGTCCTTGTTATAAGATGGCTAAGATGATGAGTATAGTGGTCCATCCTCGGTTCTGGTTAGTACGAGGATGAAGCTTTCATTATTTCTAATGTGATTGATGCTTTTTGGCTTTTCCTTTTCCCACCAAATTGAAGTGACTTGCATTACAAGTCAAGGACACCACTTTTTGTACCTTTGTACTTTCACTTATTTTTCCCATGTGCGAGGATGATTAGGGAACAAAGTTTATCCTCAAATTTGTGTTGTTTATCCTCTGACACTTGTACAAGTATTCTTTAATTAATTTTTTTGCAGCTTGTGTTCCTTATTGTTATTTTGATTACTTTGGATATTTGAGCTAATAGTAGCATCATCCTCTCTTAGAGAATATATTAATATCTTCATAATCTTCATTTGATCAAGAATGTAAATGATCTGTTTTCTAAAAATTGATACACTCAAGAGCACAAGTTAGACAACACATATAATAAGAATCTTTGATCTTTAAAACAACTTTGTTATCATTAAAACATTTGAGAGAGATTTTGTCTTAACAATCTCCCATTTTTTTATGATGACAAAATTCTTGAGATTATGATTATGACAAAAATTTGACATAGGTATATCATGTTTTTAAGTTATGCTCTCCCTCACAATATGCATAATTCTTATAATATAGAATTTGAACCAAAATATAAGATAATTTCATTAATGTTCAAAAAATTAGTAACTACAAATTGGTTCTATTAATTTTAAAATAATCAGAGGATTGAATTAAAAATGTTTCAAAAATATCCTCTCAAGCTTCCCAAAAAGTTGACAATCAACCATTTCAACTCATAATCTTTCTCCCCCAATATTTGTCAACCATAAAAAAGAAGGAAAGAAAAAAAGGCAACCCATAAGACATAGTTATTTGGAAGGAGACAAATTGTTAGAAGAGGAGGAGGTTGAAGGACGAGGGAGGTTAGGATGAGGAGGTTGAGGAGGAATAACAGAAGGATTATCCCATGGGCAATTGTGGTGATGACGTGCTTTGTATTCAATTCCAAGATAAAGCCAAAGTTGACCATAGTTTGCTGAAAATAGTTGAAGCTTGCAAACAATTATTTTTTGTCCTTTCTTATTTTCTTGAGAATCCTTACATCATCGTGAGCTCTTTTGGCTTCCATCCTTTTATCATACCTAGTGTTGGTTTGATCTTTTGGAATGACATCAACACTTGCACTTTTGTTTTGAGAGCAGACTCATTTGTCTTGAGAGGAGTTTTCATCAGTTCTTGCAAAGAAGGAATCAAGAGAACTAAATCTCCCAATAATTTTAGGAATGTGAAGTTTTGATGTTTCTCCACCTGTCCTCTGAGGAATAGATGAGTCAAACAATGGAGGAGGTATAGGAAGAACTTGATCAATTTTAGCAACCTTGCTTACCTTGGTGGGGGAAGTGAATATTTGAGACATTGCATGGGATAGTTGTGCATTTTGATTTGGACTCACAAGAGGATAAGGTGGAAAGAAAAAAGTTTTTGCAGATTCTCAAAGATATCTATGGTTTCTTCAGCCTGTTGAGCTTTTGGATGAGAGAAGTGATGTTGAATGAGATTGAGGTCATGATATAGTTCTTCACCATCCTCTAGAGGTTGCTAAGTCGTAACGTCCATGATGTCCTCAACATGAGAATTGGTTTCAGGAATTTCAATGAAGATTATGTTATGATCAATATATGGGTTTTTCAAGATCAAACTAAGGTTTATTTGTGGTAGGAGAAGTTGCAAAGTTTTGATCTTAAGAGTTTGTAGGCTCTAAAGTTTGAGGACTTGTAGAAGAAATACCATATCCTCATATTGAGGACGAGTTATAAAAGATTTTTGTTTAGTGAGTGTTTTTTGTGTAGCTAGAATGGTTTCCTTCATTTTCTTCACATTTGTTTTAGGAGTTAAGGATGATCTTATTTTATTTGAGACTTTTGAAGAGGAGGATTTGATGATAGCCTTTTTGGTTGAAAGTTTATCAACAGGATTGAGCCTCATTTGATTTATGTTTCGAGCAGAAAAGACATTATTCATATGAATGGATTGTTCATCATCTAAAAAGACTTTAAAGATTTTGAAAAATCTTGGTGAAGAGCATTCCATATGGTGCTGACCGAAAAATCCATGCAACATTCATCATGAAGCAACAAATGATGTTTCCTAAGTGAAGAGGGCGCCCAAAAATGAGATGATGGATTAACAGTAAATCTAGTTCAGTGACCATTTCAAAGTTTCCTGCTCTAGTAACAATAATGTGAACACAAATGTTGTGAATAACCCTGCACATTGGTAAAAGGTTGGATGCCAATTGAGGTTTAGATGGATTGATTAGGATAAATATTAGGCCATTGGTTCGATTGATATCACATAGAGCATACCATGATTCAATGAATATGTTGTTGAACCAAGTTGATTCCAAGAACAATTTCTTTATGTGGTTTTGATGCTAACAAAAGTATTGTGTGAGAACAATTTATTGCACTAAAAATTTCACTAAGTATGTAGAATTTAGAACAGGAAATTCGAAGGAAACAACCAGAGGATAACAACATAGAAAGTCACCAAAGGATATCATCAGAGGAAGTTACTAGAGGACACCACCAAAGAAAGTCACTAGAGGATCCCACCACCAAAGGATATCACCAGAGGATACCACCACCAAAGGTAGTAAAAAGGCCAGAGAACATGAAATCAAATCAGTCAAATCCACGTGCTAGAAAAGTTCGCGAATCTGCCTCTGATAACGTGCTTCTGGTAGGCCAACGCGTTTCGACGTCTGCCTCTGAGGACTAAAGCGTGCTTCTGATTTTCATGCCTCTAATGAGTCAGTATGAGCGTATGCCTATGAAGAACCAGTAAGCCTATGAAGATTCTACGTCTGCCTACGAAGAATTATGTGCCTCTAATGATTCACTATGCCTCTAATGAACAATAACTTAAGTATGCCTCTTATCAACAGTAGTTTCAGCATACCTCTAATGAACAGTAACAGTTTCATGTCTCTGATGAACAATAACTTCAGCGTACGTTTGATGAACAATAACTTTAGCATGCCTCTGATGAACAGTAACTTAAGCATGCTTCTAATGAACAAAATTTGTGAGCATGCATTTGAAGTACATATTATGTTGACTCTTAAGACTGCAACTCATTCCAAAGTGTTGCCTCTGATACACAACACATTCTGAAGTTGCACTGACTCTAAAAAGGAAACAAAGGTGAAGGTTCTCATGCCACTAATTCTAAGTCACGCAGCTTTGCATCTGCATCTGTATCTGATTATTCAAGCAACACAACATCTGACTCCAACAATCAAGTCAATGATTCTGATAAAGAAAAGTCAATGACTTTGATAGAAAGTCAAAAGCTTTGATAGATTGAGAAAAATACTAAATTGGACTTAGCTGTATCCTTACTTTTGAAGATCCAAGAACAAGCTCATAATTGTTCACGCTTAAATCAAATCAAGCGTATGAAGGAAGACTCAAGTGAATTAATTTGCAAACGTAATATGAACAAATACACACAATATTCTAATAGTCATATTATCAAAACATATATTTTAGAATTATATTTAGAAGAGATATTTGTTGACCAAGCTGGAATAAAGATACAATTCAGAATTCTTGAGGAAAAAAATTCATGAACCCTAATTTCATCTATAAATAGTGGATCAAGGCTGAAGAAAGATGGACAATCACAACGTACAACAAACTCAAAAATCCTAAAAACCAAAGTCATTCAGAAAAACCTCTAGAGCTCAATTTTTCTAAGTATTCAGAGTTGAAGGTTTTAAGTTCTAGCAAAGAATTTGTTCAATTTTATATTATTTAGTGTTTCATTGTAAGTGTGGAAAATCATTGTATCAAATCTTCTTTGTTAGAAGAAAACCAATCAAGTTCCAAACTCTTGTAACCCATCTCGATAATGGCTTTACTATTCCTCTAGAAATTTGGGGTTGACTTGTAGGGTAAAGGTTGTTGGAACCAAGTTGGTTTTATACTTAGAGTTTTGATGATAACAAAATTACTTTATGAGAACAATATATTTGACTTCACATAGTATACAAGAAGATTTGTGTTTTTGAAGAAAATTTAAAATAAGATTTGATTCAGATTTATAATTGAAGAAAATCTAAAATAAGATTTGTTTCTGATTTATAATTGAATAAAATCCAAAATAAGATTTGATTCAGATTTATAATTGAACAAAATCTTTGACCAAGTTTAAAAGAAGATATGGTCATGATTTGAAGAAAATTTGGTCAAGATTTATATACCACAAAATATGAATAGTATCAATCTGAAGAATTTACAAACTCAATTTGAACAAAATACGAACAAAATCAATCTGAAGAATTTATAAACTCAATCTGAACAAAATACGAACAACATCAATCTAGAAGAACTGCTCAGATTAGATACAGAAATAAAGAATTGGCTAAAGAAAATATGTCAAAAAGCATCTTGTTCAGAATTATTTTTGAATAAGATCATTGTTG
Organism: Cicer yamashitae; assembly: GCA_037974755.1. NCBI lineage: Eukaryota > Viridiplantae > Streptophyta > Magnoliopsida > Fabales > Fabaceae > Cicer > Cicer yamashitae. The sequence goes on along the minus strand of JBBPBQ010000004.1, from coordinate 14,322,548 downwards.
ACCATGCTAGGAATGAAGATAGAATTCAAAATTAAACAATGACTAAATTGAAGCCCTAGTTTTATCTATAAATAGATACTCAAGGCTGAAGAAGAAGATCATCGAAAATCAGAAAAGAGTAGAAGAACTCATAAGCTCAAAATTTCAAATTCATTTTAGATTTCAAAGAGAGACACACTTGTTCAAGTTAGAATTATTTTCTAAGTGTTTTTTCTTAGAGTGTGAGAGTTATTATTATTATTATTATTATCAGCTTTGTTAGAAGCAAACACTTAAAGTTCCAATTTTTGTATCCAACCCAATCGTGGTTTAGTTCCTTCTTGAATCTGGGGTTGCCAAGTTGTTAGTAGAAGACTTCGCTTATAGGTTCAAGGTGGTTAGTTCCTCAAAAGTCTAGGGTTGTCAGGCTGCTTGAGAAGACTGGCTTGGAGGGTCAGGTGTTTTGTAATTCAAGGTATTTGAATTATTGGATTAAAGCCTTATGAATGAGGGGACTGGATGTAGCCAAGTTAGTGGTGAACCAGGATAAATCTATGTGTCCAATTATTTATGCTTTCATTGTTTGCTGCCTCTGAACTCGATTGCTTCTACTCCAACTAAGTTATCAAAATCGAACCAGATTTTTAATAAATTATCAAAAAGTCATCAACTTTGTCAAACACAATTCAACTCCCTTTTCTCGTGTTTGCACCTTCAAAGGAGTTGTGTGCCTTCAACAATCTGGGGTTTTCAGATTATATGGAGAAGACTTGGCTTGTTGAGTCAAGGTGTTGTGTGCCTTCAACAATATGGGGTTGTCATATTGTGTGGCGAAGATATGCCTTGTAGGGTCAAGATGTTGTGTGCCTTCAACAATCTGGGGTTGTTAGATTGTGTGAAGAAGACTTGGCTTGTAGAGTCAAGGTGATTGTGTTTCTCAAGAAGTCTTGGGTTATCAGACTGTTTTGAGAAGACTGACCTGTAGGGTCAAGTGCTGTGTAATTCAAGGAGTTGAATTAGTGGATTAAATTCTTCTAAGTGAAGGGAGTGGACTTAGCTACCGAGTTGGTGGGGAACTAGGATAAATTGCTTGTGTCACTTTACTCTTGCATTCCTTAGTTTTGTTACTACTTCTGCTCTAAGTCATCAAACGTGAACCAACTTTAATCAAATAATGAAAAAGAATCCAACTTAAACAAACACAATTCAACCTCCCTTTTTTGTGTTTGTACCTTTAAATGTGCCTTCATTTTGATTGTTCAAAATTTGACACAATGTCTCAGGAATGAGTTCAATGTGAACTCCTTTGAGGACGACATTGTTGGAACCAAGTTGATTTTATACTTAGAGTTTTGATAATAACAAAAGTATTTTATGAGAACAATATATTTGACTTCAAAGAGTATAAAAGTAGATTCGTGTTTTTGAAGAAAATCTAAAATAAGATTTGATTTAAATTTATAAATGAAGAAAATCTAAAATAAGATTTGATTCAAATTTATAAATCGAAGAAAATCTAAAATAAGATTTGGTTCAGATTTATTATTGAAGAAAATCTAAAATAAGATTTGATTTAGATTTATAATTAAATAAAATCTAAAATAAGATTAAATTCAGATTCATAATTGAAGAAAATCTTTGACCAAGTTGAAAAGAAGATATATGGTCAAGATTTGAAGAATATTTGATCAAGATTTATCTACAACAAAATATAAACATAATCAATCTAAAGAATTTACAAACTCAATCTGAACAAAATACGAACAGAATCAATCTAAAAAATTTACAAACTCAATATAAAAAAAATATGAACATAATCAATCTAAATAATTTACAAACTCAATCTAAACAAAATAAGAACAGAATCAATCTAGAAGAACTGCTCAAATTGGATTCATAAATAAAGAATTGGCTAAAGAACATATTATCAAAAAGCATCTTGTTTAGAATTATTTTTGAATATAACCATTGTTTATCGAGTTAGGAATGAAGATACAACTCATAATTAAACAAAGACTAAATTGAAGCCCTAATTTTATCTATAAATAGATACTCAAGGCTGAAGAAGAAGATCATCAAAAAATCAGAAAATAGTAGAAGAACTCAAGCTCTAAATTCCAAATTCATCTTAGAGTTCAAAGAGAGAAACACTTGTTCGAATGAGAAATATTTTCTAAGGGTTTTTCTTAGAGTGTCATAGTCATTGTTATAATCAGCTTGTTAGAAGCAACTACTCAAGTTCCAAACCTTTGTATTCAAACCCGATAGTGGTGTTAGTGTGCCTTCAACAATCTGGGTTGTCAAATTGTGTGGAGAAGACTTTGCTGGTAGAGTCAATGTGTGTGTTTCTCAAAAGTCTGAGGTTGTCAGGCTGTTTAAGAAGACTGGCTTGGAGGGTCAGGTGCTTTGTAATTCAAGTTGTTGAATTAGTGAATTAAATCCTTCTAAGTGAAGAGACTGGATATAGCCTAATTAGTGGTGAACTAGGATAAATTACTTGTGTCACTTTATTCCTACAGTCCTTAATTTTGTTATTACTTTTACTCCAAGTAAATCATGAAGTCTGAACCAGTTTAATCAAATAATGAAAAAGTTATCAACTTAGTCAAACACAATTCAACCTCCCTTCTCGTGTTTGCACCTTCACATTTCACCAAAGTACCTGAGGCTGAATTTTCTTTTCCTATTGCTGCTTGCAACTATTGTGGTAAGAGGTTGTGGTAAGAGGTATTTGTATGACTCTAAATCTCATGATACAACAAACATGCTTGCACACTCTAAAATTTGTACCAAGAGTACCCATATACCATAAGTGGTGATCCTAATCAAACAGTACTAGTTTTAGGACCAAATAGAACTGGTGGGGGTAAATTTGGCAGTAGCAAGCCATAGATTTAATGTTGAGGCTTGTAGGAGGGCTTTTGCTAAATTTGTAATTCTAGATGAACAACCTTTTCAGGTAGTTGAAGGTGAGGGCTTCAAACAACATTGTAGAACTTTACGACCATAGTTTGTAGTCCCTTTAAGGTACACAATTTCAAGAGATTGTTTTAAGATGTACCTACAAAAAAAAATTAGGTCGAGGCTTTAGGTCGGATTGTTCTAGGGTTGCCCTCTCAACCGATTGTTGGACATCTGTCCAAAATATAGATTATTTGAGTCTCACACCCAATTTTATAGACCATGATTGGAACTACCTTAAAAGAGTTATTAGCTTTTCAATAGTGCCTAACCACAACGGTGAGAAAATTGGTATGCATGTTGAGGAAATTTTAAGAAAGTGGGGCCTAAGAAATGTGTCAATAATAACAGTAGATAATGCATCATCAAATGATGTTGTTGTGGGATTTTTGCAAAGAAGACTTAAAAACATGAATGAATTGGTTATAGATGGACATTATTTGCATGTTAGGTGTTGTGCACACATCCTAAACTTGGTTGTTAGTGATGGCTTGAAAATGCAAACTTTAGAACCATCCATTAATAAAATTCGAACTGCTGTGAAGTTTGTTAGGTCTTCCCCTCAAAGGCAAGTGAAGTTTAAAGAGTGTGTTGAGTTTGCTAAAATTAAATCTAAAAAAGGTGTTTCTCTTTATGTTCCTACTAGATGGAACTCCACTCACCTTATCCTAGAGTCTGCTGAAAAATTTCAAGTCACTTTTGATAAGCTTGACAATTAAGATACTAGTTATCTTAACTATTTTGGGGATGGTTCTTCTCCCCTTAACTGTGAGGATTGGGATAAAATCCGTGCATTTGTTAAGTTCCTTAAGATCTTCCATGATGTCACAAAGGTCTTTTCTGCTTCTACCCATGTTACTATACATTCAGCCTTTTACCAATTAGCCACAATTTACACTAAAGTTGTCCATTGTAGATTCAAATCCTGTTATGAGGATAATGGGAAGAGAAATGAAACTAAAATATGATAAATATTGGGGGGATATCGGGAATATGAATGAACTCATTTTTTTTGGTGTGGATTTATACATAAATGTACCATTATGAAAAAGATGTGGGTGATAATTTTTTAACCAAAGTAAAAAACATCCTGACCACAATGTTTCTTTGGTATGCTTCTACCAATGGCCAACAAACTATGAATAGGAAATCATCTCTAGGATCATTTGGGGGGTCAAGTAGTATTTCAGCTGAGCAACCAAGCCAATTAGCTTGATCTGATGCTTTTAAGAGGATTTTTTAGATGAAGATAACATTGATGGTGGTATAAAATTCTCAAGGTTTCCGATATTATCAAGTGCAAGGGATGTTTTTGCTACTCCTGTTTCAACAGTAGCGTGCGAAAGTGTTTTTAGTATCAGTGGTAGAGTCTTTGATACATTCAGAAGTTGTCTATATCCTAATATGTTTGAGACATTAATTTGTACTCAAAATTGGTTGAGGTCTTCTCTCTATGAATTTAATGACTTCAATATCCAAGAGGACTTTGAAACATCTGAAAAAATTGTTACAAGTATTAAACTTCTGTAGAGTTTGATTTCTATAGAGTTTGATGTATTTTGTAATAACATGTATTTGTTGTCTTGTTCCTAGAATTTGGTCAAGTTGCATCAACTGTTGGAGAAGTTGGTCCATCTGCCACTGCATTAGCAGCGGTCCATCTTCTCAATCACAGCATGTTGGTTGTTATGAGAAGTTTCTATGTTTGTTCTTTTATCTAAACATTGTTATCTATTATAATATATTAAAATAGACTCTCATGTCTTTCATTTGACACCTAATTATATTTTATGCCACATCATAGTTAGAATATCTTCTCTTTCTATTCTTCATATACTACACCATTTCATTTCATCAACAAAAAAAAATTCAACAATAAAAAAATTTAATAATAACTCATAATGCAATAAACGTTTCTATATTATTTATTAAATGTGAATTTATTCCGTAACCATCTCTAATGTAAGTCTAAATATCTTTTTTTCTTTTCTTGGCTGAACCAAGATTCAAGAAGACACGATACCACAACCTCGAGGCATGAACCATTATTTACGCGAACTTTCTCTCCAATTTGAGTATAACAAAATTGCTTTTGTGGTGTTTGATGAAATGCAAGTCATGTTTATATTCATTTGAGTAACTTAATTTGGTATATTTTTCTCATCTTCTTCCACAGGAGATTGCTAGCCACGGGAAATGCGTGTTCCATAATTTTTAGTTACATAATTTTTATGTTATCTTTCATTTACAATATCAATAATAAAAAAAATCTAATTTATTTAATTTATGTCGATGTCAATTATTGATGTTCCATTCAACAAACCGTATGTTTGGCCTCCTTTCAGTCACTTCTTATTAGGGGATTTGCTCTTCTTTTTTTAAACTATCTCTTGATCGTTCCTAATTTTCATCATTCAAAGTAGATCTATTGTTACAATGCATTTTTTTAGCACAATAAATCAACTGAACAATGGTTGGAATTAACACAGTTCTTTAAAAATTAAAGTCCTCACAGTAATTAAGAAACAATAATAACAACATATTTGTCTATAGGATAATTTGAAACCTTTAATCCATATTTTTAACTTTACGTTCTCCAAATCAAATTTCAATATTTCCTTTTGCATTATAATTGAATCATGAGTGACACTATATTTGTTGCTTTTGGCTCATATAACTAAAAAAAAGACCCGACACAAGAGACATATGAGCTACAAATTAGGTTTTAACCAAACATTTTAGAGTTGTCACAAATTTATAAATTGTTATTCCATTTTGACAAGTCAAGTTTACGAGAAACAATTATTTCCTCAATCTCATTTTAAATACCTCATTTGCCATTTATTTTTGTCTCAAATTATTTGTCATTTTACAATACCAATATAACATTAATTACTTTTTTCTACTAATACTCTTATTTATTATATTTCAACTCATCAAATTTTTTCGCTAATTACAATTAATAAAAACATTTAAGGGAATGAAACATTTTAACATTGAAATTATTTTCTAAAGAATTGTACACACTTCAAATGAGATATTTAAAATAAGACGGAGGAAGTACTTATCTTGAAGAGTGATATTGTTTTTCACACTAATACAATAAAAACAAAGTATCTACCAAGTTCCAGAATTATTCTATTCTAAATGCATATATTCTCATAATTGAATTTAACTAATGTCTTTTTTAAGTTGCACTTATAATATACATTTGTTTTAGTTTAAACTTTTTCCTTCAAGATAGTCTATTATCGTAGAAAGAAATGTAATTACTACTATCAATTCAAATCATTCAACCATTTTTTAATTCTTTAGGTGCCTTGTGAATTTTATATATGCTAATGTCATTTTTAATATTTTTGCAAGTTATTCTTTTGTGACGTGACTACCACTTTACTGTCAATTTCCTTCCCTTAATTCATACATTTATTACAAATAAAATTATGTAAAATAAAATTATAAATACAACTATTATGTTTGATTTGATATCTAAGTCATTGTATTTATGCTACTAAGATATAAGGTTTGTTTAATAAGAGTATTAGTTCACGAGAAACAAAATAAAAAATGAGACTTATAAATGATTAATTCTAAAGGAAACTTATAAATTATATATGATTTTAATGGTTACTAATATTTTGAAAATAAATCTCAAGACACCCACGCAACGTACTGGTTGAAATCTAGTTTTAAATTAGTTCAAGACCTTTTTTTGAATCATGAGTTTATTGTATGTTATTTTCAATTGTAGTGTGAATAATTTTTTTGAATTATTTTAGTCATTGCTAAGCCATGACCCAGTGACCTGCTTGATTTTGGATAGTTGATTTGGCTTATTTCTTGAATTTGGACTTCAAACTCTGATAATGACAGAGCCAGCAGTAAGAATTATATTATAAATCTGATTTATATTATATATTTAAATTGTCATTAAGGGATATTAAAAATTTGACATGTACCAATTGGCTGCTTGTTTTTGTCAGTTGCTTCTTGCTGCTGCCCATTACTGTGCAGTGCTACCAAACTGATTGGTACAAACATGTTTGTTTGAGGCTGTCCTTTTTGGTATTAAGTATTGATGGTAAGTTTTTGTTATTAAGGATTGAATAATATGTAACAAAGTGCTTAATGGAAGTTGGCCAAATTTGATGTCATTTACAATTTGTGCTTACTTTTATCATCACTTTTGGCATTCATTTTCTAACCATTTCCTATGTTATAGGAACTTGTGTGAAATTTGAATGATGGTGGGGATTATGAAGTTTGTCCAATGATAATCTACTGTTTCAATGGGTGAGTAACTTAACTTATACTAATATGAGCTTGTTGATGGCTTAGTTTGTTGTTATTAATTAATTTCTTGATGTTATTTTTCAGCCCAAGTGAGTTTGATGTGAAAGAATTGAAGAACCATGCTTGGTGACTAACTTTAGGATTGTGCTAATGAGTGATTTATTGAAGCATTATGGTTGTTGTTAACTGAGTATTTTTAGAGTTTTTGATTATTCTTTTTTTTTTTTTGGCCTAATTTGATTTGAAGAAATGAAGAATAGTTGTGCCATGGTGGCACTGTCATTGCAGTAGCAAGAAATCACAAATCTAAACTGCTGAAACAGTACTTACTCTTGGTGTTTTTATAATAACAACAATACATAATAAAAGAAGAATTTATCTTCTGACTTCTACTTAAGTGTGAAGGTAGCATCTGATAAACAAATCAGGAAAATTAAATGATAAAATAGAAGAAAAAGAGAACTTATGATGATACAAAAAGATGGCAAAAGAATAAATAATCTAATTATCATTAAGCTACACATAACGAGTCAGCCACCAATTAGCTGGAGAAATGTTATATTTGTTTAGATAATTAGCTGCTTGATAATGGCTAATTGTAATTCATTTTCAAGATAATGTGATACACACGTGGAGAGATTTATAGAATACTCGTACTCCTCAGCAAGGTTGTTTTCGAATTGTTGAGAAGATCAATTGGTGTCATAGAGTCTGGTGAAGCTTGAATAAATAATACACGTCGTAGTGTATGGTGAGCCTTGAAGAAATAATACATGTTATAAAGCATGATGAGGTGGCTTAAGTAAATAATACACCTCGTAGAGCCTAGTGAGGCTTGAAGAAATATTACATGGAGTTTGAAGAGGCATAGAGAATACTTGTAACTATTTAATCTGTTGGTATAGTGAATTAAGTCATTAATTGTTCTAAGGTAAAATCTCTTTGAAATGGGAGAATTAGATGTACAAACAATTGTTAGGAACTAGTAGAAAAATCTTGTGTGTTTTGCTCTTTCTCTTGTCTTTTTATTTTCATGTTTTAGTTCTTTATGTCATATTTTCAACTTCTTCCAAACAAAAAATTCATTTATAAAATGAAAATAAACTTTTGACAAATAACTCAAAGTTAAAAAGTTTTAATAAATTTAAAACACTCAGCACAATTCAACTTTTATTTCTCATATTTTCTAATATCTTCAATTGATAATAGAGTTTGGTCTCTTGATTGAATATTTTATTGTGTTACACTATATGTTAGATACCACTGAAAAACCTTTTTAGTTGGTTTGACTTGTTTTATGATTTTGATCCCTTCCTTTTTTTTTTGCTATTTTAAAAATAAAATCAAGAAATAACAAAAATAGTTTGTTAAGAAATAAAATCGAAACTATTCAAAAGAATAAATATATGGTCAAATATTCAGTTTGATAATATCAATTTAATCTTGCAATAATAATCGTATTGTGCTTCAAAATATTGATTTGTGCTTCTATGTTTTTGGTGTTTGTTATGTCACTTCTTTAATGATATTTTTAATATTGGATTAAATTATCGTTACCAAGAAGTTGAGACTTTCAAATAAATAAAAAATAGTCAAACTGAATCACACATCCCAGATTTAATGAAAGTTCAAATTTATTTATGGATGTTGAATACAACTCAGGCAGTTTAAGTATTTCAACATGTGATTTTTGTTAGTAATATAGCTAGAAGAAAAGTTAAGCTTCATCTATATTGTTAGATTGCTTGTTTCTTTTGGCGTCAAAATGATTTTCTTAAAATCTGACTTTCAGAAAAAAATTTAAAACCCATCCGATAAACTTTACTGAATCCATTTGTTCAGAATTTGCATTCTTGTCTCTGTCGAACAGTGTCTTGGATCGTTTGGTCAAGTTGTCTCGGAACTAGAAGATGTTAAATAGTTAATTCATAATGATTTGTATCGATAAAAAGTTAGTTAAGGATGTTAGACTATAGTTAATAAAGCTAGTTAGAATATAGTTAATAAAGCTAGTTAGGTTGTTGTAATTGACACTATGCAAACTGTTTGATATAAAATCAAAACAGGCCCTGTTGCTTGTACAAAAAGTAATTGAGATAAACTTGATTCTTTTCAATCTCTCTTCTGCAATTCCAATTCCTATCAATCCAAAATATGTTCTAACAGAAGACACCAATATTAATTAAGCTTAAATATCTTTTTTTATCCCTTAATTTATTTTAAAATTTTAATTTAATTCTTTAACTTTAAATCGGTTAAATTGGTCTCTTAACTTACATAAGTTAAGACAACTCGGTTCCTTTAGTTAAATTAGTGGTAAACGGTGTTAAACTTTGGTGATGTGGCATATAGGTTGTATATAGTTGTTGTGATGTGGCATATATATATATCCTATATAGCCTTTTTTCCACTTCATTTCTTCTTCCCTAAATCAATTTAGGGTTCACCAAAACTCAATCTTTCTCAATTTCTTGTTGTTTCTTCAAAATAGGGGAACATAGTGAACAAAATTAGTTAGTCTTCTTCCTCACAACCTTGTGAATATGGAGATTTGCGTTCAATGAATGAGTTGTATATAGTCCTTGAAAGTTTTCCCCACTTCACTTCTTCTTCTCCAAATTAATTTAGGGTTCATTAAAAGCCAACTTTTCTTAAATTTTTTTTGTTTTTACTACAAAATAGGTGAAAAAATTCAATTTATCTTGTACTTTGATATATAATGGTGTTTAGGTAATGAAACCATTGTGACAATGTTGTTTTATGTGTTGATTTAAGAAGAAAACGACATTGTTGTATAATGTGTTGACATAATGTTGAGTTTGATGAATAAAAATGTATTTCAAAAAAATTTAATTTGGTTCCTTAATTTATGTCGAAAGTTTAGCTTGTTCCCTAATTAATGTATAAAATTCAGTTTGGTCTCTAATCCAAAATAGAGTGGCGACACGTCAAATTGCATCAACCGACACAAGTTAAGGGATCTCTTTGACCGTTTTTAAAGTTACGAGACCAAACTGATCTCTTAACCTATTAATTATATCACTTAGTAATTGTTTTATGTAATGACTATGATCTTAAGGAAAACATGATGAGAATATTTATTGAGCAATAAGTTGCTCTTTAGCAAATATAGAAAATATCTTAATGCGTGACAATGTTCCAAGAAATCATAGATACCGAAAGTCAATGATTTTATAAGCATTGATAATGTTCCAAGGGAAGAACCAAAGATAAATCTTTCGAACATATCTATAGATGAAATACATCTGCTTCAAAAGAAATACATCAAACATCATCTTATCATAACAAACTTGTTGAACCAAATAATCGTATATCTAATCAGGTTCATCTGCCTGTAATTTTTTTCATGTCACAAATTTAATTCTCTGCATGTCTTCCCTATCATAGCTTGCATTAACTTGCATTTATGATATTGTTTTAGGTTCATTTTAATGTTTTTTCCCCTTCATGCATGATTTCTTTTGTTAGAATCAGGCACATGAATATTAGATGGAACTTGCATTGTTCTTTCTCCTCTAGCTCTCCTTTTACTATTGTGAGAGGTGTGGATAGGAGGTCTTCTTACCAAGCAAACATTTCTCATCTGATATACTCTTTAAAGTTGAATATCCTATCATCAATTATAAATATCCCAACCAACTATAATCACTTTAAAATAAATAATTTACTTCATAGTTGAAAATGAGAAGGATAAATTTTAACTATATTTACAGATATATTCAAATTGTTATGATCATATGATATAAAGCTACAAACCTTGGTATCTTTCAAATAGATGAAATTTTTGAAATTTAACTAAATTTCAAACAGAAATCACGTGTATTTGATCATGTGGAGACGAAAATTGGTTTTAAATCAATTAAGTCGGTAAAATGAATTTCAGCTAATGTGAGTTTCAGCTAATGTGAGTTGAAAATAATTTAATTTACTTAGGAATATATTCATGCAAAAATGAGTTGAATGGTAAACCTAAAGCCAAAAATCAATTGTAGAGACCAAAACCAATAAATTTAGATTCAAGTCAAAATCAATTTAAATGGCAAATTAAATTAAACTCAACAATAATCAAGATATCATAATTAATTATGAACTACTAGGCTCAATTTTACTTCTTTCAAAAGTGGAAAAAAAAAACACATCATATTAATCTTGTTAACACTCAAGTATAATAATCATATCGAGACACTAACAAAACAATGGAACTAGCTTCTGTCTGTAAGATTCCTGTATATATATATATATATATATATACCGCCAAGAGTGGAAAAATCAAAGTAAATGAATGTAATGACTTAAAAGTTGGTAGAGAACCGACTCAACCAAAATGCAGTGGCTCGATCAGAAGAAACGTTACAGGTAATAAAAGGAATACTTATTTGACCCATAGGTCAAGCAAATCAAATTATATCAGACACTTGATGACACTACAATGTCTCAATTGAAAAGAAAAATCCCATAGAACCTAATACAATTTATAACTCAAAAGTAACAAAATGTTGTGTTTCAACTACAACTCTAACAGGAATTGCAAATTTCTCGGCACAAAGATCAGACATTTTAGTCGAACAAACTGAAGCCCATGTCCTGTACAACAAAGATGACAAGATATATTCCTTTGTTAGAGAAGACAGTCATAAATTCACTAAATAACAACCGATAGAGGAGCTAAAACTTTAGAAACTTACATCATCAGATTCTTCCTTTTCTTCAACCTTCTTTTCTTCCTTGGCTTCAGCAGCAGGTGCAGCAGCAGCTGCAGCACCTCCACCAGGTGCGGCAGAAACAGCAACAGCACCTCCACCAGATGGCACTGAAGACAACTTTTCTCTTCCACTAGCAATTAGCTCGGCAAAATCTTTTCCCTTGACTTCACTCAAGAGCCACTCAATCTTCTCATCCTCGGCCTCAATTCCAACTATATATCACAAAAAATTCATTCCGTACAATTCAGAATTCATTTTTGTTTTGTTTTGAGATACATTGAAATTCAGTAAACATTGGTTCACTTTTTTATGGAATAAATATTCAATTCTAAATAGAACGTGAATATTAAAAAAAAACAAAAAACAGAAGGAATCAGTATATTCAAATCGAAATTCAATTTTCTAGTTAGGTAAACTCAAAATTCAATGTTTTGCACGCTGTCATCCAATGTTTCAATACTCACTAAAAAATACTAAATATTCAACATAAGGTGAAAATCTTAGCGTCGATTTCCAGGTTAAAATCCTAACTCAACTATGGTAATGAAAAAAAATTGTTTTGATGCTTCCAATCGATAGAAACAGAATAGACATTATACATATCATATTCTCAATGTTCGATTACCATTCAACCTATCGTCAATTTATAATTCTAAGAAGAAAATAAAAAAAATCGGGACGTTATATTTACATTCTAGCACTGAAGCCAATAAAAAATAACTGCGTAACGAAAACATAATAATCAAATTCAGGAAAAAAGAGAAAAAAAAAATAGGAATAAGAACCTGAAGTGAGGATGTGTTTGATATCATCGGAGGAAGGGGCTGCTTTACCGCCCAAAACGGCCAGCAAATACGCCGCGATGATCTTCATATCTGAATGAAAAATTAACACGAATAAGGTAACGAAGATAGTTATTTACACGAATTAACAACAACAATGAGAAGATTGAAAAGGATGCGAGAGAATGAAACACGTACTTGCTGGATTGGGACTGCTACCGTTCGGCAATGATCTGAGTGATGAGAAGGAAAACGGGAGCAGATGAACCAATTTATATGATTAGGGTTTTTTAGCGCTTGGGTTGGGCCTTCATTTTTTCAGTATTTCCAGATATACCCTTGTTTAGTACGTGACTTTTGTAAGATTAGTAACTTCCTTTTAAAAGCTTTTTGTCAAAAAAAAACCTATATATATATATAACCTATTTAAAAATATTATTAATTTTCAGTTGAAATATACTTTTGAACCTTAATCTTTCATTTGAAATTCATTTTAATTCTTTATATTTTAGAAGAATTATTTTGATCTTTGCATTTTGCTATGTTATACTCCCTCTAAAATGAAATTTAAATAAAAATATTAGTTGAAAAGTTGATGTAACTTGATTAAATTTTTAATGTGAAATATCAATATTTTAAGTACCAATTTTGCTTATATTTCATTCTACATGAAGTATAAATGTACCATTTGTTAAATATGTTGAATTGATTGTTACCAATTTTATGTATCTTGTGAAAAAATCGGTGATGTGGTTATCTTTTTACCCTTGAGATTTTTAATTTGGGTTAGAATTCATTTTCTTGCCTTAACATTCATTTAATTTCTAGAAAAATAAAAAAATTCCATTGAATCACAAATCAAAATGGTTCTAATGAAGAGGAATCAAATCTAAAAAATAATAAACAAATAGAAAAATATAAGAAATGATGGATTAGGATAATGAAAACTTTATGTCAAAAGTAAAAGGGTGGCTGCTCATAACCAACGAAATTATTCTTATTTTTGTACCTAAGTAATTTTGACATCTCTCAAGATTTTAATATCATATTCCTTCATGTATTGATAGGTCTCGTCATTCAAAACATTTATTGTGTTGGAAAGTTTTTCATTTAAGTTTTAAATGACGTTAAAAGAAAGTAACTTATTGCTCAAGAAAGTATATCACTCTCTAACTTTTGAGTTGGTTTTTGGTTCATTTCATAGTTCTAGTTCCAATTCGATTGGGATTTCGTGTATCATTTTCTTTATGTCAATATTTCTAAATTATTTCAGTTTTCAATTTTTCTATCGATATTTTCAAAACATTTTAGTTTTCAATCTAAAGGATAAGAAAGTAATCTTTATTTATTTTCTTTACTTTCTTAAAGTTATTGGGATGTTTGGGGTATGCTCAAATTAGCTCAAATCCTTTCCAAGTATTTCTAAAAATACCGAATTAGGATTTAAATTCAAAATTATGATTTTTATGTCGTTACAGTTGAATAATAAGCATAAAAAATTATAAATATTTGTTATTAGTTATTGTGGATATGTAGCACATATCTGATCAATAAAAATCATCCAATTCAATCACTGCTTCCTATTTTCTATATTGGTACCAGAGCACTCAATGATCTGACACGCTTCCTCGTCCATTATAGAATCTACCTCAAACCAGAAAAATGTCTTCACCTTTTTCTCTTGCTTTGTCAAGCTGGACATAAACAACTATATGTTGTGGTAGTCACTAGACCTTCCCATGATCAAATGACACAAAATGTATGGCTATATCTCAGGCACAAGTAAATGTCCTCAACAATTTATCACTAAAAATACAAAACAAAAGAAAAGAAGAAAGACAATCCTGCTTATGAAGAATGGGTTGCAAATGACCAACAACTTATTGGTTGGCTGTTAAATACAATGACATGTGATATCGAAACTTAGTTGCTACACTGTGACACTTCAAAGTATTAAATGTATAATTTATAAATGTTAGTTAAGAGGGAGTTAGAAATTAGTTATGGAAGTTAGAAGCAGTTAAGGAAGTTGGTTACAAGTGAACTATGCAAACTATTTGATATATAAATTATATACTAGCTCTGTTACTTGTGTAGCAAGTAATAATTCAATTTTGATTCTTTCAATTCATTTCTTCTCAATTCTCAATCCTTTTATCTTAACAATCATAAATATAAGTGTTCTAACAAATTGGCATCAACAGTTGGGTTTTTAATTCAAGGGAAACACGAGTGATAATGAGTTTTGATTCATCAAGAATTGGGAAACACAAGTGTGAGTGCAAGAGAGAAAAGAATCATGAATGGATCAAGAAGTTTTCCATCAAATCTGCCAATACTTGATGGAAAGAATTGGGAAAGATGATGTGCATCAATGAAATCATTGTTGGGAGCTTAAGAAGTGTATGAAGTGGTACAAGATGGATATAACCAGTTGTGCTCAAATCCAACAGAAAGACAGCAAGCCAGCTTCAAGGATTCATAGAAATGGACTACAAGGCACTGTTTTATATTCAGCAGAATGTTGACTAAAAAATTATTGAAAGAATCTCAAAGGCATCTACATCAAAGGAGGCATGGGACATCTTGGTAAAGTACTACACAGGTGGAGATAAGACCAAGAAAATAAAACTTCAAATGTTAAGGAGGTAGTATGAGTTGCTGCAGATGGAGGAGGATGAGAATGTGGCTGATTACTTCAATCGAGTGCAGTCAATCACTAATCAGATGAAAACCAATGGAGAAGTGATGATTGAGGTGGTGATTATTGAAAAAATTATGAGGACATTAACACAAAGATATGATCACATAGTGGTAGCAATAGAGGAATCAACACAAAGATATGATCACATAGTGGTGGCAATAGAGGAATCAAAGGATCTTGATACAATGAAGCTGGAATAACTGCAAGGCTCCTTGGAAGCTCATGAGTTGAGAGTAAAAGAAAGAAGTACAACAAACACACAAGCGCAAGCACTATAGGCTCAGGTCAGCAAGAAATTCAATCAAGATGGAGTGAAGTACAAGAAGGGAAAGGGAAAATCCAAGTGGTACAAGAAACAAGATCTTGATGAAGTTGTTGGATCCTCAAAGAATCAGAACAATTTTGAGAGTCATAGCAAGAAAGCAAATGGTGACAAAGGAGGTAAGAAGAAATTTAACAAGGGGATCCAATGCTATAATTGTCAAAATTAGGGTCACTTTGTTGATGAATGTAGATCAGATAAGGTGAAGAGAAAGGATGATGAAGCTCAGCTGGCCCAGGCAGATGATTCTGATTCTGATGAAGTATTGCTAATGGCTGCCACAAGCACAGATGATGATTGCCCAGAATTATGGTAACTTGACACATGTTGCTCCAATCACATGACAAGTCATAAAGAAGTGGTTTGTAAGCATTGATGAGAAAGTGAAAAGAGCGATCAAATTTGCAGACAATAGCACAGTGACAGTTGAAGGAGTTGGCAAGGTATTGATTTAGAGGAGAGATGGCAAAAAATCTTTCATATGTGATGTGTTGTATGTGCCAAACATGAAGAATAACCTGCTGAGTCTTGGACAATTGCTGGAAAAAGGATACTCAATGAAGATAGAAAATGGGTAAATGAAGATGTTTGATAGTTCAAAGAGGCTTGTCTTGAAGGCACCACTATCCAAGACACAAAACCTTCAAAATTGAGATTCAAACAGTGAAAACCAGTGCTTGGTTGCTGAAGTCAGGAGTGAAAACTGGCTATGGCACCAAATGTTTGGGCAGTTGAATTTTAGGAGTCTTCAAATGCTGCAGGGCAGGAGCATGGTGCTAGGAATTGCTGAAATTTAGATGCCAAAGGAGGTATGTGAGGAATGTTGTCAGGCCAAGTAGCACAGGAACTCATTCAAATCAGAATTGCCAGCAAGATCTTCAAGGATGATGAAGGTAATCTTTTCTGATGTTTGTGGTCCATTTGAAGAAATGTCAATAGGAGGAAACAATTACTTTGTATCATTCATTGACGATTTCACAAGAAAAAGAAAAAGTGAAGTGTTTGATGTGTTTAAAAGATTCAAAGTGATGGCAAAAAATCAAAGTGGTTGTAATATGAAAGTAATCAAGAAAAATGGAGGAGGAGAATACAATTCTCATGAGTTTCATGAGTTTTGCGAAAAAGAAGGGAAAAAAATGAAGTGACGACACCATACACCCCACAACACAATGGAGCTGCTGAAAGAAGAAACAGAACCATATTAAACATAGCTAGAAGCATGCTGAAGGGAAAGAAAATGCCTCACAAGTTTTGGGGAAAAGCAGTGTCAACTGTAGTATACATGTTGAATAGGTGTCCAACCAAAAAACTTGGCACTAAGACACTTGAAAAGGTCTGGTCTGGGAGGAGGCCAAATGTGAGCCATCTAAGAGTGTTTGGCTCACTATGTTTCAAACATGTGCCTGTTCAAAACAGAAGAAAACTAGATGATAGGGCTGAGCAGATGGTGCTTGGTGCTATTGGGGTATAACTCAACTGAGGCATTTAAGCCTTATGATCCAAACAAAGAAAAGGTAGTAATAAGCAGGGACATACTGGTAGATGAATCTAAAAGATGGGATTGGAAGATAAGTGCAGCCAACTCAAGCAGTGCAGTCAGCTCAAGTAGAACAGCCAGCTCAAGCAGTGCAGCCAACTCAAGCAGAACAGCCAGCTCAAGTAGTGCAGCCAGCTCAAGTAGTGCAGTAGCAGTGGAATTGGATGATGATTAGCCAACAAGAACAATATACAGCCAGCTCCAGAACCAGTGAGAAGATCTAGAAGAGCCAGACAACCATCTGTGAGATTAAATCAATTTGAAGTAGCATTTGACTCAGCAATCAATGCAGATGGAGAGTTGATACATTTTGCCTTGCTAGCTGAATCAGAACCAGTCAGTGATAATGAGGCCCTAAAAGATCCAAACTAGAGACTAGCAATGGAAGAGGAGCTTAATGTCATAGAAAGAAATAAGACCTGGGAGTTGATAACTTTACCAATGCACAGAAGACCAATTGATGTGAAATGGGTCTATAAAGTAAAGATGAATCCTAATGGGGAGATTGCTAAGTACAAAGTCAGACTTGTAGCAAAAGGATTCCTACAAATACCTAGATTGGATTATGATGAGGTATATGCATTAGTGGCCAGAATTGAAACTGTAAGGCTGGTAGTATCAATGACTAGTTACAAAGGCAGGTCCATGCATCACCTAGATGTAAAGTCAGCATTCCTCAATGAACCATTAGAAGAAAAAGTCTATGTAAGCCAGCCACCGGGATATGAGATAGAAGGAAAAGAAGACAGGGTGTACAGACTTAGAAAAACACTATATGGCCTAAAGCAAGCTCCTAATGCTTGGAATAAGATAATTGATAAATTCCTCCTGGAACAACATTTTGAAAAGTGTGTAAATGAGCATGAGGTCTATGTCAAAAGAGCAGCAGCACTGCCAACACTTCTGATATGTCTTTATGTTGATGATTTGTTGGTAACAGGCAGTGATGAGACAACAATAGACCAATTCAAGGTCAGAATGAAAGAAGAATTTGAAATGACAGATTTAGGAATACTGTCCTATTTCCTTGGAATTGAATTTGTCACAGTAAAGAATGGAATGTTCATGCACCAAAAGAAGTATGCCACTGATGCATTGAAGAGGTTTAATATGCAAAACTGCAATGGAACAAGCACTTTAGAAGCAGGGTTGGCATTGTCAAAAGAAGAAGATGAAGAGCTAGTTGATTCCACAAATTTCAAACAAATGGTAGGATCATTGAGGTATTTGTGTAGTACAAGGCCTGACATAGCTTATAGTGTTGGATTGATTAGTAGATACATGGAGAAACCTAGAGCACCTCACTACTTGGCAGCAAAACTTTTTTTGAGATATATCAAAGAAACTAGTGAACTTGACCTGCTATATCCTAGAAGTTCAAATGAAAGAGAAGCTGAATTGATTGGATACACTGATGTTGATTGGTGTGGAGACAAGGATGATAGGTAGAGCACCACGGGTTATGTATTCATGATGAATAAAACTCTAATTTCATGGTGTTCAAAGAAGCAAAGTACAGTGGCTTTATCTACATGTGAAGCTGAATATGCGGCTGCATCAATGGGAGCTTGTCAAGCTCTATGGTTGGCAAAATTGATGAATGAAATGGGGCTGAGGAATGAAGAAGTAATGAAGATGATGATTGACAACAAATCTACGATAAATCTAGCCAAGCATCCAATTGCTCATGGAAGAAGCAAGCACATTGAAACAAGATTTCACTTCCTAAGAGACCAAGTAATGAAAGACATTGCAACACAAATGATCAGATGGCAGACATCCTTACCAAGCCATTGAAGAGAGTGAAGTTTCAAGAGACGAGGAAGGAGATGGGATAACATCCTTAGAACAAATTTTGAATTAGGAAGAGTCTTAAATGTATAATTCATAAATGTTAGTTAAGAGGGAGTTAGAAAGTAGTTATGGAAGTTAGAAGCAATTAAGGAAGTTAGGAAGTTGGTTACAAGTGAACTATGCAAATTGTTTGATATAAAAACTATGTACTAGTTGTGTTACTTGTGCAGCAAGTAATAATTCAATTTTGATTCTTTCAATTCCTTTCTTCTCATTTCTCAATCCTTTTATCTTAACAATCACAAATATAAGTGTTCTAACACAAAGGAGCTTTGGGATGTTGCCAAAAGCCTTGCAGGAGAACAATCACGATCAAGAGTCACACTACTCAAATCAGAATTCCACAACACCCGCAAAGGAACAATGAAGATGGAGGAGTACATGATAAAAACGAAGAATCTTTTTGACAATTTGAAACTTGCTGGAAGCCCGATCTCTACTACAGATCTTATAATTCAAATACTTTCAAGATTAGATAGTGAATATAATGCTATTGTTGTTCAACTTTTTGATAAGCTTGATCTAACATGGATTGACATGCAGGCTCAACTCCTTGCTTTTGAGAATAGAATTAAACTTCTAAATAGTTTTTCAAATCTCACAATAAATCCATCTGCTAATGTTGCTGCCAGATCAGAACATAAGGAAAATAGATCCTTTAATAATGGAGGCTAGAGAGATGGAAACCAGAGAGGCACAAAAGGAGGATGAGGTAAAGACCATTTCTCAAGAGACAAGCCAAAATGTCAGGTTTGTGGCAAGACATGACATGTAGTTGTGCACTGTTATTATCGCTTTGACAAAGCCTATGTGGGAAATCCTCCTGAAGAAAAATAAGAGAGGTATGGAGGACATAACTATAATGTTTTTGTTGCAAGCTCAATTCAGTTAGAGATCCAAATTGGTATTTTGACAGTTGTGCCAGTAATCATGTGACTCACGACTCAAATCACCTCCAAGACTTTTCTGAACATGATGGTAAGACAAATTTAGTTATGATAACAAACTAAAAATTTCAGCCACACTTTCCACTTAAATTTAAACAAATAAAAAAAAAAAAATCTAAATCTTCATGAAGTACTTTATGTTCCAGATATTACTAAGAATTTGTGAAGTATTTCTAAGCTAGCTACTGATCATGATATAATTGTTGAGTTACATGCAAAACATTGTTTTGCTAATATGGAAAATCTCATTTGTTGCCTTTTAAAAATTATTTCTCTCGTGCGTTGGAACCCCTAGATTTAGGTCATACAAATGTTTGGGTCCCACACCAATAAATTCTTCCTCTAGTTACAAGTATTATGTCCATTTTGTTGATGATTTTAGTAGACATACTTGGATATATCCTCTAAAACATAAATCTGAAACTTAGGTGTGCATGTCACCCTTATCTCAAGCCCTATAACAATCATAAGTTTCAGTTTCACACCACAAAATGTGTGTTCCTCGGATACAACAACAATCACAAAGGCTATAAATGCATGAACTCAAGTGGAAGGATTTTTATATCAAGACATGTTGTTAGGGGTGTATATGGGTGCAGGTCGACTGCCAACCCGATCACCCAACCCAACCCAACCCGATTTTTACTTGTACCCGGTCACTTTCGGGTCAATCCAACCCAACCCGTTGAAACCCGCTTATATTTGGTTCGGGTAATGGGTTTAACAATTTGAACCCGTCAACCCGTAGACCCGACCCTGTAACTAGTTATATTTTTTTTGTTGTCTCTTTCAAAAGAGCAATTTAATTTTTGAGTTAAATACTATTTATTTAAATGTTATATTTTGTTATAGTTTTACATAATAAAGATATGAACGGAAAGCTTATGCTTATAATGAATTTAGTTTAAATTTTTTACATTTGTTAAATACAATTTTTTTTAGTTAAATACTATTTATGAGCAAAAATGATGCTTATATAACAGCTTATAATGAATTTAGTTTAAATTTTTTACATTTAAATCTATTAAACACTTTTTTTAGTATTTTATTTGAAAATAGTAAATACTCTAACTATAAATAAATGAAGCACTACTATTAAAAAATTATCGTAGCTTAGTAAACTAAAATGGTTGGTGGGTTATGTGTAATGATTAAAGTAATGTGGTTGACTAACTACTTTTATTATTAATATTTATTTTTGCGTATTCCCAATTGTTTCCTTCTGGACTTTGAGGAACTTGTTAAGTGCTTGTACTTGAAGTTGACATTGCTTAGAATTGATGAATTTTTATATTTTATTGATTTATTGTTGTTGAATTTATTTATGTATTTGAAGATTGTTGGATTTATTTTTTTGTGTGAGAGGTTTATGACTTTTTTAAAGAATTGAATGATGTGATTGAAATTTTATAGTTTTCGAGACATTTAAGTATTCAATATATTTCCCCGTAAAATAAAAAACAGGTTATTATTTATGTATAACCCGCCAACCCAACCCAACCCAACCCGTTCTTGATCGGGTCGGTTCTGTTCGGGTTAAATGAAAAAAATACGAGTTTAGAACTTAACCCAACTCAAAGATAATCGATCGGGTCGGGCATCGGGTTTTGTCAAAACCGGCCCAACCCAACCCACGTACACCCCTACATATCATGTTTAATGATAATAATTTTCCATTTCATGATGGTTTTCTTAATACTAAGAAAACACCTGATATAATAACAGAACTTGTTGTCTTCTTTTATCTATCTTTCTCTGCAAATGCAAACAATTCTCAAAATAAAGAAGATACTCAAATGGATGCAACAACCAGCAACAACCAGCAACAATGAATTGAGCATGAGTGAATTTCCTCTAGATAACATCCCATAAAACTCAACAAATTCCTCTCCAACAGACACCTTGGTTTATGATCAATTGAGACAAGCAGAACAAGTATCACCTGAGATGCCATCAATTCAGAATCAAGTCATTGATCACACTGATATAGAAGCTGGTGGAGAACAAACACGACAAACAACTATACATAGAATGTGGACTAGAAGCAAGGATGAAATATTCAAGCCAAAACAGCCCTATATTGGTGTAGTTGAGAAAAAGATCAATGACAAAGAGCCCACAACAATAGCTGAAGCAATGCATAAACCAGAATGGAGAACAGCTATGGAGCATGAATTCAAGGCACTATATGCAAATGGCACATGGACACTAGTTCCATATCAAGGGCAGGAAAATGTCATAGACTCTAAATGGGCGTTCAAAACTAAATTCAATGCAGATGGAACAATAGAAAGGAGGAAGGCAAAGCTTGTAGCAAGGGGTTTTCAACAGACTGCAAGTTTGGACTATGCAGAAACCTTTAGTCCAGTAATCAAGGCAAGCACTCTAAGGATTATATTATCAATGACAATACATTTCAAGTGGGAGGTTAGAAAATGGATATAAACAATGCCTTCTTAAATGGTTAATCTAAAAGAAATTGAGTTCATGTACCAATCAGAGAGTTTCATTGATTCTAACAAGCCAAACCACATTTGTTAATTAACAAAAGCTCTCTATGGGTTTAAGCAAGCTCCAAGGGCGTGGTTTGAAAGACTCAAGAATGCACTCTTAACTTGGGTGATTCCAGAATACCAAGAATGATTCCTCTCTTTTCTTTCTCAAAGAGAAGCATCATGTCACCTTAATTCTTATCTATGTCGATGATATACTAGTAACATGAAGCAACTCTAAGTTTCTCAACAAGTTCATTAAACAACTAAATGTTCCTTTTGCCTTAAAGGACCTTGAAAATCTTCATTATTTTCTTGGAATAGAAGTTAGTAGAGATGAAGGTGAAATGTATTTGAGGCAGACCAAGTACATTTCAGATTTGCTGAAAAAGTTCAATATGGAGAATGCCTCTACATGCCCAACACCTATGGTAACAGGAAAACAGTTCACAGCTGAAGAAGAACCATTAAAAATTCCATCAGCATTCCGGCAAACAATTAGAAGATTACAATATCTAGTTAGCACCAGACCAACCATTGCTTATTATGTAAACAAATTGAGTCAATACATGTGCTCTCCCACTGTTCATCATTGGCAAGGAATAAATAAGATCATAAGATACTTGCAAGAAACTAAGAACTGTTGCCTACACATTAATCACCCGACTAGTGGGGAAACCGCAACCTCCACGTTTTTTTATCTTTTATCTGATGTAAAATGTAAGTCATTATCTCCGATTGGATTTCTTCGTCCCACATTCATTCATTTATATAAAATAATAAATTTATAATTCATTTTTATTATAATTAATATAATAAAATAATAATAATAATAATAATAATAATAAAATTAAATAAATATTAAAATAATATTTTCGATAGAGAGGATATTATAATTTTTAATGTTTAAAAAAATATATATTGAATATGCACATGTATATAAAATTCAAAAATGACAATAATATTAATGAATTTAGAGATGGGTGCGAGGTGGATATCAACACTCTCAAAGTCTTCCTTGCTCTCTGAATTTTATTTTCAAAAAAAACTTGCACCTACATCCAATCAAAGCGGATTTTCTCTGCCTAAATCGAGACGAATTTAGGTGGATATCCAAGGATGCGGGTTGTGTTGCCATCCTATTTATCATCGATTAGTTAGGAAGGTTGAATTTCCTAATTGATTTACTATGAATGATTTCGTGAGATTAGGAAATGTGAGAAATGGAAAAGATTGATTAAGGATATTAAAAGTTGAAGGTATTGAATGAGTGAAAGGAAAATTTACTAACTTAACTAATTAAGTAACAGTATTCACATTTGTCTGTAAAAAAAAAAAGTGTTAACCATCATTCTAGTCCTTGAAGGTATATGATGTAGTCTCTTTGGTCCCTGACTCAATCAAAAACTTAATTAGTCATCGAAATAACAAAATAGTCTCTAAAAGATACAATTTACTATAATAAAAGTCCTTGAAAAATACAATTTACTGTCAAAATAGTTTATGACCGTTATAACGTCAAAGACTAAACTAACTGATATTTTGATGATTCGATAATTAATTTAAGATTTTTGCTGAATTAGAAATCAAAATGACAATATCTTATACTTTTAAAGATTAAAATAGTGATTTACTCTAAAAAAATGATTATATTGGTATTTGACCCAAGACGTTAATATTTCGATGATGATAATCAAAATTATAGGACTGAGATACCGATCATGTAATAAGTAATAACTCTAATACTATATTACTACATATTACATATAACATAAAAATGAAGGTTAAGAAGTAATAGAATTTCTGTAATTTAAAAAAAAAAAAACTGGGAGGGGAACGTAGCATTGTGCTGCCCTTGGTGCAGGTTCAACTTTCCCCTCAAGAAACAATTTTTGGTAGTTGATTTTCCGCAAAGGATTCATCATTTTCTTCCATCCATGCCCTGCTTTAAGAACTCCAACCTTTTTCTGCAATCAACCACATCAACATGACATAATCACTATTTAAATGTTGAAAGGGCATTAAACAGGCGCTGACAAAGAGATTACTCGATCCATTTCCGTATTGCTCATGATATATATAATAACTGGAGCACCCATTTCATATGCATATCCCATTTTTGCCCAGCAAGGTTATGAAAATCCGCGAGAAGCTACCGGCCGGATTGTATGTGCTAATTGTCATTTAGCTAATAAGCCCGTAGATATTGAGGTTCCACAAACTGTACTTCCCGATACGGCAAGCCATTCAATATTCCAACAAGGATGGTTGATATCAATAATTAATTTGCTGAAAGGATCTCATTTTAGTCGTTCTATTTTCATTCTTAATAATGTAATAAAATTTTAATTTAATCCATCAATACTTTTTGTCGAAACTTGAACACTCTCATACTTTATTTTCTAAATACAAACACTATGTATTCTAATTTCTTAATAATAATAATAATAATAATAATAATAATAATAATAATAATAATAATAATAATAAGTAATAACATATTTGATCTTTACATAAAAATCAATAAGAATTCAAAATTATAAAGAAAAATTAATTAATTTTTTAGTTTCAAGGCGATATTAAAAAAGATTTTTCATTTTCAAGAAATTAAGTATATCTGAGTTATCATTTGAATTATGTTAAAATTAAATAAAACAAAATACTATATATATATATATACACTAAAAAAACATGTCATGTTTTATGTCATTTTGTATTATTATCTAATTCAAATGTTAATTTTATCAAAATTAGCTTCTCATCTTGCAGCAACTTTTCAGCCTTCCACCAGTTTATCAGTTACTTTTGTTAAACACGTCCTAAGAAACTGAAACTCCAATAAGATCCAAGAACCTAACACCTAGACATCCAATACAAACTAATGTCTAATATGACAAGACTTTCATGAATGGTAATGAGTGAGATAACAATATTTCAAATCAAGTCATGCTTCACAAAAATACAATTATTGATGCTAAACATTACTTGGAATCAGTAAGGCGGCCGTGCAAGCTCCATCTTTGGCGGAAACCTTCAATGCCCCCAACTCCACTAGCAAGAATCAAGCGCCTGTAGATTTGAAATGATTAGGGTGATGACCGGACACTGAAAATTTCAAAATCATTTTCTTCTGATATCTAGATATAAAAAATTTCAACATCATATTCATATAGCCAGGCGTCAAATAGTTGGGTCAAGTGCAATCAAGAATGTAGTTCTTTTGCAGACAAAGAGCAAAGAGAATCTACTTTGCTCAAGAAAGTAAAGCCCTTTCATCGGTGATCAGCTTGAAAAATATATAAAAAACTTTCAATCCGGTTTTTTTTTTCTTTCACATTCATATCCAAATGGTAAATAATCAGAAACAAAAATACTTCCCTAGCGTATGGGGTGGCATTAGAACTCATGCTTGGAGATAACATCAATTATAAATGTTAGAATATTAGAAAATATATATAATATCTATTATATTATATTAGAGTATCTTGAGTTATTTCTTAGAATTAATTTATAATCATAGAGATATCTTAGAATATCTCATTATTATTATTATGATTTGTTCCTGATTTAGGATTGAGTCTATGTTTCTCTATAAATAGAGATTAGTATTGAGCCTTTTGTAATCAAGTTAGCATAAAGCTATCATCAATAATATTTAAGCTCTTATTATTTTCACTCCTCCTTTTCTCTAAAATCCCACAACTTCAACAATAAACATTAATACATTGCTGGACTAGGGTAAAAAAAAACAATGTTAGATAGAGGTGACCTGATAGCAGGTGGCTCAATAGATCTTGAATAGACTCTGATACCATCTTAGAATTTAAGTTGGTCCTAATACAACCCTACAAAATCGGCTTAAGGGTGAGGACTGTCCATCACTTATTAACACATTGTCAAACAATATCTTATCCAATATGGGACTCTTAACATTGAACTTCTGTCACAAAAAAATGTTGCTGGACTACCTCAGAATAAAAGAAGAAATATAATAATGTTAATAGAAGCTGCGCTCCAGAAATTGTGGTTTATCTTAGGAGAAATTCATCTTCAAGGATTTTCTATAAGCTAGCTTCATGTTGCTTCGGGATATGATAAGCAAAGAAACATTCGGTGGACAATTTACCAAACATGGACCACCAGTTATTTGAGTATACCTCTCCAATGATGTAACTTCTGCCTCAAGCTGAGAAGACCTCTCCTTAGCTGCATCTAAAGGCATTGATGAACCCAATTTGAATTCACTATCTGGAAGTCGTTTCCTTATCTCCTTATCCTGCAATATATTTTATTTCAAATGTAAAATGAAGTAGAAAAAAAATGATGGTGTTGATCTCACCGACTGAATTGTTGTCATCATATCTCTATCTCTAATATTAATAGTGAGTAACTACTGCAAGATGTTGAAATCGTTCATAAAAAGGTAAAGTTGAATTAGTTAAAGAAAGGGAGGGGGGAGGAAGAAAGAACAACATAAAAAGAATATTTGCAACCGACAAAAATGATCTCACCCTTCTTTCAGCACATTGTTTATATAGAGCAATTTCATCTTGACAGAATGGTTCAATGTCATTGATTTGCAAGCCTAAAAGATATGAGTGAAGCTTATGAGATACTTGAATGAGACAATGATATAATAGATATCTAATGTCAAGATTTAAAAAAATTATGTAATGTAACTTTCCATATTTATCAGAGGGTTGAACCTTGCTTAAGTTTAATACCTTAACCTCTCCACTCTGGTAAGACCCAATAAATGTTGATTACAAAGGCCAAAGTAGTTCTTATGAAACAGAACCAGTTATGAAGAATGGAAAAAATGATCCAATTTCTTATTCAATAAGGGTCAAGTACAAGTAGTTATATAAGGAAATACAAGTAGCAGACTAACTGATTATGCAACTAACTGTAACTAAGTGCAACTAAATGCATTCATAACAGGAGTTACTTTTTTAGTTTTTACACGTATGTAATTCCGCTTCTTTAATCATATAAAATTGCATGAGCTGCTGATGTTCCTGATTTTGATTAATAAATCAACATAGCAAATTATCCATTATCAATTTCTTGTTATCTCTCTTATTTTATATTTTGTAAAACCAAATGGCATGTAAGGCATTCATAATAGAGGAAGCAATCTCAACTAGGTTTGCATCACAACCACTAATAAATATATCTGCAGCACACCAAATACATTAAAATAAGAGGAAAAGTGAGAAAACAAGAAACATGGGAGGCAAAACCAAACCCATGAAAGAGTCAACCCAATATATAACTAGGAAGACCTACCTAGTGCAATAAAACTCATCGCAAATGAAACCAAGCATTAGATCCCACGCATTAAACCCATGTGCAGTAATGTCAAAAGAAGCAAGTTTGTGTACACAGGAGGTTCCCTCCAAGAAAAATGTGAGAGGAAATAAAATTCATTCTCTTAGTCAAAATCATACATTTCCACCAAATATTTCTATGCCGCTAAGGACCCACAAGATCATCTTTCAAAGCACAAATGACAAGCTGGGAGCCACACTTCAGCCACAACTAGTGCACGCCCTTTTGAGAAGTTATTTCAATAGCAATCATAGTAGTTACGAAGGAGAAGAGGAATTATAAATTTCTCTACATCAGATCGAAAACCAGGATAGGACTTATGAATCAAATCAGGAATACACCAACTACCATCACAAATAAAATCACTAACTTAAACAGTAAGAAAGTTCTGTAAGGCAGGCGGAATGTTCAGAAGATGAACAAGAGGTTGAGAATTGAGACAACAATTATCAACCCAAAAAATTATATCACTTCCATTCCCAAGCTGAGTTAGTGCTAAGATGATGAAGCCACAGGGGTGCCATTATGAAAAACACTGTTTGAGGAGGCAGAACCATTCATTCATTGAGGAAAGAAACTTCCAGCAAAATGCCAAGCAACAATTACAATCTCTTTAGTGTTGACATCTCCCACCCAAACAAAATATCTTAAACCGTTTATCCACTTTTTTGAGAGGAGAGACAGGCCAAGCATGAAAATGGAAGCTATAAAGAAGCATACAATGAATGACAAATTTAATCAACCGCACTCTGCCAGTGATGGAAAGCATGGAAGATGGAACCCTTCCCAAGAACTGAGCTTACTCTTGATACTATTAGCAATAAGCAGGAGATGCACTGTCCTAGGCTTACCTATAAACAAAGAAGATCCTATTTAAATAAAGGGAAGACTGTCAGAGTTGAAACCAAACACTTAAGTAATACTCGCTACCCTGTTAGGAGAAATGCTGCCTGAATAAGATTTGGATTTACTAAGCTAATAACCTAACCATATGTAAGCTCATACAGCTGAAAAAGAGACCCTCTTACTAGCTATACAAAAGATAGGATGTCACTTGCATAAAGAATATCAATAGGAAGAATGAATCCTCTAGGACCTGCCATCAGAGGGACAAAGAGTCACTATACTACTGACAGCTATTCTCAGAAGCAAACAAGCTATTAAAGTAGTGCAATACACGATCCTCAATGTCTTCTACTGAGCCAAGAACTAGATCATCCTTTTTTAACACAGAGATCTTCTTGGCTACATTTCTAATCCGAGCAACTTTGTGAAAAAAAGGTAGTACTTCTGTTCCCCTGAGTGTGCAATCTAAGTCAAAACTTTTCTCTCCAGTACCCCTCTTGAAATAAAAGAGCCTACTGCAGTTGTAATTGGCCATTCTGTTCCCGAAAAAAAAGCTCATTAGAGAAGCCATGAGAGCCAATTTCATATTGAATCTGATTCACTTGACCATAGCAGACTCAACTCTTTTACGAACATCTCCGAAAGCATTGTTTATTGTTATCAAATTCAAGAATAATGGGGGAATCAGAAGGCTTATTTTTTGAATCGTGAATGGTAAGATACAATATCAAGAATCAATTATTAAAAATAATATAAAAATATTTGTTGCATGACAAAACTGTTGAAATAAGAATATATAATAAATAATTAATCCTTCTTTATGCATCCTATACTAATTTTCTGGTGTTTTTATTTCTTATCCAATGGATATTGATTTTTCTTTTGTTTCTTAATTTTTGAAGACATTAACGATTGGCGTTTCTTTTTGTTCTTTCTTCTCTAAATTTTCTAAAACCCAGCAACAAAACTGTTGTTTGGCGACAAAAATAACTAGTCTATGCGATCTGTACCTATTTGGTGAAGAGTGAAGATTCACATCAATCAAAAGGTTTCTAATTTTAAGCAACCAAAGGAAACAACAAAGAACTGCTACAGGTACGTCTAGCTCAAAAAGAGGGGATAACAAAGACTTACACAAAAACAGATTCCTCAGATTTCCATCACATAAATCAACACCTTGGAGCACATGGGAGGCTATTTCTGGTGGTACTACAGGTGATGGAGGGCCCATCATTAGATCATCACCAACCAAAATTGTTTCCTCCATAGTTGGCTGTGAATCAACTGAAATCCATACATATAAGTTTATTTATTTCATTTTTTTTTATCAGATGCTATTTCAAAAAATTGAACTTTTCCATAAGGATATGAAGGCATGAATCAAAACAACTTAACCTAAAAAAGAAATGTAGCACCGAGATCACATACCATCCATGGTTGCTTTGTGGCAATTCTTTCTGCAAAAAATGCAACGATGCTTCCTCTTCTTTCTTTATATAGATGCTTAGGGGATACAATTACTGAAACAAAATTGAGTAGGGGTTACAATATTGTCATTTCTATTGCTGGAAACTGGTTAATGAAGAAATTATTTTAACTCTTAGCCTACAGCCCAGTCACAGATCAATTCAACACGGAAAACAAAACGGAACCTTCAATGTGTCACAATAACTGAATCAAATCAGTTCATGAACTGCCTCTGCTAATAACCACTAAAGGTTCTGCCAACAACCAGTTGAAGATAATTGGATTCTTCTCTCACACTGCAAAGGTTAAATGCAGTGCTAAATCATTAAAAGAACAGAGAAAATAGCAATTTTTTCAAATTCTACTATGCTACAGCACTATAGCACCACTATAACAGTTATTTGACAATAGTTTGTACTATTGCAGCGGAACAATAACGATTTATACAAATTCTGTTATGCTATAGTGCTATAATGTCTCTATAGCCGCTATTTGACAACAGTCGTAAAATGTCAAAAGAAACAATGCATTCTGAACTACTTCTCAGAATATTATAAAACTACAAAATCAAAATATTTACTATATTGTGGGTGCAAACTTCCATTGTAATAACGCTATCTTAGGTCTGATAATGTGATCAGCAAACAAATTAAAAGTAATTACAATTTACAAATTATAAGACATATTTCCACAAAATGGTAAGCACATTCCAAACAATAAACTTGAAAGATATTTCTTACATTTCAAATTTAAGATTCAACACAGTTAATAAACGGAAATGCTTCAAGAAAATTCTGCAATACATTTGGTAGAAAACAATTATATACAAAAACTGCATTAATTACAATAAATCATCAACAGTGGAGCAAGAGAGAGTGATAAAACTAAAAAACTATGTTGTCAATCACAGTGGAGCTCGGCTACGACGCAATCATTGGCTTGGTGCGTTTCGTTTTGAAGGGGCAGCGCTGAAATCGCATACTCACACACGATACAGGAGAGAAGAAGAAAAATAAAAGGTTGGAGTTTCTCACTGTTTATGGCGGCTTCCTTCTAACGACGACTAACTCCGACTACGTTTTCCGGGTAGTTGAGTTTAGTGCGGCAGCGGCTGCAATTTTTTTTATTCTATAGAGTATTTTTTTTTGTTTAAAGGTGAGGTATAATGCCACAAAGGAAAACTTTTGGATTTATTGAGCACTCCTGAAATGATTTATATTTTTTTTGTTTTTCTTCAATAATATTAATCTATTAAATATAATACTTGTTTTTTTTTACTATTAAATCTAACAATTGAAAGCTTTTTTGTTTATTTTACTATGGATAATTCAAATAAAGTTTTTTTTTTTCTTCTAATTTCCATTCGATAAAAAAAGTATGTACAGTAGCTTTTGGGTAAATAAAATGATTATTAGAGTCAAATAGATTATGTGAACTCTTAGTTTATGTTCATATATGTAATAAATCAAGTTCACATCAGTTATGTGAATTGGATTGTAATAAAAAAAAATTAGAGTGAACATTTATGTCCAAAATAAATGATCATATAATTAGTTGATGCAGAATAGTTCAATTTATTAATACTAAAATGTATTTATTTCATTTCATCCTTAAGTAAAGTACCAATAGAAAGAAGAATCATATAATTTATGTAGACTAATATGTATACTAAAACTCGTCAAAATCTTATTAACTCGTCAAAATATAAATTATTTTTATAAATTAAATTATTGATACGAAGTATTTATTTATTTTACTGATAATTGAAAATTTTGGCCAACTACCTTTAATGAGTTCTCTTCATTCATCTGATCAAATTCTTTTACATCCCATATATTTACTCTTCTACCGAGACTAAATATAAATAACCAATTGGGCCTTATCAAGATAAGAGAGAATCAAGGAGACCACGAAGCCATTATTAAGGGTATATTTGGGAGTTCGATTTTAGAAAATTTTGAAAAGTCAAATCTATATTTTGTTGTATATTTAAGATTTTAAAAAAAATTAAAAGATTAATATGATCAATGATCATATAACATCTAAATTGCACTTAATTTATCTTTATATATAAAAGTTAAATTTATACATGAAACATTTTTCTCCCAAATTGATGACATTTTTATAAATTTTTATATTGTATTATTCTAACTATTTATTAATTTATACTTTTATTACTTCTCACAATACTAAATTATTCATTTGCCTTTTGGCTTCTAACTTTTTCTTCACAATTTTTTATATTATATCATTTTAAGTATTTTAATTAATTTTCGATTTTATTTATTTCACACAATACTAAAACA
Organism: Cicer yamashitae; assembly: GCA_037974755.1. Lineage (NCBI taxonomy): Eukaryota > Viridiplantae > Streptophyta > Magnoliopsida > Fabales > Fabaceae > Cicer > Cicer yamashitae. The sequence continues at coordinate 14,290,003 of JBBPBQ010000004.1, read as the reverse complement.
TTAATTTTTTTTCTTTGTTTCAAGTTTTTCTTTAGTACAATTATTATACATTTATTTGTCTATTTGTTTCTATTTTTTCTTTAGTACAATTTCAACAGATTTCTTCAATTACAAGAAAACCTTTGAAAATAAAGATTCATGGATTATAAGATTCAATTACAATAGATTTATTTGCCCCTTTGTTTCTATTTTTTCTTTAGCACAATTTCAACACATTTATTTAATTACATCACTTTTAGAAAATCTTTGAGAAAAAATATTCATGGATATATATTGTTCTTTTAATCACCATTCTTAACTCTAGATTATATCTTTGTTGTTTGAAATTCACTCCAAGAGAACATTTGAATTCGAAGTTTGAATAGTTGTCTTAACCACATTATGAGACATTTGAATATTGCGAGTGCAAACTATTTTTTTTTTTGCGTTTCATCCTATTATATCATTTTCAAAATTAATAGAAAAAAATGGCAAACACAGGTACAAATTCATCATCTTTTTTTTTCTATACTACTTTCTCCTCTAATTTTTCGTCATCTTCTTTACCCATGTTCTTCTTTGTTATATTTTTCTAAACTATTTTTATCATAAAGCTTTCATGGTACAAATTCAAAGTTTTGAAAAATCATTCTCCTTCATTTGTATTAACATTATCTGTACATCTTTTATTTTTATTTTGGCTAAATAGCACCCTTCGTCCCTTAACTTAATTTCAGTTAACGTTTTAGTCATTTATCTTTTTTTTTTCTCCAGATTTGGTCATTTATTGTAATTTTAAGTGACAATTTGATCTTTTATGTTTTAAAATGTCAACAATATTATCCTACTTTTTACAAAAATTCAAAAAATTCATCAAATTTTCAAATAAAACCCATAAAATTAATTATATTCTTCAATATAATACAAATTTAATCAAATTTGTAACTCAAATCTTCAAATAAACTCATATTTTCATTCTTTATTTGATGTTGTTAGAGATGAAAATATGAGTTTATTTAAAGATTTAAGTTATGAATTTGATGAAATTTGCATTATATTGAGGATGATAATTAATTTTATGGGTTTTGTTTGA
>JBBPBQ010000004.1:14273846-14288793 GCA_037974755.1 Cicer yamashitae | reverse complement strand
AAATTGTCACTAAAAATTAAAATAAATGATCAAATCGAAAAAAAAAAAAAGATAAAGGACTAAAACGTTAACTTAAATTAAGTTAAGGGACCACATGTGCTATTTAGCCTTTTATTTTTATCGTTAATATCCTTATATATAAAACTTGGTTAGCAACTAAAGGAAAGCTTTCTCTCTCAAATCATGGGTAAATTAATAAATTAAGTATCTTTATTAAAATATGTAAATTAATTATATTTATTTAAATATTTCAATGAATTTTTTTTAATTATTTACATATTTTTAATATCTCAATTTTTTTAGTGTCCACATCCTTTAATTTATTTAGATTTTGTTGGCTCTTCACATCATTTCACCTAAGAAAGAAGTGATTTTTGACTTTAACATACATAAAATAAAATGGTCATATAATAGGTTTTCCTCTTAAGTTAGGTACATTTTAGTAATTGACTTTATATATTTTTGAAAATATTTTTTGAATTATGTATTAATTGTTGTTTTGGTAAATTGTTTATTAATTACTTTAGTTCTAATTTTTTGTCTTAATAAATAAAAAAGTTTGCAATAATTATTATTTTATTGTGAAATAAGTTTTTATTATACATGTTTTTCAATGTTTTACAAAACACAATTTTTTTACAAGCTTTTGTAAAAATAAATTACAAGTCACGTTTATTGAATAGACAGCCTTTTGATGTAGCAATTTTTATGTATTTTAAAATTTATATATACATTTTTTATAAATAATTGATAAATTTTATTTCAATTTTATTTTTGTTTTAAAAAAAGTTTATCTATTAAAATAATAATAAAATATATTAATTCATAATCTTTTCCCGTGCATCGCCACTGTACGATTTAGTTCTAAGAAATATTTTATAGTTTTATAAATTTGAAAAAATCTTTCTCTCCATTCTCTTCCAAAAACCATCTCACAAATATACCCTAAAAGATTTGGTACCAAGGAACCCATCAATGTTCTCTTTTGAATTGGATTCTACGGTTAACTTGTTGCAAATGAGATCCTAAAACCAAAATCATGTTAATATGTAAAAGTTTTTTTTTAATAAAAAAAAAATAGAGCTTAAAGTCTATCTTTAGAGTTGTGTTATTTTGAAATAGAGCTTTCACATTAAATTGGGTGATTAATATGGTTTAAGTATATAGTTAGTCATACTCAGTAGATGATAAATGAATATAGAAAAAGTATTGTAATTCATTAATCATCCACTGAACATTGTTAACCACAATCTTAAATGTCATTAAATATAATTTTGTGCATATTTGAACAAATTGTGGTTAATGAATACGATGTATATATTTGAACACCTCAAAATTGTCTATATTTGAACACAATTTAGATGATATATGCACAGTTATGAATCTTCTCAAGAGCGGGCAGATGCTACGACATTTTTATATATTTTTTTAAAATTATAAATAATAATAATAGATTATAAAAATAATAACAATAAATTACTAAAATATCTCAAAGTTTTGAGAAACTGACATTGCATCTCACATCTGCGCCTCTCTCCCTTTCTTTTCTCATTTATTGTTCTTTGCTCTCCCCTTCTCCTCTTGAACTTTTGCTCTCCTCCTCTGCTCTTGAACTTTCCCTCCTCTCACTCATTATGATTTAACTTACTTATTTTTAGAATCTTTCACTAAGACCAAAATAGGAATATTCGATAATTAAACGAAGTCTCTCTCTCTCTCTTTCTATATATATATATATATATATATATATATATATATATATATATAGCTAAAAAATACTATTTAACTTTTTAACTATAATTCTTTTACTCTATTTGAATTGATTCGAATGATAACAATAAATAACTCATTAAAATTAAAATTCGTAATTCAATTTTTTTTCATAAAATTCAACAATTCCCAATCGTCAGCGTTGCTTTTTGGTCTTTATCCTCGTACTATATCAATCTACTTCTTATATTTATCATGTTCTTACTATTTTCCTCTTCTTACTTAAGTAATTTTTCTCTATAAATAGAGTAAAAAATTGTTGGAACCAAGTTGGTTTTATATTTAGAGTTTTGATGTTAATAAAAGTATTTTATGAGAACAATATATTTGACTTCAAAGAGTATGAAAGAAGATTCATGTTTTTGAAGAAAATCTAAAATAAGATTTGATTCAAATTTATAATTGAAGAAAATCTAAAATAAAGATCTGATTCAAATTTATAATTGAAGAAGATTTGACTAAATTTGAAGAATATTTGAAGAAGATTTAATGAAGATTTGAAGAAGATTTGATCAAGATTTGAAGAATATTTGAAGAAGATTTGATCAACATTAGAAGAAGATTTAATTAAGATTTGATCAAGATTTGATCAAGATTTGAAGAAGATTTGATTAAGATTTGAAGAATATTTGAGGAAGATTTAATGAAGATTTGAAGAACATTTGATCTACATTTAATGAAGATTTCAAGAATATTTGATTTAAAGAATTTACAAAGTCGGTCTACACAAAATAGAAACACAATCAATATGAAGAATTTACAAACTCAATCTACACAAAACAGGAATAGAATCAATTTGAAGAATTTACAAACTCAATCAGAACAAGATAAAATTCAGAATTAAATAAGAACTAAATTGAAGCCCAAATTTTCACTATAAATAGACACTCAAGGCTGAAGGAGAAAAACATCAAAAGTAGAAAAGAGTAGAAGAACTCAAGCTCAAGATTCCAAATTAATCTAAGAGTTCAAAGAGATAAACACTTGTTCAAATGAGAAATATTTTTCTGAGTGTTCTTTTCTTAGAGTGTGAGAGTTATTATTATTATCAGCTTTGTTAGAAGCAACTACTCAAGTTCCAATCTTTTGTATCCAACCCGATAGTGGTTTAGTTTCTTCTTCAATCGAGGTTGTCAGGTTGTTAGGAGAAGACTTGACTTATAAGGTCAAGATGGTTAGTTCCTCAAAAGTCTGGGGTTGTCAGGCTGTTTGGGAAGATTGAGTTGGAGGGTCAGGTGCTTTGTAATTCAAGGTATTTGAATTAGTGGATTAAAGCCTTTTGATTGAGGGGACTGGATGTAGCCAAGTTAATGGTGAACTAGGATAACACTATGTGTCAAATTATTTATGCTTTCATTGTTTGTTGATTCTGAATCCGATTGCTTCTTATCTAAGTAATTCATAAAAACCAACCAACCTTCATCAAATTAGCAAAAAGTTATCAACTTTGGCAAACACAATTCAACCCCCCTTCTCGTGTTTGCACCTTCAAAAATAAATGTTAATGGTTCTTGTTATCAAATAATCTTCTTCTTATCTTTACCACAATGTAACGGGGATTATTCAAGTCGCTGATATTATATTAGAAATTACGCAATTGAAGAGATAAACGAGAAACGAGATAAACATTTATTAGAATATACTAAAATTAATACAACGAGTTCTATATACAAATAAATTACCTAATTCGAATGATAAACTAACCAATATCGAACAGACAAACTCTAACACCCTAATTAGCAACACAACTACTACATATTAACAAATTATAATAAATTTTTACATGTTAAAAGTTGAAATATGATACAGTCTGATACTATTTGTTAATTGTGAATTGTTTTAGTTAATTCGTGAACTGTATGAGAAAACTTTTTTTTCACATATTATACTATTTTAGTTAATTTGTAAATGTCTCTTTTCACATATTATATTTTTATTTTGTATTGATTTTATGTTAAATCTTTGATAAAACACTTTTATGAATTTCAATTATAAAATTTTAGCTAATATTTGTCATTCCCCCTAATATATTGTGCAAGATCCGCCACTGTATATGCCTAGTTTTTTTATTGATATTCAAAAACGATATTCATTCATTCATACAAATTGGTTAAAATTATATCGATCGAGAACAATACAATTCAAAATTGCTAAAACAAAAAAGGATGAATTTATGAACAAACTCACATCAATAAGTAATAATAGAAAATAGTAAAATTTCTACAAAGATGGAAAAGTTGTGTTCACAAAATTGTGCCAATTATATATATATAGTGTAATAAAATAGACCTAGAACTTTGCCTATAGCTTTATGAAGCCCATACGCAAACTCATACACAACACTGATAGTGATAATAATTAAAGAAAGTGATCAATTAATTGAATGTGATCACATGTATTAGTATTATCGAGCACCAAACATGCCTTTAATTTGAAATGTTAGTGCTATGCTATAGAGTGTACCTATAGCTCTTCATAGAATATTTTATCATGAGAAAAAAATTCAATTGAGAATAGAATTTGGAGAGAAAAAAAATATTATTTTTAACTTGGATCCTTTAAAATTTAGTAACAGATTTGAAGACATGTTTAATTTTTTTCTCTCTCCAAATTTGATAATTCTACATTTTTTTTAGAACTACCTCTTGTCCAATATATATAATAAAAAGTTAGATCAACAAAAATTAATGTATTTAATTCATATTTTAGACTAAATATATCAATTTTTATTGATCTAATTGTATCTTACAAATAGACCAGAAAGTAGTGCTATATAGTATGTGGTGCGTACATGCCCTCAAAGATAGAATAAGGTTTAAAGAGTTCTATTGTTGCCTCAGTCTTTGTTCCCTACAAAAGTAGACCACTTAAAGGCCGAATAAATATTAGAGAAATGTTATTTAAACACATTTTTAAACACAAATACAAACACATATACTGTATACGTATACATACTTAAGGGCGTATACATACTTAAGGGACAATTTAGTCATTTTGATAGTTCTCTTTCTATTCCTCAGAAAACCATTTCTCTCCTTCCTAAATGCTTCTCCATATTCTTCTCTTTGTTTCTCCATCTTCTTCTCCACCGAGAGCCTGAATGCTTTTCCATCTTCTTCTCTTCGCTTCTCCATCTTCTTCTCCACCGAGAGCATTTTCTGTCGTTTCTTACTTCTCTTCTTTTCTTCCTCGTTGTCGCTCGCTCTCGTTGCATTCGATTTCTGTCGTTTCTTCTGTTGTCGTTCGTTCGCTCGCTCATTGCATCCGATTTCTGTGCGTTTGTGTCACTCGCTCGTTGACTCTCGTCTGTGCCATAATTACAAGTTGTTGGGTATTTTTATTGTAAGTTTACTTCTCTCTATCATTATTGTTGCTTCTTTGTATGATTGTTGTTTCCTTCAATTTAGAGTTTTTAGTTATTGATTTAGGGTTTCTATTTTTGCTTCTTTGTTTAGGATTTTTGGTTTTTAGGGTTTCTATTTTTGGCCAGATTGATTGTTTTATTGCTTTATATTTTAGACAGAATGATTTTGGTTTATATGCTTAAATGTTGATATTCCTTCCATTGTTTCCTTTGGTTGTTACTGATATTCTTTCCATTGTTGCTTTATATGCCTAAATGCTTTATATTTTAGACATAGTGATTTTGCTTTATATGCTTATTATTTCAATTTAGACAATTTAGACAAATTTAGTATCATAAATGAGTTATTTTATTTAAATGTTAATATTTTGGTATTTATTTTTCTCCAGTTCTGATGCTTTAAGACATGGCAACGTCAAACATAATTACGAGAATGAAAGATAAACCAAGGAAGCGAGTTAAAAGTGTAGTCAATCAAAGTCCGTTTGTGAATCCGGATGAAAAGAAGAAGAAGAAGAAAAAATAAGTGTGTTATATGCATATTTTGAGTTTGTGGGAGGTTCTCTATAGCGATATAGTTGGTGGCGTTTGAAGTACACTTTTTGTCTATTATTTTCTTTCTTTATGTTTTTATGAACAAATATGTATGAACTTTCTTTCTTTCTTTTATGAACAAATATGTGTGAAATTTTGAGTTTCTTTCTTTCTGTTTTTATGAACTTTCTGTTCAAATCCATTAACCAGGTTGTGCAAGGAATTAACCATATTGTTTTAAGTCATTAACCAGGTTTATATCTTGTTTGATTAGAATGCCCAAGTTTTCAGTTCGAAATCATTGACCAAGTTGTTCACAACATTAACCATGTTTCTTAAAGCCATTAACCATATTTATATTGTTTGATTAGAATGACCAAACTTTCTGTTCAAATCCATTAACCAAGTTGTGCAAGGAATTAATCATATTGTTTTAAGTCATTAACCATATTTATATCTTGTTTGATTAAAATGCCCAAGTTTTCAGTTCAAATTCATTAACCAAGTTGTTCACAACATTAATCATGTTTCTTAAAGCCATTGACCAGATTTATATTTTGCCTGATAAGAATGACCAAACATTTTGTTCAAATCTATTAACCAAGTTGTTCACAACATTAACCATGTTTCTTAAAGCCATTGACCAGATTTATATTTTGTCTGATAAGAATGACCAAACATTTTGTTCAAATCCATTAACCAAGTTGTTCACAATATTAACCATGTTTCTTAAAGCCGTTGACCAGATTTATATTTTGTCTGATAAGAATGACCAAACATTTTGTTCAAATCCATTAACCAAGTTGTTCACAATATTAACCATGTTTCTTAAAGCCATTGACCAGATTTATATTTTGTCTGATAAGAATGACCAAACATTTTGTTCAAATCCATTAACCAAGTTGTTCACAATATTAACCATGTTTCTTAAAGCCATTGACCAGATTTATATTTTGTCTGATAAGAATGACCAAACATTTTGTTCAAATCCATTAACCAAGTTGTTCACAATATTAACCATGTTTCTTAAAGCCATTGACCAGATTTATATTTTGTCTGATAAGAATGACCAAACATTTTCTGTTCAAATCCATTAATGACAAAAAAGTGACAAAAGTGATAAACCACGTACATGATGATTATACAATCCATTTACTTGACTGTTTGTTGCAACAAAATGTCATATAAAAAAGTGACAAAATTGATAAAACATTTACATTTTATCACATAGTTGTGTTGAATTGCGATAAAAGATCCAAAAATGATGTATTACTTCCAACCTGAATAACAACATATAATAAGTTAGCACAATCTTACATATAATAATACAACCACAAACTCGGTCATAAATTCAAACACGAACCAATGTGTTACTTTCAATAGCTTCAATAGATGATTCTATGCATATGTTACTTTCGTTCTGATTTCTCACTATTTCAGTATTGCTCTCCTACACATTTCAATAAACAAAAAAGAAATATTTTAATATAATATTTAGACAAAAATAATTAACTTGATTGATTAACAGTTCACAACCCTAATTTTTAGACAAAAATAAGTCATTAGCCACCTATTGTACTTCATTAACCAATAATGTTTATATTATAAATCAGAAGCAGAAAAACCAGGTATGAACCTAGAAAAACGTGTATGAATCCAAAAAACAAAAATTCATATCTAAGCAAAACAATGTACTAAAAACAATTGCAATTTTTCTCAATACTAATGTCTAAAAAAAACAACACATTCTTAAATGAAAGACAAAATTTGAAACTTAACATTGTGGGAAAGAAGGAAATGAGAAGTTACCTTGCAAGTGAGGAGATAAGGTTGCTCAAGTTACTTCATAAAATTTTTGATTAAAATTAGTAAATAAAAGGTAGAAGGAGGAATTATGGAAGAAAGGTAAGATGAATGTGTGAGGTTTATTTTTGTAGAGGAAGACAAAAAAAAAAGTGAAAAAAGAGAGATAAAAAAAGGGGAAAGTAAAAAAGGGAGAAATTAAATGAAGAGAGAGATTGTGTGGGGACCACATGTATTTATGTTTGTATTTATGTTTAAAATTGTGTTCAAATATCATTGCTCATAATAGCCGTAAATAGCTTTGTTTTAGGGGTTGCTTATTTGTTTTAAAAAATCGCATCTAATAAAACGATTACTATTTCTCTTTAAAATTTCTAAGCACGCCATTTACTTTCATGTCATTTTCCTTTTTGTTTTTAAATGTTGTTTTCTTTTCGTTTTGTTTAATTTCCTACATTTTAATCTTTTGCGCTTTAATTCCTGACAATTTCCTTTTCAACAATTTTACGATTCTCATATTTCTACATTAATTGTTCATGCTTGTCGAACAATCTCTTGCATTCATACTTGAGTTTGTTCTTTAATAGAACTTTTAAATCCTTGCACTAATTTCTGCATTAAATTATTGTTTTTACTTACAAAACTGAGCATTATACTGCCAGTGTTTTTGGATTTCTGCAAGGTTCACACCATTTTACATCCATAATCCATTCCACGGCATAACATTCAAACCATTTTATTGAATTTTTAGTTTTAAAAATATATTTTTGTGCATAGATTTCATTTGCATTCAAATTACTTTTATTAAAACTTTATCATTTTGTCAAGATCCCACATTTAAACATTCTATATGTTGATGTTTTGGTAGACTCCTATTGAATTTAAAATCAACATTAACAACAGCACAAGATTGAAGACGATTCGCGTTGTTGGAGTCAGCCTCATTAAGTGATAGTTTTGTCCATTTTTTTAAATATAAATTAGATAATTGCATTTGCTATCTATTATTTTGTGGGAATGAAGGATTTTAGCGTCGGAATGTAGATTGGATGTTATGAGAAGAAGCACTCTTGAGTGTGTCATTTGATTTGACCATGTTTCTTGTTTTTAATTTGTAACACCCCGATATTTTCATATATATTATATATATCTTTTTAGTAATTGTCATGATTTATTATTTAATTATCAATTTATTTTATGTGTAAAGAAATTAAATTAATTATCACCTTGTATTTTACCTGAATAATCATAACCTTTGTTTTAATTTAATTATTTTTGCGTGACAATTACATGAGGACGATTTATGGAATGTTTATTTCGTAAATGTATTGTTGTGTATTTTGTTTATTTGATTAGTTTCGATAATCATGAAATCGATGTGTTAGATATGTTGGTTTTATTTTGTTATGCGTGACTTGTAGCTAGTGATATTTTTTGCCTTACTTGATTTATTTTAGTTGATAAAATTATTAGTTGAATTATTTAATTAGATTAGAATTTATAGAAGTTATATTGTTTGTTAGTTTTATTTTGGACAAAATAAGTATTTAGCATAGGAGATAATAGAGTTAGGGAGACCCGGCCCTCATGTATGAGTGTTCTTGCTTCAAAATATTTTTGGTCCATTATAAAAAAAAGTGACTTGACTGATTCTTTTTACTCTCCTTCATGACAAGATTTTATGACAATTCATGGTGTTGTCTTGATATAATGTAGACTTTATATCATTGTCCCAACCAATTAAGAGAGGAGAGAATGCAGGTTCCCTCATTCTTGACGCACTCACTTCTCTCTCCTCCCCGCCTTTAATTCATTTTTGAAATGAAGGTTACAAACTTAATGGATTTTATCTTTTTATGCAATTAAGAGAGGATAAAAAAAAGACTATCCGTCTTTGTTATATCTCACGTCTTCCTGTCTCTTAAACCAAGATGATAATTTTATTTTAATTCTCTTCAAAAAGAATTCTAGGCTATTTTTGGTTTCATAACTATTAGCAAGAAAATTAAAACGGATGGTGTGACACCCTCTCATTTATTTATTTATTTAAACAATTAGGACCTATGATTTAATTATTAATATTTTTATGAATGACTTGTACTGGTAATTCCTCTTTTAAATTTAATGGTATAAATTACATATTATATTGTCTTATACTAATTAAGATTAATCTATATATGCAATATATGATGAACTCTACTACATAATCCTAATTAACTCATACAAATAAATACACGTGATTTCAATTGGCTATGTAACAGCCAAATATTTTTTTTTAAAAAGGATGCGAAACAGTTATCGGTTGGAGCATAATTTTAGAATTAAGTGCACTTCAATTTTAGACAAAGAAACCAATGGTAATATTGCAACGTAAATAGTTATTGAAAACCTCTTATTTTAATAATCTCACGACTTCTTCCTCTGTTCATACATTTTCCTTAGGCTCTCTTCACTCATACACTTCCAAAATAATTTTCTACGTCTATTAAGTAAGTTCCAATATCTCTCCCCGTTGAATTCATCCTTGCCTCTTGAGCTATTTCTCGTGGGAAATTAGAGGTGTTAAGAAAGAAGACACCTAAGGTAAGGGATTTTCCCCATTAAAAGTTAGGCTACCTATTAAATTAGTGGTTTGTAAGATATTGATATGATGTCGTAAAAGAAAAAAAGTTGATTTTATGTTTGTCTTAAAGAATTTAACTATAATGTTTTGATTTTTCGAATAATATGTTTGTCTTGACGAACTTAATTATTATAAAGTTCTATTTTTATTATTATAACATGATAAATATGCTTGTTGTGGAAATGTTTAATGTAAATTTGTGATTTTTATGTTGTTTTGGTGTACTTAATTATAAAGTTATGATTTTTATTATGATAACATGAGTAATATGTTTGTTATGGTGTATTTGATTTAAAGTTTCGATTTTTGTGCTATATAATTTCTATGTTTTGATTTTTATGAACACTATATGAGTCTTGAGGAAATTGATGAAAGATTTTAATTTTTAATTATGATAACATGATTAAGTTGATTATTATGATGTGTTTAGTGTAAAGTTTGATTTGTATGCTTAAATGACTAATAATGGGAGAAGTTTCATAGTGTAACACCCTAATTTATTGTTATACCTTAATTTATTATTATTATTATAAATTAGTGATATTTTCTTATACATGTGTTTCTTGTGGTGTAATAATTTTGTTACGTGATTGTCCTTTTTGCTTATCTTTATAGTTATTTAAATTAAAATAAGTGATCATTGTTATTAAACTTATTTGTTTTATTAAAAAAAAAAAAAAATAATAATAATAATAGTAGTAGTAGTAGTAGTAAGAAGAAGACCTAGGCTATACACCTATACTATATATATATATGTAGATGCACGCTGTTGGCCTGGCTTACGAGAGCGAAAGAACAAACATTGGGAATTTGGGATTAGCCGCTGGGAAAGAAAAAAAGAAAGAAAAAATTAGGATTAGCCGCTGGGAAAGGAAGAATAAATATTAGGAATAGCCGCTGCTTTTTGGCCTCCAACCGTGTTTCATTAACCAGGACCATACTTTGAATTCAACGAAAAGAAAAAAACAGAGACGACGATCGACGAAGACGCGACACAATAGCAGATCAGATTCGTTTGGCAAAATCTTCAATCGAGGTAAGGGGTGAGAGGAGGTTCGACTTTATGAGTATAAAATAACGTGGGATGAACGGGAATACCGAAATTCCCAGATATTCATCCGGGGCTTACTACGTACGGTCGAGCCCTATTGAGCAATAATACTTAATTAATAATATATGAATGGTAATAGTGATGACTAAAATATAATTTAGCAACCTATAGAATTGTTGTGAATTTATTTAAAGCAAGATTGCATGTTGATGATTTTATGAAATGTGATGCTGATTGTTACTGTATGAATGATATATATTGGAGTGTTCTTGCTATTTGATTGAAATCGTGAAATTATTTGAATGTGCTACCCGTTGATTTTTTTATTGCGATTGGTAAGATTGGATTGTGCATTGTGAGTAGTGTAAACTAAATATTGGGATTGTATTGTGATTGACTGATATACATATATAATGATGAATATTGTGAAGTCAAACTGAAATTTATTGAGTTGTGATGATCGAGTAAGTTTGAGATATGTGTTGTAGAGATTCGGAGTTAGAATTATTTTGTCATCATATAGGGAGGGTCTGACAAACCTAGCGATTCGGGGAAGTACAACTTAATGAGCCTGATCGTGGAGGGCTACAGTCGAACTGTAAGGTAAGACTGATAGACCTTGGGGGTACATCTAGTGGGTAATTCCTAAGTGGATTAGTGGGTTATTCCCTAAGGTCGGGAACTACCGTGCAACACAAGAGTACCCCGACTGTCGCGTATATGTGTCTCAGGTTGAGTTGAGGGGATCTATGAGGACTTGGCCATTCATGAATTGTCCGTCCACTCTTGTAGTGGCATAGTATCAGGCCTCTTAACCAAGTATTTCAGAGTAGAATGGTACCAAATGATGAAGTATAGAGTATAGGACATGCATAGCATTTCATCCTTGTAACTGTTTTATTGTGATTAAATTAGAATAACCTTTGATATTATGTTCTTGAATGTTCTCTTTATTTGTGCTGTTTTGACTAATTGCGTGTTCTCCTCGTGTATTTTATATTGTTACATAATTTCGAAACTCACCCCTCGTTGCTTGTGTTTGGCGCTAGCGAGAGCGCAGTTATTTCAGGTTATCGATTGATGATCCATGCTCTGATAGGTGATACTGGGTGGGAGTAATTCATTGTGTTTTATCGGGTTACGAACTAATTTTTGTTTTGTAAACTATATTGATGTTAAATGATTTTTTTTATTAAGAAATTTTATGTAAAGGTCTTGTGTAAGTGTGAGTGTGACGTCCTAATCCTTATGTTTTAAAAGAAATTTTTTTATACTCTACTTTTGGACCGCTGCGAATCTCTTTCAAAACTAGTGCATTTTACTTTTTATATTAATTTGGGTTTAGGGTGTCACATTAGTGGTATCAGAGCATGTCTGTCCAATCAGACCGTGTGGGCGATGTGTCTATTGAGATGGTTTGTGTCCTTGTTAATTGTGTGATTTTTTTTTTACTATTATTGATTAGATGTCAATGGAGTTTTTGTTGTGTGCTATGTGAAAATGTTGTGAAATTAACGTGAAGATATGTTGAGTGTTGTGACTTTCATTGCATTGTACATTATATAATATTTGATGTGTTTTCAAATTTTGTGTTGGTGGGATTTAATCAAACTTGAAGTGGTTAAGATAATTATACAAACTCAGTTACAGATGATCCTAACTTGTTTAAAACAATTGAATAAAAATGGTTGTTCATTTATATGCCTAATGTTGTTTAATTTTTTTTTTTTGTATCTACTTTAGAATCTTCTCAGACTCTTAATTTCTACGTTTTAGTTGCTGGACTTTCTAGTTGACATTTTGTAAGAACTTCTTAGGAAGTAAAACATAGTCATGAGTTTAAGGTGGTAATTGAAGTTAAGGTATAGATTCTATGTTTGAGTCTAGTTGTTATAAAAGAGAACATAACCAAGAATTCATAGGCTAGTAATTTAACGAATGTTGTGTAGATAATTGTTTTGGTTAATTGTTGCTCAGAGACTTTAGTGATTGTTAAGTTAAAAAGAAAGTGTGTTGCAGATTTTTTTTTAGTCTTGATGATTTATTGTGGTTTAGAGTGTCATGAGAATACTACTACTACCATTAGAGTAGGTCTTGAGAACATAGAGTATAACTAGTTTTAAGATAGAGTTCATAGTGAGTCTTCAAATGATGAATTTTGAATTGGAGGGATGCATTGTCTTAAGTCAAAGCAACATTTCAAGGCATTTTGGGTTTCAATTAGGTGAAAAAAAAAATTTGGGGACTATTTTCAACGTGCCAAGTTCTTTAAGTAGCATTTTTGTTTTGAAAAGTTAGAAATAGGGGTTTATTGCGTTTGATCTTTAAATTTGTTATTGTGCTTTTATTTCATTAAGGATCTTAGTTTGTTAAAATTATTGGTCACATATGGATACATCTTTTGTTTCGGTGGGCATTCTTTTTTTTTTTTTATACAAGTACCCATGTATTTGTGCAAATATATATATATATATTATAATATAATAACACTTTGTATATGGTGGCTTGAATGAGAAAATATCTTTGTTTATTTGTATGAGAGTAATCGAAAGTAATGATTTCTATTTGATAAAGGTGTGTTATGTGTTTTAATGGTCATTCCTTTTATTTTATAGGTTTCTATTATTGCTATTCTCAATTAATTATTATACGTGAGTAATAACTAAAAGAATTCTAACGTGTGATGGAGTTGAAGACGTGACGACGCCTTCACACTTTTGATTGCGTTAAAAGTCTTTTAATAATTGCTATACAATTTAATGATTACAATTGTTATTTTTCTGAGTAACCGACTACATAAGTATGAGGGATTGATCATCCTAGTGACTTATCGTCGATGAAAGAACAATAACAACTCGTTATGAATGGTTTCTAATTTTAGTTTGATTAGTTTAAAGCATGTTTGTCACTCAAAGATACATTTAAGTGATCTAATTGTTTGATAAAAAAAAAATAGTTTTTACTATAAAAGAAAATAGCAAATTCTTGTTTTATGTGTAAGACGTACATCATGATACGCACACCTGTAATGGCATAAGTATTTTATTAATAGTGGTAAATTCCTAAGTTATTTGATTAAGCTAAATAAATGTATTATATAGATGTATTGGACCGAATTATTTTAATAAGACCTTAAGTTATTGTATAAAGTTCCAAGGAACCAATCTTGTGGGTAGAACTACAGAGTGTGCTAGATTTAAATATTGATTACATATGATATATAATACAGGTATTTGGTGATATTGAATAGGATACCAAACCTTAAGTTAGGATTTTTGGAATCTCAAATTGTTAAGGCAGTTGAGTAAGAAGATTAAATAGTTATGATGCCCGGAGCGAACATAAATTCCGAAGAGAAAATTTATTTGCTAGATCAATATTTTTTTTATATACTTTATACTTATGTTAATCATATTATATATTTTATTTATTTAATAATTTGTTCTATATATTTGGTTTATTTAAATTAATGCGTTAATAGTACAACTTAGCCATGCTTAGGTTTTTGAGATAAAGTTAAATTTCAATATTGCTCCTATCTTTATAATTGTGTGGGAAAAAAAATAGAGAGAGAGGGAGCTGATGTTTATTTTGGAATATAGACACTTTAAGAATATTTTCTATTTTATTTGATTGTATGTACTAAATTAATATTCTATAAATTTATATGTTCTCCCTTATTATCTGAATTATAGAGAGTAGCTATGTTATTTCCTCCATGATTGGAAACTATTAAATGTGACATGCACACTTTGCTATTTCATTTTACCATGTCAATTTATCATGTAAAGCAATTTTTTTT
>JBBPBQ010000004.1:14257624-14273610 GCA_037974755.1 Cicer yamashitae | reverse complement strand
ATGTACTAAATTAATATTCTATAAATTTATATGTTCTCCCTTATTATCTGAATTATAGAGAGTAGCTATGTTATTTCCTCCATGATTGGAAACTATTAAATGTGACATGCACACTTTGCTATTTCATTTTACCATGTCAATTTATCATGTAAAGCAATTTTTTTTTTCATATTACATTTAAATGAATATAAGAAATTATGAATTGCTAAACTGTTTACAATTTAGGTGATAAAATTCTTTTACTTTTTCTAATCATTATTTGACTCATAATAATTTCATAATTTTGAGACACATAATTATCATATAAATGTTTGTGTATTTCTGAATATCAACTTGCGTGTCACCTTATTATTAGGAAGTAACATTGATCCCATTTTAATTTTATTGATTTAATTTCATTGTTTTATGATAATGTTTAAGGTAAATAGCCGTGAGACCTTAAAAGTTAACCTTGATTAGTTGATATCATTCTTATTTTAGTGACCATAGCAAACCTTGGATAGTAGGTAATGTGCAGTTTTAAGGATATAATCGTCGAACTTAGAAAGATATGAACAATACATGTAAATGGAGTTTGAGATGAATGGTACTTGTAGCTGATGTGTGAAAAGCCTAGAGCATTGTCCATATGAAGTTGATGTATGAGGGGGTTTGGATTCGGTAAGGGTTGGACTAACCTGTGATTTGACCATGTAGGAGTATAGTAGTGCGAGTGTATGTAATCGTGTACGGTAGATTGTTAAAAGTAGATGAGGTAGTTGAGAAATATGAGTTTATGTGCTATAATTGGAGAGAGTATATGATGGGTGAATTCCTGTTTAGAGATAAATGTGATGTTCATATTCAGATTTTAAAGTAATCCTAGAATATTATATTTTAGCATTATCAATAAGTAGTGTATCATTACATTTTGAAGTGTGTAATGAGTTAGTCTTTCAAATACTAGTTAGTTTAAGATATTAACCTTGATAAGAATTATAAAGGTCTTGGTATATACATTTCTTGTATTCGATAGGAACTAAGTTTAAATTTTGAAAATTCTAAAAACACATGGAGACGTTAAGTTAGATGATAGCTTGGTCATAGTTTTTCCTAAATTTCGTGGACGAAATTCTTTTAAGAGGGGTAGATTTGTAACACCCTAATTTATTGTTATACCTTAATTTATTATTATTATTATTATAAATTAGTGATATTTTTTTATACATGTGTTTCTTGTGGTGTAATAATTTTGTTACGTGATTGTCCTTTTTGCTTATCTTTATAGTTATTTAAATTAAAATAAGTGATCATTGTTATTAAACTTATTTGTTTTATTTAAAAATAATAATAATAATAATAGTAGTAGTAGTAAGAAGAAGACCTAGGCTATACACCTATACTATATATATATGTAGATGCACGCTGTTGGCCTGGCTTACGAGAGAGAAAGAACAAACATTGGGAATTTGGGATTAGCCGCTGGGAAAGAAAAAAAGAAAGAAAAAATTAGGATTAGCCGCTGGGAAAGGAAGAACAAATATTAGGAATAGCCGTTGCTTTTTGGCCTCCAACCGTGTTTCATTAACCAGGACCATACTTTGAATTCAACGAAAAGAAGAAAAGAAAAAAACAGAGACGACGATCGACGAAGACGCGACACATTAGCAGATCAGATTCGTTTGGCAAAATCTTCAATCGAGGTAAGGGGTGAGAGGAGGTTCGACTTTATGAGTATAAAATAACGTGGGATGAACGGGAATACCGAAATTCCCAGATATTCATCCGGGGCTTACTACGTACGGTCGAGCCCTATTGAGCAATAATACTTAATTAATAATATATGAATGGTAATAGTGAGGACTAAAATATAATTTAGCAACCTATAGAATTGTTGTGAATTTATTTATAGCAAGATTGCATGTTGATGATTTTATGAAATGTGATGCTGATTGTTACTGTATATATATTGGAGTGTTCTTGCTATTTGATTGAAATCGTGAAATTATTTGAATGTGCTACCCGTTAATTTTTTTATTGCGATTGGTAAGATTGGATTGTGCATTGTGAGTAGTGTAAACTAAATATTGGGATTTTATTGTGATTGACTGATATACGTATATAATGATGAATATTGTGAAGTCAAACTGAAATTTATTGAGTTGTGATGATCGAGTGAGTTTGAGATATGTGTTGTAGAGATTCGGAGTTAGAATTATTTTGTCATCATATAGGGAGGGTCTGACAAACTTAGTGATTCGGGGAAGTACAACTGAATGAGCCTGATCGTGGAGGGCTACAGTCGAACTGTAAGGTAAGACTGATAGACCTTGGGGGTACATCTAGTGGGGAATTCCTAAGTGGATTAGTGGGTTATTCCCTAAGGCTGGGAACTACTGTGCAACACAAGAGTACCCCGACTGTCGCGTATATGTGTCTCAGGTTGAGTTGAGGGGATCTATGAGGACTTGGCCATTCATGAATTGTCCGTCTACTCTTGTAGTGGCATAGTATCAGGCCTCCTAACCAAGTACTTCAGAGTAGAATGGTACCAAATGATGAAGTATAGAGTATAGGACATGCATAGCATTTCATCCTTGTAACTGTTTTATTGTGATTAAATTAGAATAATCTTTGATATTATGTTCTTGAATGTTCTCTTTATTTGTGCTGTTTTGACTAATTGCGTGTTCTCCTCGTGTATTTTATATTGTTACATAATTTCGAAACTCACCCCTCGTTGCTTGTGTTTGGCGCTTGCGAGAGCGCAGTTATTTCAGGTTATCGATTGATGATCCATGCTCTGATAGGTGATACTGGGTGGGAGTAATTCATTGTGTTTTATCGGGTTACGAACTAATTTTTGTTTTGTAAACTATATTGATGTTAAATGATTTTTTTTATTAAGAAATTTTATGTAAAGGTCTTGTGTAAGTGTGAGTGTGACGTCCTAATCCTTATGTTTTAAAAGAAATATTTTTATACTCTACTTTTGGACTGCTGCGAATCTCTTTCAAAACTAGTGTATTTTACTTTTTATATTAATTTGGGTTTAGGGTGTCACACATAGTAGAAGGAATATAGTTTCTATTTATATATGTTCTTTGTGATTTAAGTTTTAATGTCTATCAATAAGACGTAGCTAATCCAATTTTATAGTTTATAAAATGAAAGTTGTGACTTTGGGACATTTATTCACGTGTATATGTGTTATATATTTGGGATAGCGAAATGACTGATTCTTGATTTCGAGCATCCATGAGAATATAAATTTGGTGTCATATGTGATTAAAATTTAATCGTGAATATTTTATCTTTGTGGTTGCCTAAGTGGTTGGTGATTTGTGTTATAAACCTTTTATCTCTGTGGTTGTCTAAGTGACTGATGATTTGTGTTTTGAACATTTAATCTTTTTAGTTACCTAAGTGGTTGGTGACATGTACCTTTTGAGCATCATTATCATTTGGTGATATATCATATGCATCTTTGTGGACACCTTAGTGGCTGGTTTAATTTTCCTCATTGGTATGAGTGACATCTGTGTGGATGCCTTAGTGGCCGGTTATATCCAGATCATATACTTTTAGGATCATGCATAACTTGCACAGATTTTGTTGTTATTTTTATTTTGATCTAATTATGTGTTCTAGGTGAGTTGCTACTTGAATTATTTAGGTACATTTTATGACTTGATACATCTTTGCGAATTATTCAAAAATCAATTTCTTTAAATCATTTATTACAAAAAGGTGTTACATTTATATTTTATGGCTATTAACTTATTATTTGGTTTAATTTTTTCCGTGGGATGAACTGAGTTCTTACACCAACATTTAGGTACTAATGATCTCAAAGAGTTGCATGAATGATGTTTTCTTGGTGCACGTGCGTGGGGAAATGAGTCTTTTACTTAAAAATAATGTTTTGTATTAATA
Organism: Cicer yamashitae; assembly: GCA_037974755.1. Classification (NCBI taxonomy): domain Eukaryota; kingdom Viridiplantae; phylum Streptophyta; class Magnoliopsida; order Fabales; family Fabaceae; genus Cicer; species Cicer yamashitae. Next base: position 14,269,695 of record JBBPBQ010000004.1, on the reverse strand, counting down.
AAACAGATGTGGTATTAAAGTTATTTACTTTTCATCGTGAACTTTAAATAGAAATGCGGAAGTGAGTTTTCTTTCACTAGAAAATAATTGAATCGTAGTTAATTTCAATCAACCTTTTTTCTCTTGAATTTCACCTAAATAGAATTTAATATATTTTAGAGTGTAAATGAACATCAACCTAACAATTGGAAGATTAAATTTGTAAATAAATAATATTTTAGTAAATTGCATTACATTCTTTTACAAAAAAAATTATATCAAGTCATTTTCTGGCGCATCTTTTATTAATACATGATAAACCACTCCTAAAAAAGAAAAAAAATTATAGTCGTTTTTAAAAGAAATCAAATATTTTAAGGTAATGTTTTGGATCAAAATCTGGGGCGTTACATATTAAATTATTAATTAAATAATAAATCATGACAATTACTAAAAAGACACATATATAATATATATGAAAATATTGGGGTGTTACAAAATTGTTGCCAAGTCTGGGAGGAAACATGACCAAAGTGTGTTAGTTGGCACAACCATGTTTTGTGGTCTCCCTTACCTTCCTTAGTGTTTTGATGAAACACCATTAGGGTTTGTCAGTTGGCACGACCATGTTTCGGTATCTGAAGTCTATTTTGTAATTTTTTCAGTTTTATTTATATTGGGCTTGACCCAATTTGACCCTAAGTATAAATAAGACTTAAAAACACTATTTTAGGGCTCCGAATCAGAGTTTAGGAAGGCGTTTGGAGGCTAGGATCATCTTTTAATTCATTCTCATTCTCTAGTATTAGGTTTGATTATTCTAAAATATTTTATGGATTATTGCTCTGTCATGTCTGAGTAGTTTTCTATTTCTAAGATTGAACTTAGCCTTTATACGTTAATATGTGATAATTTGATTATGACGTTGAACACTTTTTTGAGTCAATTCTTAATGAGGTTTATTCATGTGAATTTGTTGGCCACTTATTTAAATTTCATAGATAATTAGGGAAGTACTGAAAGGAGAACCTAACTATTTAAATTATAAGAATTGAACTTGAGACCTTAATTAGGAAAGTAGGTTTGGTCTCTTGAGGAGCTATTGAAAGGGTTTAATTTAATTTCAATTACCACAATAGTAGGAATTGAGTTAATTGAGCACGGTTCTTGTTTCTCAGAAGAGAACATCAACTACTATATAAGGATTAATTTGCCTTCAAAGGTTGTTCAATGTGAATCAAATAATAGTCAATTTGAATATAAACTATCATTGTGGTGAACACCAATCCTAGAAGCTTTCTCCTAATTATAACAACCCAATTAAATTTCCTTTGCAATCTTAATCAATTTAATTGCAACTCAATTCATTATTGTTTCATTGTTACATCTCTTATTTGAATTAATAAATTTTGTCTATTATAATTAATTGGTACTAAAAAATTACGGTCTCTATGAATTAGATATTTTTACTACTTCACGAAAACCGTATTTCTCACATCATTAAAATCACTCACTTTAAAGGTTAATTCACTCCGCCTTTTTAAGAAGTGGTGGTCCATCCACAACTTTGAGAAATGATCTTCACATATGATTGTATCTCTCCATCGTCATCCAAAGTAGGAGTCCTATCATCATTATGAATTTGGTTGATCTCGAACATGGGCCTTTCGCGACTTGGGCACCATGCAATAGTATCTACTCTTGAAGCCTTTAAAGGAGTAATTGAATGCTTCAAAACACTTTTTCTCTTTTTTGGGGGAGACAAAGCCTTGTTTTTTCTTCAGATTCTCGTTATGCCATAGGAGTTCGAAGATATTAAAAATAAGGGAATCGAAAGGGTCAATTTATGATATCGGCAAACAATTTGAAAGGCATAGATGTAAGCCCAACAGTTCAGATGAAGTTAGGAGGGAAATAGGTCAAGGTGACTTAGGATGTAGGTTTTAAAATTATTGAAAGGGAGTCGGAGTCTAATGTCCTAGAAAATGGCTTCGTACATAGAAATAACACAATGGCTGAACTCATTGAAACCCTCGTATCTTTTGACGGTCTATCAACCATCAAATCACTTCGGGGGCCCACATTCCTAAAAGCTTATGAAGTGTTGAATCCTCCATAATAAGAATACATAAACATTGTTATGAGAATCTCATATGTGATCTAGGAGTATCCGGAGTAGCCGTTTTCTTGTTAACTATTATAGACCTTGTTCAAATCAAAGCAAGGAAAAGTAATTACAATATTCAAATTCACCATTCGACCGCGTTAATGAAGGGGGAATGAAGTACAAATAACCTCTCTTACCTAATGATATTCGAGAAATACAATAAGAAAAATGATGGATTTGATAAAAAAAAAAGACATTTCAATATTAAATACAAATACAAAAGTGTCATGAAATGTTTTTGACTCGGATACAATGGTTTCATATTATTACATTTACTGAATATCATTTTATTGTAACATGACAGTTTAGATAGATAGTTAAAATTGCGTATGAAAAGCTGATGTGCATAAAGACATACTCTTGCTCCATATTACATCTTACTTCGCGTAGAGTATTTCATTACGCCTGGAATATAGGCATTCATCATGTAGTTCTTCCAATTAATATTTCTAGGATCAAAGTCAAATCCCTTATCTATAACTCTCTTTGCTACCATTCGTAAATTTTCTACATTTTGATCGTCAAAGCTGTGTTCACAAAATTGTACCAAGTTTACATATATTAGTGTGATACAATATCCATTAAATTTATTATTTTTTAATGAATATGAATATCATAAACTTAAAGGATCAAATATTAGGGAGGGAGGGAGTATATGGTACGTACATGCCCTCAAAGATAGTGTAAGGTCTAAATTGTTCTATTCCTGACTCCGTCTTGGTTCCCTAGAAAAGTGTAGCCAATGAAAAGTAAACAATCATAACATAAAGGTGCAAATTACATAATTAACACGAATTTTATGAACAAATACCTTGTTTGGGTCAAACTCATCCATACTTGTAGAGAACAATGCTACCTTTTTTGTAATAAGTACCGGTTTTCCATTTTTATTTATCCATGGATTTTTTGTAAAATAGCAATACATGTTATCTATAAAATCAGAAAAGGTGATTGGATTTCTCAACGAAGAACTAATATTGTAGATTAAATTCCTGCAAAGATTCTTAGAACGAGCCACCATTGCTATTATCATGGAATTTACCACCATATCCACGGGTATCTACAAGAATTAATTTGAGTTCCTTAATTTCAAATTTAAATCCATAACATTTATAAATTATAGAAACTAAATAATAAAAAAAGTGAAATATAGAATAATTTAAAGGATGAAACTCACCATATCTAGTACAGTCTCCGGAACACCAACCAAGCTCTTCATTATTCCCTTACCGTACCCATCAATAAAGTAGTTAAGAGCTCTGCGATAACAAAATTTTACAAGAATTCCTAAATGGTAACTTCATATAAAACTTACGCCTTATCAATCTCTAGTATGCTATTGGAATTTAAATTTGAAATATCCAATAGACGATGTTGTCTTTGAGGAACAAATTGTGTAGAAAGTATTAGTGGATGATCTTATAAAAAATTTAGGTAAGGATCAATCTGGGAGAAAAGTAACCAATCCCTTTCACTTACAGTAGATGAATCCAACTATAGCTAATGATTTGAGCTTGGGTAGGCTATGGAGTGATGATAATAAGTGTAGCTAATTATTTGGAAGATGTTTCTTTGTGTAAGTTTTTCTTTCGGAGGTACACTAATGAGAAGGAAATAAAGGCATCCAAATAATATTTGCAGACAGATTCAAAATCAATTGTTAATGATAATTTTTTAGAGATAATTTCTAAACCAAAAAAGAAAAAGTTGAAGTAACAAATGGTTGCACTGCAATTATATAATACTCCGTTCTTGGATTGGTTTACAAAAATCTAATCAATTAAGATCATTTACTAAAATTGTCGAGATATTGATAACAAGCTTTGAATTTCAATCTCGACATAAATTTGTATTACATTTTTTTTTTGTTTAATTAATGATTTTGCTTTGTTCTCCTACTTTTGGTTTGGTTTGGTTCCTATAGTTTGTTTTCTCTTTTTATTTAAATTTTTTTTTTTTATGGAGTTTGTCACTTTAAATTAGTGATACCAACTTTATTGGGGTTACTATCCTATTTTGAAACTTCATATTTTCTTAGTTTGTGCTTAAAAAATATTTGTGTTCAAATTATTAGTGAATAACTACATGCCAATTGGCATATAATTAATTTATTGACTGTAAATTATAGAAACATTTATAATTAAGGTTTAAAAAAACTAAATAAAGGTTAAATGATCAAATAGTGTTTAATTGAGTTTTATTTAAGCGACAAAACATGGTATTTACTACATGATAAAAGTACAATGATAGTCTAGGCGTTACATAAGATAACAACCAAAATAATAATTAAAAAAGAGAAAGCGATAGATAAGTTTTTTAAATACCTCACATCATCGACCCAACCTGGAAATGGTTCAAAGTGAGTGCTGGTTACGATAGTTGGACGTATAATAATCAAAGGTATATCTTTCATATTTGCTATAAGCATCTCTCCCATTGCTTTTGTAAATGAATAGGTATTTGGCCATCCATGCAAATTTGCCCTAAGTTTATCAACAATTATAGGCAAAAAGTTAGGGGCCCAAAAGTACATTAAACACGTGAGATATACTTTTTCTCTCTTAATCTTTGGTTTAAAGAGGAGAAGACCATGGTCACTTAGAGTTTGACCAAGAGATAAAAGTAAAGTCTGACCAAACATTATTTTAATTAGGATTTCAATTTGAGTTTACCCGGACAATTCGTCTTTAACTGGAACTCAATAATCACTTAAATTTATACACTTTGTTGAATATAAAATATGACTAAATATATTTTTAATCCATACAAAATTATAACATTTCAAGTTTAGTCCTTAAAAAAACTTATTTACTTTTAGTCCATATTTTGATTTGATAGAGACTATTGTGATGAACTTAAAATATCAAATTTTTACAAAAGTTTTTCAAAATAGTGATTAAATGAAAAATAAAATTCAGGGACTAAAAAATTGAGAATTTTTTTTATAAAAACTAAAAATAAAATTTTGAAATTTTATAAAAAATAAAAAATTATTTAACCTTATTAAATAATATAAGCTTAAATATAGTGTTTTATTTGGAAAATTCATGTGCGAATGGGATGATCCATATATACTACATGTCTAGTATCTAGTTTGATTCCACTAAAAGTTATACCTATTTTATGTTATACATGCTGTTTAAATGACATACCACTTCTAATTTTAAAATACACATTTTCAACTTCTATTTGTTAGAGAAATTATCCTCATTCCACTCAATTATTATTAAATGAGAAACAGATAAACAATACACACTCTATTTTATTAAATAGAAGAAATGTGAGTATAACTAAGTAATGTTTGTGTTTACCAAATAGAAGTTGTATCGTTGAGGTGTGCCCCAAAGAGTACGCAGTTTTGTGATGAGGTAGACATATATTATTTCACCACTACACGCGCGCGTCAACGCAAAGTTGAATGTAATTCTCAACTTTACTTCTTCTTCCTCTTCAACTCGACGCACTTTCGAGCCACTTCTCTCATTGCTTTCTGTCTCTTCGATTTTATGAGTAGTCCTAAAACTAATGTTCATTTGGTCTCATAGTGGTCCTAATATCATAGTCTATCAGTTTGTGAGTGCTCTTAGTGCCATATTAGAAGGGGTAATTCTCAAAGGGGTCCTACAATGCACTAGGAGTCCGATACAACTTGATTGAGTTGTTTTATCTTAGGGACGTCGACGTTGTTGATAGTCTGCTTGCCCAATTTTATACCGTACTACGAAACTTTTTAGAGAGAGCGATCTATTATGCATCTCATCCTAATAATCTCTTCCGTGACGACAAATTTTTTTCAAAACTATTTTATATTTAAAGGAAGGTAGTGTCTATTTTTCTTATAAATTTGAGTTTTAACACAATATTGAATTTTGTCTACTATTGCGGTATAGAATATTCATAACTCACCTTACAATTCCAAACTTTTTCATAACCATGTTGATTGTCTGTTCATCGGCCATTTGTGCTTCGAGTTCACTCAATTTTTTCTCTATCAACTTCTTTTCTAATTCAATGTCCAATGTTGACGAGCCTTTTGGTGTCTGACCCATAAAGAAGGGTTTCTCACTAATAAGTTCTTTCGCCTGCCCACACACATAAGCTAAAATAGAAATGCAAATAGATAAGAACTCGTTGGAAGTGGGTTTTAGTTTTCTGTATTGAAATTTTTAAAAATTAAAACCAATTTCAACTTTGAATTTGTAATTTAATTTTTTGTTTTTGATTATTAATTTTTAAATTTCAATTCTTACTTAAGTTTCAGTTTTATTATCTTGCTATTAGTTATGCATTGAATCTCCCAAAAAGAGTACTAAGAAAAGTAATGCTCACATAAGACTCCCTTTGGAACAATTTAAGAAATAAAAAATTGAAAAGTTTTTATAAAAAATTAATATATCAATACAAACATCTACTATGAAATTTCTTAATCAATCTGTCGTACGAAAAAACCTTAAAAGAATATGTATTATACAATGCAATTTCTACTATATATTTTCAATAAGTTACAAATACTCTGAAATTACTAATCTTTATAAACAAATCGGTGTATTATATGTGGAATAAATTAATATACCTCAACAAATGAACTGTATTCCTTTATTTTATTTCTTTTGATGCTTCACTAATCAAATATTTAGTTTCAAGGTTGTTCATGTTTACTAATTATTACTTCCTTGCCTTAAAATTTTTGTTATTTAGGATCTGTTGGGTGATTAGGATAAGAAAGAAATGATCAAATAAACTATCTTATTTTATCTCAATCCAACTTTTGATAAACTTGGAAAATATGAAAAGTTAATATTAAATTCTATCATTTTTTCTCTTTCTAGTTAAAATTGTTAAATTTGATACAAATTGAGTCAGAAGCTAACACAGTAACAAAAGATCACAATTTACTCATCAACCCTTATAAATTATAATTTAAAATATTAAAAACTGAAATATTATTAAATTTTAAAAATAGGTTTTGATACTAAATTAAAAAATATAAAAATAAATAATTAATATTTAAAATGTATATGATTTTATCACAAAGGTAATTGTGTTATTTTATATAAAATAAAAAATAAAATATATTCAAATAAGAATATTAAAAATATAATTATCATTAAAATTATAAAAAAAAGTATTTTAATTTAATCTCTTTCACAAATGAAATATACTTCTCTTAAAAGAGTAGTTTTTTCATTTACATCTAATATGTTACTCATGTTTTTTATTTTGGAAATTGTTTATATAACTAGTCGTGTTGATGGATTTTTTATTTTATCAAATTATTTCATTAATTATATAATTTAATTATTGAGAGTTAATGCTACTGTTACTTAAGTTTATTATTAATATTATTATTATGTAAATATTAATAAATAATAAGTTTATTTCATTATTTATATTATTTATGTAATTTTAATGAAATTTTCGTTATTAATTTTATTATTCTTTTTATAATTATATAATTTCTTAAAATAATTTATTAATAACTATATTTGTTTTGAGTAGTTTTTCTTTAACTAATTTTCTATATATAGATGAAATTATTTTTGAAAGAAATGATTTTCAATAGATAGACAAAGAAAAAATAATTTTTTCTCTTTTTAAAATTCTCTCAAAAATAATCTTCAAAATATTAAATGATAAAATCAATTTTTTTTCCTTCTACAATAAACAGATCCATAGTCTTACCCGTAGACAAATGTAAAAGAATCTCTAGCTTGAGACAGTTTTTTGCATAATTCGACACATTGAAAGCTCCCATTGTATTCGTGGCCATTGCAATATCAAATCTGAAAAGTACAATATATAAATACTAGATACTAATTTTTTGTAGCTTAAATATTGTGCACAATGTTATAATTTATAACCTCTCATCAAATCTGGTTGTGGCAGCGGAATGTACTATTATATTTATCTCTTTGAACATGTCCTCTCTCATCTTTACATCTTTTACTCCCAACATCTCAAGAGACACATCCCCAACAACAACAACTACTTTTTCGGATATGGAAGAATCAAATTTCTCACCCTTCGCATCTATTTGCAACCTGAACAAGTCTTTCTTAAAGACCTATACATATATGATAAATATTACCTTTGGCCATAAATATAAGGCATTTTTTACGGGATTTAAAAATTTTTATTGTAGTATTAAATTTGTTGACTATTGATATGATTTTATAAATTTATCTTTTAAGAAGCAAATAATTAATGTTTTTATTAAAATATTTATTATAAATTTTTAAAAAATATGTAACATAATTAAGAATATATTAGTAAAGAAATAATTAATAAGAGCTTGTAGAGAAAAAAAAAAATAGTTAATATTTTAACGCAACCATGAACGTGAGTGTAAGTACAGCAGGAATGTCAATGTATAATTAATATAGCAAACCAACAAAAGGCTACTCCATTTCCCTTGCTAGTAGATGCATATAGCTATTTGCTAGTAGATGCATATAGCTATTGGGGACATTGGATTGACAAATGTTTAACTTGTATTTCAAGATTAACTTTTCTTATTTTTATTGCATGTTTAGTTTTAAGTGGATTGTCACGGTAAATTATCGTGATTTTAAAAATTTACGGTATTTCATCGGATGTAATTTTTACAATCTTGTAAAATCAAATATATATTTAGAGTATTTGTCAGCAAAATTCATTATTTTAATATTAAATAATTACTAAAATAATCGGTTTTTAAAATATAATTAAAATTAATAAAAGAAAATCTTTCTATTAATATATTTTTTTGACATAATTTATAAAATGAACAGGTAATGAAATCAATATGGAATATAAACCCCGATTTCTGGAGTATTTTTTTTATATGAACAAAATACACCATTATTAGCATTTATTTTTTAACCAAAGTTATTGTTGAGCAACTATGAGAATGGCATACCTCAAAGTGTAAGCGTTGTGTAGCTAAACGAGTATTTGATGATCTCACAAGAAGGTATAACTTTTTTATGTTTGGTGCAACCCTTAATATCTTCTCCACAAAAACTACATAAATAAAAAAACCATAAAAATATTGTTAATTACATTGAACCAATCTTCACCTACCCCTTAATATAACTTTCTTTTTATATTTATCATACAAAATAAAAATAAAATCTTCAGCTTCCAAGATTAAAACATTGAGTACAAATGTAGGTCATGTACCTTTTCCTAGGAACCCCGTTGCACCTGTAACTAAAATGGTCTTTCCTGCAAAATATTTAGGAATATCCCCCACTTCCATTGTAAAAATAAGATAAAATATAGCTATATATTTTCCTTTATATGTATTATAGGATATAGTGAATGGGATTAACTTTAATTTTGTGGAAGGTGGACTTTGTACCGTTCTATATATACACATATATATAGATAGAGAGTGTATGATATATAGCTAGTTAATAAAACGTTTCAAATTGAAATATAAACCACCGAATTCAAATTAATGCACTCGGAGGCAGATTAAAAATCACAAATCAAACGTCATCAAAAGTTTTTAAATAAGCAAATGCTAACTATAGAGGTCCAGGAAAGATGGGAATAGATCAAAGGCTATTCCAAGGCCTATTAAAACTCTAACTTGGCCTAATCCGTTTAATAAAAACTTAAGTTTAAATTTTTTTAAATTTATTTATTTAAATAAATTATGTTCATACTTTCTAAAAAGCATATTTGGTATTGACCCATATATATATATATATATATATAATTGAAATATAATATATACAATAATAAAATAAAAGATTTATCATATTTGTGTATTAAATACTCTTTATTTTTTCTTAAAAAAATGATACTTTATATTTCTATAATAAAAAACTCTTTATTATAATTTTGAACTCTAATTTTTTTATCCCACTCCATACCTATTCTTCTCTCTCAAAATCATTTTGCTATAAATTCAATATTTGTATTTTATTTTTTTGTGTTAAGTTGTATAAAAATGATATTTCATCTATCACGCTTTTTATAGGACTATTAGCCATTTTAGAGATAGGTAAAATATCATTTTTATACGCCTTAACACAAAATAGGTTTAGACCAAGGCTTAAAATAAAGCTTTTGACAAATAATATGCCAGACTCAAACTTTAATTTTTTTTACGTAGTTCAAAGTCCGACCTGATCAGGTCTATTCTCACCCCTAATAATAAAATAGAATTGAAATTGATGTGATATGAAATCAAATTCTTTAAAATGTCATGTTAAATATAAAAAAAATACTTAATTTCATTAATATATTAACTTGTTAATATATTAAAAATATATGGCTAAATACTTATTTAAAATGTTAATATGAACTAAGCTTTTAAATAGGCTAATAGGTCCTACTAGACTTTCATAAAAGTCAGACTCAAGCCTAAAAAAAATCTATGATAGGCCACTAATAATCAGACTATGGTCTTAAATTTTTTTAACAGATCAAACTCAAGCTTTACAAAAACTAGTTCGACTTAGCTTATACTCACCCTAATGCCTAGCTAGTATGTTTGGGGCCACCTTGGGCCATGGAGAACTTAACTAATTATGGCCTTCTCTTGAGATTATGCAAAAAATTCTCAAAAATAAAAATATTTTCTTGAAAACAAGAAATGAAATTTCTGTAAAGCAATATTTTTATATAATCCATAAAATATACTCCTTTTGTCCCAAATAAATTTTTAAATTAGAAAACGAAACCAGCCGTAGCAAAGCTAATATATCTAATAGAAGTATTCACATTTAGTATGTAACGCGACTCAAATAGAATTACCTTCGATGGAGAGAATCAATAGGAAAACAAAAAATAAAAAACTAGTATATTTGGGGAGTTACTGCGCGAAATTTGATTGAGAAGTTAAATGGCAAAAAGAAGATTCATTAACTCGTTCAATAGGCTTTGGAAGGAATTCCTAGCGGGTCATAGGAAAATTTAGAAATTTACTGCTTAGGGTTTAATGTTTACTACTACACTCTTTAGATTCACCAAAAAGGCATGGCGATATGAAAGTCGGAAAACAAAGCTTTTATTGTATATTCTCTTTGTAATCTTTATTTATAACTTTTGTCATTTTGATTGGAACTCTAAGATCCTTTTGTTCTTCTTCGTTTTCTCTTTTTGTTTATTGATTTATATAAATATAACACAGTATTTAAAGCTTGTTTCGATCCTCTTTGAACGGTCTCGCGATTATTTCCTTGAAGAATTCCAAAAATTTGAATGCATTTTTTTAAATTTCGACGTGGTTCTACTTTCTTGTTTTCAATGCAGTGTTTGTTTTGTTTTCTAATGATTGATTATTTGGCTGATTTCATTGACTTCCCTAATAATTGGAAGTAGATTGAATGTTAAACAATGAAAGAAATAAAGTTGTAGGTTTAATCGAGGAAAATAAGAGAGAAAAAAAGTGTGAAATCATGTGTATCCGAATCACAAGATATGGCATTAACCCACTTTCGAGATGTTTTTGTATGTTAACCATGTGTTGTTGAAGAGTGAGTTGGGTAGGATCATTGAAAACATTGCTCCTAATGGTCTTGTTGTGCAACATCAGGCTGATATCGGTTGGAGAGTACTTGAGTTGAGGATGGATAATCACGAATTATGTGAGAAAGTTGTTTTCTTTTATTCTTTGCTAATTTGATTGAATTTTGTGTGAATTGTTTCATTGATTTGGTTGAATTTCTAATTTTGGTTTGGTGTTTTTCTTGATCGTGGTGTTTGATATGATTTATGTTATCTATCCAATCTATCTAATTATAAATCCATTCAATCCATCTACTACCTAATATAATTTATAATGGATTTAATCAAATCTATCAATTTAAAAATATGAATGAATCCAATTTATTCAACTTTTTTTCAAACAAAAATCCAATAGATGACATACTTTTAATAAAATCCAATAGATTACATTTAAATATATATATATATATATATATATATATAT
>JBBPBQ010000004.1:14143251-14257172 GCA_037974755.1 Cicer yamashitae | reverse complement strand
ATTTTCTTAATGAGAAAAAACAGATTTTTTTGCTGAAATAAAGAAGAATTTAATTTTTATCTTACTTTTAAAAATAATAATTTAAAATTAATATATTATTTAACTATCTATTTAATAATAATAATAATTTTTTTGAAAATAATATAAAAACCTGTTTTTTTAAATTATTTAAAAACAATAATTTTCTGTATTTTTTAATATTTTAAAAACAGTTTTATCTAAAAAGAATCTAAAAAAAAGTTTTGTTAATATTGTAAAAAATATTTTTTTAAATTATCAATTAGGAATGATAAAAACCATATTTTTTTTACTACAATAAATAAAACCATCACGGATAATAATTTAGGTATATAATTTATTATAATAATAAAAAAATTAAGTGGATTGGATAGATATCCATCCATTAATATGACAATGGATGAATTGGATGGTTTTTATTTGGCAAAATACACCTATGGTACTTTAAGTTTAACTCAATTACTGCTTATGTCGATTAAGTGTATTTTATTTCGATTTAGTCTTATATGTTACATTTTGTTTGTACCGTTAGTCCTTTATCTTAATTTCGATAATAATTAGTTCAACCGAAAGCTTCTAATCATTAGAAACTCTACCAAATGATGCAACAATATGTTTCTCATACTAATCCTTAAGAAAACATTCATCAATCTAATAAATTGTCTAAATTTCTTGATTTTCTCTACAACAATTTAAACACATGTATAGCCTTAAAAACAAGGTAATAAAAATCTATTCACATAATCAACGTCTTTAACCTCCTTCACGTGCAAAGTAGCTTGAACAATGAACTTATTCCGACGTTTTGATTAGATCTTAACATTTCATAACAGTAATTTGAGTAAATTTTCAAACTTAAAGTATTACATGCGTTACTTAATATATCTTAAAGACTAATTGTGCAAACCGAATGTAACTTTAAAGGACCGAATTGGAAAAAATTTTTTAAAGGATTTAAACAAAAATTGAGTTAAACATAAAGGATTAAAGGTATGTTTTGCCTTTTTATGTTTAACGGATGGATTGAATTGGATTTTTTTAAAGAACTTTTAGTGAATTGTAAATGGATTATTTTGATCCATGCATTACAATCCAAATCGATATCCATCCAATCCATCCATTTTTCTACCTCTAGTTGATGTTCTCTCTTTGGTTGCGGCTCCTTTTTATTGATTCTCTTATGTTGGTTTCTCTGTTTGGCTACTGCTCCTCGTTTGACTTTTGCTGCTTTGTTGGTTCCTCTTTTGGTTGTTGTTTCTTCATTGCTCTTTCTTCTCTTTGTTAGTTTCTCTCTTTGGTTAGTGCTCCTTCTTTGGTTGTTTTTTTCTTTGTTGGTTTCATTCTTTGGTTATTGATCCTTCTTTGGTTGATCTTCTCTCTGTTAGTTCATCTCATTAGTTTTTGTTGGAACCAACTTAGTTTTATACTTAGAGTTTTGATGTTAACAAAAAGTATTTTATGCAAACAATATATTTGACTTCATAGAGTATGAAAGAAGATTTGTGTTTTGAAGACAATCTAAAATAAGATTTGATTCAGATTTATAATTAAAGAAAATCTTTGACCATGTTGAAAAGAAGATATGGTCAAGATTTGAAGAAGATATGGTCAAGATTTGAAGAAGATATGATCAAGATTTATCACAAGAAGATATGAATTATTTACAAGAAGATTTGATCAAGATTTATCACAAGAAGATATGAATTATTTACAAGAAGATTTGATCAAGATTTATTTACAAGAAGATATGAATTATTTACAAGAAGGTTTGATCAAGATGTATCACAAGAAGATATGAATTATTTACAAGAAGATTTGAGTAAGATTTATCTACAAGAAGATATGAATTATTTACAAGAAGGTTTGATCAAGATGTATCACAAGAAGATATGAATTATTTACAAGAAGATTTGATTAAGATTTATCTACAAGAAGATATGAATTATTTACAAGAAGATATGATCAATAATTGTTTACAAGAAGAAACACTCACAAGAAGATAAATTTATTATTTGCAAAGATATGATTCAGATTTTGACAAAGGACAAAATACTGAATTAGACTTAGTCATATTCCTAGTTGTGAAAGTTCAAAAACCGGCCCAACACTATGTTCCCACCCTTATCAAAGCAAGCAATAGGAAGGAAGTTTCATCTGAAGAATTTGCGAATGCAATCTTAACAAAATACGAACAGTATCAATATGAAGAATTTACAAACTCAATCTTAACAAAATATGAACAATATCAATCTGAAGAATTTACAAACACAATCTTAACAAAATACGAACAGTATCAATATAGAGAATTTACAAACTCAATCTGAACAAAATAAAAACAAAATAAATCTAAAAGAGCTTCTCATATTGGATTTAGAAATAAAGTATTGGCTAAAGAACATAATGAAGATACAATTCAGAATTAAACAAGGACTTAAATAAAAGAGCTTCTTAAATAAGATCATTGTTGACCAAACTAGTAATGAAGATACAATTCAGAATTAAACAAGAACTAAATTGAAGCCATTATTTTTATCTATAAATAGATACTCAAGGCTGAAGAAGAAGATCATCGAAAAATCAAAAAGAGTAGAAGAACTCAAGCTCAAAATTCTAAATTCATCTTAGAGTTCAAAGAGAGATACACTTGTTCGAATGAGAAATAGTTTCTAAGTTTTTTTCATTAGAGTGTGATAGTCATTGTTATATCCAGCTTGTTAGAAGCAACTACCCAAGTTCCAAACCTTTGTATTCAAACCCGATAGTGGCGTTAGTATGCCTTCAACAATCTAGGGTTGTCAGATTGTGTGGAGTAGACTTGGTTGGTAGAGTCAAGGTGTGTGTTCCTCAAAACTCTGGGGTTATCATGCTGTTTGAGAAGACTTCTTGGAGAGTCAAGTGCTTTGTAATTCAAGTTGTTGAATTGGTGGATTAAATCTATTTGAGTGAAGGGACTGGATGTAGCCAAGTTAGTGGTGAACCAGGATAAATTACTTATGTCACTTTATTTCTGCACTCCTTAGTTTTGTTATTGCTTCAACTCCAAGTAATCATCAAGTATGAACTAGTTTAATCAAATAATGAAAAAGTTAGCAACTTAGTCAAACACAATTCAACTCCCTTCTCGTGTTTTTACCTTCAATTTGTTTATCCTCTTCTTAACATCTTGAATATATTATTTGTCTGAAGATCTAAGTGACATACTCTGATCATGATAACCTTTGTTCTTTTTGTCTCCGTATCAAAATATGGAGAATCAATTATTAAGACAAATTTGGACAAGCTCTAATGGTGAATATATCTCTGAAGATTTGATACAAAACATTGTGATACATGATGATTTCATGCAATCAGGACAACGGCCAGAAACCCTAAGGTGTCTTTATAAAAGGACGTGCAACCCTCATTGAAGAACAAAAAAACCACTACGATAAGCATAATACAGCTGTCTCTGCACTCTTATTCTTAACCCAATTTTTTCATAAGTGCTGAAAGATATTTCACTTTCTGAGAGCATAGCTTGTAAACACATTTTTGTGAGAGTTATTAAAAAAAAACCTATAAACACATTATGTTTGTAATCTAGCCCAATAATAGTCGCATCCCTTAACAATTTGATTGCACTAAGCTATAAGGTTGAGAAGACTTTCTATCACAGTGTTGACTTGAATACAATCTTGTGAGAGTTAGTCAAAAATACCTATAAACACATTATGTTTGTAATCTAGCCCAATCGTAGTCGCATCCTTCAACAGCTTGATTGTACTAAATTAGAAGGTTGAGAAGACTTGAACACATACTGGAAGGACAAACTTAGAAGTTTCTACATCTAATATGATTCTGAACTTTGGGACATAGTCGTAGATGGTTATAAGGGACAAAAAGATGCTGCTGGTGTTGAAATATCCATAAATTATCTCAACGTTGATCGAAAGAAGCAATATATGATGCATCATAAAGCAAGAACTTTTATGATTAGTGCTAACACTTTTAAAGATGTGAAAAATAAAGCAACAAAGAAACCACAAAGTATTTTTTATGCTCTCATTCTTAACTATGAAGGAAATAAGCAAGTACAAGAAGTGAAGAGAAATTTACTTGTCAATAAGTATATACTTTTCCAGATGGAAGAAGACGAAGACATTGAGAAAATATTTTCTAAATTCTAAACTCTAGTTTCTAGATTGAAAGATCACCAAAAGAGTTACACTACATCGGATCACGTCAAAAAGATCCATAAAAGTCTTCCTAGCAAGAGGAGACCAAAGGTATCAAACAATTCAAGAGCCTAAGGACCTAAACAAACTGCCTCTGGAAGAACTGATGAGTTCACTCAGTTCCCATGAGATTGAACTAGTTGAGAATGAGCCAAAAGAAGATGTCAAAGTCCTTGACTCTCAAATCCAAAGGAATGAAAACAAGCTTAAAGGCCCAACAGGCAAATAGAAGACTCAGAGGAAACGGAATTAGATGACTAGAGTGAAGACTTAGATAATTAAAAGTTATCCTTAACTCAAAGAAAATTCAGCGTATGTGGAACAATAGAAGAAATCTTTTCCCGAAAGTTATTTTAGACAATCCCAAAATAGCAGAGAAAGAGGTAAAAAAATAAGAAAAGAAAATAATCATTTGCTATGAATGCAAAGAACCATGACATTTCAAATCAGAGTGTCCTAAACTTGAGAAAGAAAATTCCCAAATAAAAGACTTCAATGCAAAGAAGAAAGGTCTGATGGCTACTTGGGATGGCTCTGATGAATTATCTGATGAAGATGAAGAGCATGCAAATATGGCTCTGATGGCAGATACTCACTATGACTCTAATTCTTAAAATGAGTTTGTTGATAAATAAATTGAGGAACTATATGACCTTTCTCGAAATGAACTTATAGTTATGTTAAATGAGTTTCTAAACAAAAATCACAATGTTTCTTCAAAACTGAAAAATCTTAGAAAAATTCATGTCATTTTAACAAATAAATATAGCTCTCTTGAAAAAGATTTTGAAAACCTAAAAAAAGAAAATCTAACTCTAAAGGAAAATGTTTCAAAAAATTTCAAAGGATAGTATCTTTAATTCTGTTAAGTATGAAAAAGGCTTTCAAGAATTTCTTGCAAACAACATAAGCAAACAAGGTATTGATAAGAATTAGAGGAAACTCCTAAATTTAACTTACATGATACTGATTGCTCATATTTCTTAAAGAAAGGTCACAATAAAAGAACTTGTCTTTTGCAAAAATCATGGATCCATACTATTTACTGGTCAAAGGAAATACAACATTTACAAAATAATCTTATTTGAGTTGGAAAAACAAGAAGTAAAGTGTCTTATGTTTGTGATTGAAGAACAACTGATTTGGCACAAAAGAGTGGGACATGTCAACTGAAGATTAATCTCAAAGTTGAAAAGACTTAATCTAGTTAGAGGCTTGCCAAATTTAAAATAAGAATCAAATGTTCTTTGTGAGGCATGTCATAAAGGGAAACAAACAAAATTATCTTATTCCTCAAAAAATGTTGTATCAACTTCTAGACCACTTGAGCTCTTAGATCTTGATTTATTTGGTCCTGTAAGAATAAGAACAACTTTTTTCCGTGGTAAAAAGTATGGACTCGTTATTATTGATGACTATTCCAAATGGACATGGGTAAAGTTCCTTAAATATAAGGATGAGTCACCTTAAGTTTTTACTACTTTCTACAAACAAGTGCAAAAGAAAAAAGGTCTTTGTATTGCAACAATTTGTAGTGATCATAGAGGTGAATTTGAAAATAAACATTTTGAAAAATTATATAAAGAGAATTGAATTTTACACAATATTTTTCTCCTATAACACCTCAACAAAATGGTGTTGTAGAAAGAAAAAACAGATCTCTTCAGGAAATGGAAGGTACCATGATTCATGAAATGAATGTTGCCAAGCACTTTTGGGCAAAAGTAGTGAACACTACATATTATATTCAGAATAGAATCTATATTAGACCTATTCTTAATATGACTCCTTATGAACTATGGAAAGGAATCTTTGCAAATTTGATTCACGATCTCAAAAGTGCATCTTTTTGGGATATTTTGAAAAAGTCTAATGCTTTTAAAGTATACAAAAAGAAACACTGATTGTTGAGGAATCAATTCATGTCAAGTTTGATGACAAAAAGCTTGAGCATAAAAAGTCAAAGCTAGATATATATTTTGCATATTTATAGATATTAGAGGAATCAGAAATATTAGAAGAATTAACAGAATTAGCTTCTAATGAATCAGAAGAAGCATTTGACAATTCAAGAACAAGCAATAATGAACCATCTAATCTAGGTCATCAGGAACCAAAACCTGGATGGAAATACAAATTCTCACATCCAGAGTATCTGATCATAGGAAGTGTAAATGGTCATTTGAAGACCGGGTCTACATTTAAAGAAACATCTATGTTTGGACTGTTATCTAAAATTGAGTCTAAAACAATAGACGAAGCTATATTAGATGATGGATGGATAATGGCCATTCAAGAAGAATTGAATCAATTCAAAAGATATGATGTATGGTATCTTGTACCCAAGCCTTAAAAAAGGAAGTCAATAGGAACCAAGTGGGTTTTTAGAAACAAACTAAATGACTAAGGTGAAGTAATTAGAAAAAAAGCTAGACTTGAAGTTCAAGGACACAATAAGCAAGAAGGTATTGATTGCACTGAAACTTTTGCCCCTTTGGAAAGGTTAAAGGGAATCATGATTTTACTTTCTTTTACAGTTTTTAACAAAATCATTTTATATCAAAGGGATATGAAAAGTACTTTCTTAAATGGATATATAAATGAATAAGTGTATGTCAAAAACCCTCTTGGCTTTGAAGATAGTGAGTTTCTAGACTATGTTTTCAAATGTAAGAAATCTATGTATGGTTTGAAACAGACTCTAAGAGCTTGGTATGACATGCTAAGTAGTTTTTTTTTATTAAAACATGATTTTGAAAAAGGCCATATTGACACTACTTTATTTAGAAAATCATCTAAGAATGACCTTCTCATTGTCCAAATATATTTTGATGATATAATTTTTAGTTCTATAAATGACAAGCTTTGAAACCTTTGTTCTCTCTATATTTCAAACCTTTTGTTCTCACACTTTTGTTCTCTCTCTATTTCAAACCTTTGAAACTCTCTAAATCTCGCTTGCATTCAATTGGCTTCAAGTCAACCTCTCATTCTACACTCGATAATGTGTCGTATGTTCTTACATTGACTTGCAATCTCAATCAACTGGATATGTTACATGAACTCCAAGTAAATTTCACAAACCTCACTAAGAACGAGTTTTATTTTATTAATGATTTTGTTGGTGTTGGTTGGTCTGGACGCTTTAACCTAGAACAAGATGTTCCTTTGGACATTATAGTTAAGAAATTCTGGAGATTTGTTGATGGTAACAAGGATGGAGAAATGATAAGTGCGGTGCTAGAGCTTCCTATCAAGATGTCCAAAAGAAGGAATGATAATTGAAAATGTTTATGAGTCAAGGCTTGGTTCCTTCAAAATCAAAAAAGAGTTATTTGAAGATTCTAAGGTAAATTCCAAGTCAGTTCACTTAAAACCTAAATACAAGGTGCTCTTCAAGATTCTAATTGTGATTGTGGTACCTAAATGTGGGTCAATAAACAATGTTAGTAAAAACCACAAGGGTATGATGTGGATCATCTCCCATAAAATAGAGAACAATCATCCTAACCTCATTTTAGGTCATGTGTTATCAACTTTAGGTCAAGAAAGATCATAACCATTCCCTACCCTAAACTCAACATTGTTGTACTGATGAGAACTCATCTCATTTAAGCTTTATAGGAAGTAGGAGGATATGTTCAAGAAGAACACCTAGTTTCATCATTTTCACCAATATTCAACATTTCAAATGTCATGAAGATGAGACTAATCTCTCTGAAAGACTGCATACGGCCAAGTGGTTATGTTAGAAGAATTTATGGTCAACCAAGTGGATATTAGAACTTTCCCTTTGTGGTTGAAGATTTGTATGCCCCCATCTTTGAAGAAGATAATAAAGAGGTTGTTCTAGAATACCTAAGGATGTATTAATCTGGCCAAGAGATGGCTCTAGTCTGCCTCCATTTTCCCAAAGCGGCTCAAGTGTTTGAGAAGAAATGAAAAAAAGTAGTCAAGACAACTGGTGTAGATGAGGATGAGGAAGAAGTTACACACGCCAATGAGGAAAAAGAAAACTCCATCTTGAGGAAGAAATAGAAGGTAATATCCACCTCTAAGCACACTATTTCCTCTAATAATCTCGGTAATGCTAGTGGTAATGAACTTCCAGAACTAGAAACCTCCACACCTTTGACCCAAAATCCAAACTTAGCTTCACATTCCTCTAAGCCTACACCTAATACACTTTCATCTTCTGACTCTGACTAAGAGACCTCAGATGAAATCTTTGAGGCAACCTTAACAAAATATTTTGCTGCCCTTAGATACAAATAACATCCCTACCCTCTTAACAAACAAATTTCAACCCCAACACCACCCTCTACTCACACTAACCCTCCACAAATACCTGCCCATTCTACCAATCCTCTTACACCTACCCTCTCCACACCTTACACCTACCCTCTCCACACCCTCACCTACGCTTGTGAATCCTATTCACCAAGCGGCTAAGATAGAAACTCAAGTAGTTATAGACTTTGTCTCTAAAGTATATTCAAATGACTTTTTTGCTCTTACCCCATCTCCATGTCACTCTAAACATGCCACCTACATCCCTCTGGACCTATCTCTCGTCACTCATTCCATCCCTTCTGGATTTTGAAACCTAGATTCATTCATTTCCTCTCTCATTGCCAAGATCATCTCGATTCACAATATAAATGCTCAGAGTTTGGATCCTAATGAAGTTTCAAATCAGTGGAATAAAATCCTCTCTTTTTCACGAATTGGATAAGGGACAACATGGAGCATATAATGCGTGTGGCCTCTAAAAATTATGTTGCTTTCAGACAAACAACTAAAGCTTCAGAAAACTCAGAGCAATCTGGCTAGAAAGTTACTCACAACCACATCAGAATGTCCATCTAGTGAAGATCCATCCTCCTCCAATGTTTTTCATTTGGAACCACCAGTGGTTGCTCCCTTGGCACCACTGTAGTTTCTTGTGATCATTCCACAGGTTGAGATACCTTCATTAGAAGCACTAATATTTTATTTAAGTATGTCGTTCCCAGATCACGTGATTTCAATTGACTTTACGCAGCATCCTCTAATGTTTGGACAAGTTAAAGAAACACAAAGACTTTACTTTGAAAATATTTTTTAAGTATGATGAACGTGTTCTAAAGCGCACCTCTAGTGATCTAGTTGTTGCAAGCAATGCTCAGATTAGTCTAGCTCTAACAAATGTGTCAAGCATATGATTGTATGCCTCTAATAAGTATGACATGCATATGATCGTCTGCCTCTAATGACTATGACAAGCATTTGATCATCTGGCTCTAATGGAAAGTCAACGCTTCGATAAAAAGTCAACACTGTGATGAAAAGTCAATGCTTTGATAACAATTCAACGTTGAGAAGAAGTCAAATTTGTTTATCCTCTTCTCAACATCCTGAGTATATTATTTGTCTGAAGATCTATGTAACATACTTTGATCATGATAACCTCTGCTCTTTCTATCTCTTTATCAAAATACGCTTAACCAATTATAAGGACAAATTTGCACAAGCTTTAATGGTGAATCAATCTTCTAAAGATTTGATACAAAACTTTTTGATACAGGGTGATATCATGCAATCAGAACAACAGTGAGAAACCCTAAGGTCTCTATATAAAAGGACGTGTAATCCTCATTGAAGAACAAAAAAAAAAACTACGATAAGCACGATACAGCCGTCTCTACACTATTATTCTTAACCCTATTATTTCATCTAAGTGCAGAGAGATATTTCACGTTATGAGAACATAGCTTTGTAAACACACTCTTGTGAGAGTTATTCAAAAAAAGAAGTAAACACATTTTGTTTGAAATCTAGCCCAGTAGTGGTTGCATCCCTCAACAACTTGATTGTAATAAGCTAGAAGGTTGAAAATACATGAAGACAGTCAGGTTGACTAGTAGGTGTTTAGTGGACGTGTGATTTAATTGGTGATTAGTGGACTAGATCCTTCAATTTGAAGGGACTGGACAAAACTACCGTGATGGTGGTGAACCAGGATAAATTGACTTGTGTTTTTCTGTGCTTTTTGTTTGATCTGTTCTATTTTATTGTTTTGTTTTAATATTGCCCAAAAACCTTTTAAAATAATACACAATTCAAACCCTCATTTCTTGTTTTTCTCATTCTACAATTTTAACCTCATTTTATTCTTCCTTTTTTTTTTTTCTTTCTTCTTTATATTGTTAACAATAATTTACTCTTTTTGCCCAATATAGAGGCCTAGGTAGTACATATGGGGATCTACTAGGGGTCATGGTCCAGCCTCCTCATATCTTCAAAATTTATCTAACATTTTCATTAAAAATAATTATGTTTAAATGCATTTTGATTGTCTTATTATGGTCAATTTCATGCATTATCCCTTTTTTAAAGCAAGAATAGCATGATAGATGATGGTTGAGATACTTTTATGTAAGAAATTAATTTTGAACCTTTATGACAATAAGTTGTAACATGGAGGGACTTTAATGACATTGCGACGTGAACACTTCAAGTGTATTCCATGCCAAATCAGCATCTCATGTATCACAAATTATCACAACTCGGCAAAATAGATAAAAAAAAAATATGTCACACTTAATATCAACGACCAAAATGGCTAATGGAAGTAAGATTTAGGGAGTTTTAAATAATTTATACTCTTTCAGAAACTATTGTGACAATGAATATCACTTTCAAGAATTAAAATGAGTATTTACTCAATATATTCTCTTTGTCCCATTAAACTTTTTTAATTACAAAATGAGAGCCACAGATGCAAAGCTGTATATACAAAGATCTATCAGAGGTCTTGGTCCTACTTTCCTCCAAATTTTTATAGTACTATAACACATCTTTATAGAATAAAATTACAATTTTGCTTTCTCACACCCCCTTTTTGCTACCCACCCCCTAATTTTTTTCATAAAAACGAAATACTCAAAATGTCCTTCCTTATTTATCTTCTTCTTTAAACACTAATTTCTATCTTCATCTTCCACCTCATTCGTATTCGTCTTTTTTTTTTCTCACACCCTCTTTTTCTTACACCTCATTTTCCCTCCATTTTCAACAACTTTAATCATCTTCATTTTCTCCCACTTATAGGTTTGCATCAATCTTCTTCTTCTTCTTGGTGAGAATGAAATTGATTTTGTCAACATTTGATATTGGAACAACAATGATGATTCTGATGGTCTCCATGCGTATGTAACCTGACTACACATACGCAAACTAAGTCTGTGCAAGAACCTACGTGAACTATGTTTGTGTACATGAACTGAGAGTGCTTACGTGATTTGAGTTTGCATAGGAACATTTGTGAACTGAGTTTTTTTAGGAACGTACATGAACTGAGTTTGCGTACATGAAATGAGTTTGCGTAAAAACCTACATGAACTGAGTTTGCGTACGTGAACTGAGTCTGCGTATATAAATTGAGTTTGTGTACGTGAATTGAGTTTGTGATGCAACATGTTTGATTGTGTTTTGATTTTGATTATGATATGGTTATGCAGAAATGGTGCACACTATGTTTACTGATAAAGTATGTCGAGTTATAATTAATGATACTGCTAATAATAAGGGTCGTCGCTTTAGACCGACCGCTTTTTCACAGGCTCAACATCTTGAGGAGCAACAAGAAGTGCAACGAGAGAGGTGGCATATTGAGAATAATGACAATTACTATAGCAACAACAAGCACAACAAGAGTACCATGCCCAACAGGAAGAGCAGACCCAGTAGGAAGAGCAGACACAACATGAGGCCCAACTAGAGGAAATGGATCAACCTCCACACACTGATGGATATTTAGGTGGTCTTGTTGACACATATGTCCTTAGGACATTTGGTGATCACTTGGCTAATCAACTTTGGGGTGGAGTGGTAATTTTATCGATCATATTAAATTTTTAATAGTTGTTGTCATAATGTGTTTTAACTTACATTTTTTCCCCTTATTTTATTTCAGGATCGTGGGGAGCTAAAGGTGTTTAGCAATGGAAGAAAATTGAAAGAAGTTGTCATTGAAGATGAAGAGGTGGGGCAATTGGTTAAGAGTTCAGGGTTATATCCGTTGCTAAAATGCAGTTACGAAATGATCCACAAAGGGATCATATCTGCTTTCTTAAAAAGGTGGCATTGAGACACCAACAACTTCCATCTTCCAATTGAGAAGATGATGATTACACTGGATGATTTTTCCTCTCATCTACATATACCCATCACTGGAGCATTCTTTAGTTTCAATGTATTTAACAAAGAAGATGGTGCAAATGTATTAGTTGAACTACTTGGAGTTACTAAGGCTTCTGCTCATGTTGAGTTTAATGTCACGCGGACATCTGCAGTTTGATATAGTTGGCTACTTGAATCATACCATTCGCGCTGTCGTGACCAGTTATGGGAGATGGTTGCGAAGGCGTTTCTACTATTTTTGGTTAGTTGCACCCTTTTTAGTGACAAAAGTGCCTTCACAGTTAGTGTTGCTTACCTAGAGGGTTTATGAGACTTTAATTCATGTGGGGGATACGCATGGGGTGTTGCTGCTCTTGCTTAATTATATGACAATCTCCGTGAAGCCAGTATGCATCACCCATAATGGTTTCTGATACTTTTACAGGTAAACTCAATGGTTGTTTATTGTGTTTGTAAAATACATGTTTTTGATGATACAAAAGACCAATGGTGATGATGATCAAAGCAACAAGCTCAAAAAGAAGAAGTCTCCAAACATCTTATTGATATATTAATAAATCTTCTCATAATAGATGTTTTATGTAAAGGTAAATGATACAATCCATAGTTCAAATACAATGAGAACCTTACATCCTTGCATATGCATAAAAAGTATTTTCGAAAGTCAAAAATTACATTTTCAAAGTATTAGAATTAATATTTTTTACAAAATACACAAGTGTATTCGAATACAACATAGGTGTATTCGAATACAGATGAAAATTGCTAAGTCAGTGGCAAAAGCCCTTCATCAGTATTCGACTACATCCTGATGTATTCGAATACAGATGAAAATTGCTAAGTCAGTAGCAAAAACCCTTCATCTGTATTCGACTACATCCTGATGTATTCGAATACAACCAACAAGTCAGTGGCAAAATTGACCATCTGTATTCGACTACATCCATGTGTATTCGACTATACAGTGTTAAATTTGAATAAATTTGAACGTTGCTAAGAGGTGTATTCGAATACACCTATCCTGTATTCGAATACAACTGGAAGCAATGCAATTTTTCAGTTCTGAATCGAATCTAAAACATTGGAATTGTTCCTCAAACCTTTTGGTTCAATGGCCACGAATCTGAAGAGATGTTTATGGACTATAAATACATCATAACTTCAGATTCAATGACAACAATCCGAACACACAACTTTAAAGACTTTGACCAACTTTTCTGAATTTTCTCAAAGTCATTTTTCATAAATTCAAGTACTTGCATATCATTTTCATATCCTTAACTAAAGGTTCTCAAAGTACTTGAAGCAATCTTGGATTGTTATCATTCTACCTCTTTCTCATTCCTATACTCTTATCAAAATCACAGTTTGTAAAAAGAAAGTAGTACTTTCTTTAAGTATTTTTATCTAAGATAGTAGTGTGTTATCCTAGAAGGTTTGTTAGAAGATTGTATCAAATGTCCTAGGGTGAGGACTTGTACATATTCTGACAATAGTGAAGAAAATCTCTTGTGGTGTGCAAGAGGACTAGATGTACCCTTGGTTATAAGGGGAACCAAGATAATTCTGCTGTGTTCATTTCTTTACTGTTATTTACTCTTTCACTTGCTATCCTTAAACACAAAAATCAATCACTTAAATTCTGAAAACAAGAAAATTTCTAAACACCTAATTCACCCCCCCTCTTAGGTGCACATCTGTACTTACAGTGTTGATAAATTCTATTATTAATTCTAAACTAATGATATGTTATTATATATGTTCAAGCTTGGGCCCTTGAGCATTTCCCGACTTTATGCGTAGATTTCTGTAGACTTTCTCCTAGATATGTTGAGGAAAAGCCTATATCACTTCGATGGAAGCCGAAGATGGATAAGGGTTTTGTTCTTCTATTTAGGAAAGCCCTTGATGACATTGATGTTGATAGATATGTTGGACATTATACGAAGAGCATAAAGTGAGACAGCCGTTTAAGGAGGTTTCTCAATTTCGAGGGTGGATACGGTGGGGTCTGAATGTGTATGCATATCTATCAGACATGGTATTGAATCATTGTCATGTCCAAACCATTTTTGGTTCACCGTTAGAGATAGCAGGCCAGACGACCATTCTAGAGGAAATTGACATAATGTTTACACAGTACGCTATGCATGTAGTTGATGTTGGTGCAATTGTATAGGAACTTGCAGACTGTATGGACGGTTACATGGAGTAGTTTCTCAAGATTTCTTATCCTTACATCATTTGTCGAGAACCAGTTCATGTTGGTCCTTCGGTTGCAGAGCCTTCTAACGATGGTCCATCTATTGTTGATATAACGGTAAATGTATTAAAATTTATGACATATTCAATTAGTCAATCTATTGTGTTAACTAAATTTATTAATGTATTTTTTAATGTAGGGTCGAGCAATACAAATTGCAGAAGAGCTTCTTAGTCAACCATTGGTATTACTTGATGGTATCTCACTCGTCAACGAGTTAATTATGATGTTACATACTCAGAGGGGTGGTGGTAGATATTGGACAAATGTAGTACATATCGTAGGACATAGAGGGGCTTAACATTTTTTGGGAATATTTTGGATGTGTAAAATATTTTGGATTTGTATAAAAAATATTTGGATAACACTAATTTTTGATGTGTATAATATTTTGGATTTGTATAAGCATTACATTTCTATATTACAGGTTGCATCTGTTGGAGGGAAGAAATAATTAATTATAGTTAGTTAGTTAAGTATCTAGTTGGTATTGGTTCTGGGTTGAATTCATAACAATATTAAATATCAACCATTCAGTTTACCATAGGTTCATTTCTAGTGCGTGGAAATATCTGCAACCCATCTTGCATGCGACCATTGTAAGTAAACTCTCATTGTCGTGGTTCCTTAGTGCAATATTTTTTCCACAAATTAGTTGCCAGTAGTATAGAGGTATCTTACTTCAAGTAAACCTGTTACAATCAATAATTTATTAAACTATAAAAAGAGGTTGATAGAATCAAATTAAATATCACAATTAATACTTGTATGAAATGGCAATTCTTAACAAATGCAACAACAATCATACAAAGATCTGACATAGATGTTGGTGGTGGACTTCTAAGTGGAAAAAAAATTTGCGATTGGTTATGTGACAATGAGACGAAAACCAAATTAAACTTTGAAGCAATCACATGTCCCATTTCTAGAAATGTCATCTAATTATCCATAGTTGCAACTTGTTCAACATATACACTCTATATAAGTTTTTGAACATAAACTTCTCCAGCAAATATTCTCTCGTAATGAGACCTAAATTCTTGAAGCTTTGCCATACATTGTTGACGAATGAATGCCCAAAAGTTCTCACCCTATCCAAGTACACCTACAAGAGCACGATATCCACAATTACCATAATCACCGATGTCAATAATGTCATCTATGAATTAGTGAATTTCAACCGGCAACCAATCATTGAAGGGAAGAATTCTAGGTTGTTGAACCTTGTTGAATGATTGTCGAGGCGTGAGCTTTTTGACTGATGATTGAGGTTTTTGTACCATACTAATAGATGTTGTAGTGCTACATATATTTGTGCCGCTGCGTCGAACACTTACATCCATATACTCCCACCAAGATGGATCACACTTGGTTGATTTATCTCTTTTTGATACCTTACTTTTTCCTTTTTTTGCTGCAGCCTTTGTTTTAATCTTATCAACAGGTGGGCACATCGACATAGTGGATGGATAAGTGATCTCTCGTAATTTACCTTTAAGTGCAATTTTATCGGGTACATCAAGTTCATCAAACTTTTTCACTACGATATCTATTTCATGTTTCACAGATAACTCTGAAGGTTTACCAGATCCATCATCATAAAAATTTAATTTACTCCACAAAACATGAATAGTGTCTAACGGAATGGACGTGGGATCATACTATACCTGACTATTTTACATGTACAAGGTAGACCATGTGTTATCTTAATAATGCAACGACACTCAGACTTATCAATACCTACATACTTCACGTGATCATACTCCGCCGCAATGTGATCTATTGCAGTTTTATTCAAAACACCACGCATATAGGCGTACAATCTTTTATTGTGTCAATGCACCTTTTTAATGATGCTCTTGTCAAAAGATGCTATCATCTCATTGTGTTGTAATACAATATGTTATTTGTCGTGTTTGTCCATGGCTCAACAAATCTTTCCTTGTGAGGAATTAATCACTGCTTGTTTACATAATAAATAAAATAGAACAATTATTACTAATTCCTTTAGACATAGCCAATTTCATGTAATACTAAGCCTCATCACAACTGTAAACAAGACACATCCATGCCTCCATTACGTGCACCTACTTTTGTTTTTGGAAACACAGTTATCTTGCACTTGACTTTGACATTCTTGCATACATGAAACAAGCACAATAAATTGACTGCTTTTGGAAAAACATATTGAACTGCGTTCATCAAAGATAGTCTCTATTAGTAACGATGACTTGAACTTCACCAATTGTAATATATTCTTTCAATATTTTTAGTGCCCACACGAAGTTATTAGCACGCTCAAATTGTAGATATCCAAATCCATGCAATATGTCATTTCAGTATAAGTAACACCAATAATCTCAAGTAATGGCATTCGATACCTGCAAGTCTTGTATGTGTTATCCATAATCGTTACTATGTAAAAATTATATACAAGAGTGATATCATCTGGATGGGCCTACAATATGTCCCATAACTTAGCTGAATCTTCTACCTTCCTATATCGATACATGTATTTTTCGCATTCCATCAATGTCATTAGATGTTGCATTTTCGTTCTGTTACCTCTAAGTGATGAACAATATGATTGACGTGCATTGTAAACTTGTTTGATTATCGTTAAACTTTCAACATTATGATCCTTTAATGTCATCAATATGTTTCTTGGTTTGATCATGTTATTCGTCAAATAACCAAGTACATCTTTGTCTTCATGAGACAATCGACCTAAGAAAGAATGATCAATCAATTTTTTGGCTAACTCGTGGTTATGGAGACACATGCTACATGCAAATATCACCCCTCACCAACAAGTGAAGGTGTTCATCTCAATCTAAATTGACATTCACATTTTTTAGTCCAGGTACTCATCACAAGTTTAGGATTCTTCCAAGGTCTATATTTTCTACTTCTTTTACAACCAATAATTAATTTTTTTCTTTGTTCTTGGTTGTGCTGTCGCAGTTTCAGATCTAAAAATGACAACAACAATTCCATTTTCTCTTTCAACATTTCTAGCCCATCTCAATAAATCATCTTCCATATCAAACATCATGTCGGTGGTAAACACATCAGTCAAATCCACTTTACTAGGTTCAACATTGTCATTCATAGCGTCGTCAATTTTAGGTTCAACACCATCATTCATTATGTCAAAACTAGGTTCCAAACTATCATACATTTTTGTCAAAATCAAGTTCCAAACCATTATACATTTTGTCACTATTGTCTTCTCATTGGTCCATTTATCTGCATCTAATAAGAACATATCAAAAATTAGGATATATTGTTTATATGATTTCGAATAGTGTATCATATGTGAAATAAATTCACCCAGGTGTTGTCTTCCGAACTGAGATCACATATATGTGAACTGAATTCACGTAGGTATTGTCTTCTGAAGTGAGATCACGTATACGTGAACTGAATTCCAGCAAACTACGTGAACTCAATTCATTTAGTTGTACGTGAATTGTATTTACGTAGTGCCTGTAAATCCTTAAACTCCATTGCACATGCAAACTTAAATCTTGTATCCTTACGTGAACAGTATTCATGTACTACCGGTAATTTCTTAAATTGAATAAAAACCTTGTTAGTGACTTTAACCACAAAATGACGAGGAGACTTATGAGGTGTAAGTTATGAGTAAGTGGTGTGAGTTTTGAATGAGTATGAGTTGTGATGTGTGAGTTATGATGTGAGTTATGAGGTTATTGATGATGATGAAGAGAGAAATAGGGGTTATAGGGTTTAAAGAATGAGGCAAACAAGGAAAGGCATTTTGGGTATTTCGTTTTTAAGTAAAGTTTAAGGGGTGTGGGTAGCAAAATTGAAAAAATTAATATCAACCGTTTATTTTTCTCTCCTTCCAATGTTCATAAACACACGTCCAAATTCACCATTTCAGATGTGTATTTACGTTCAGATTGTTCAATTTAGACGTATATTGTAACAAAAAAAAAAGGTTTAAACTGACCAATTCGAGCACACATTGGGGGAAAGAAATTGTATTTGATAAAAAAAATTCTTAATCCTTGAAAAATATAAATAATGCAATTTAGTTTCTACATAAATCACCGTCAAAAAAGGACAATTAGGTCCCTAACTATAATTAAAAAGTAGCAATTTTGTTTTTGACAATAATAAAAAAGAGACAATGTTGTTCTTACTACACAAAATGTCTCAATAATTTTTTCTTTAATTTTTGTTCCTTTTCTTTTCTAGCATTCAGACAAAGCAATTCAAGGAGAAAGATTATTCAATTAAATATTTCTAGCATTCAGACAAAGCAATTCAAGGAGAAAGATTATTCAATTAAATATCGACGATATTGACAATTCTGAAAAAAAAAACTTATGATATCCAATATTTTTCCAAAACAATTTGGTCATTATCGATATGTATTTTTAAAGTACCAAACTTGTATATATGGGAAATTAAAAGAAGTACGAGCAACACACTCTTTACCACATACCCTATTTGATTGGTAAAAATTTACACGGGTTCCTCAAAATTCATTTTGGACCCACATAATTTAGTGGGATCTAAGTGAATTGTAACCAATCAAAGAGTGCATGTTAAAAAATGTGTATTAAAAAATGTGTTTCTGGCATTTTTCGAGGACCTAATGAGGGACGATTCTGCCTTCCTCCAAATTTCGAAATTCACATAACACATTTATATAAAATAATTATGCTTTCTCTATAAATTCTGAAGAAAATAATAATAATTTTCCTTAATGTGTGTCTGAATTTGCCAATTTTTAGTGTATTTTTTGTTAAAATATATATCCCAAATAGTTAGTTAAAATCTGTATTTAAATTTGTTAACTTTAAGAAAATGTAAACTAAAACAAAGGCGTGGGGAAATGAAAGTTCTATAAAAAAATACTTGATATAAAATTAACCAAGACAAAGGTAAATAAAATATAGAAGAATTAACATAAAGGAGAAGAAATAATAGATAAAGGAGAATATCAGAGTATTGTATTGTATTGTATTTATCAAGGTGCACTCTTACAAGATCACATGAGTCCTTTTTATAGGGTACAACTCTTGTAACTTACAATATATATTAAAAGTCTACTAATAGGTGCACTAAAATAATAGAGTGAGTGGCCTTTAACATAGTGGAGTGAGTGACTTTTAACTATGGAAGTTATAGGAGGTAGGAAGATCGACATTCACCATAGTTTGTAATTATTCACAACGCTTCCCTTGGATGTTCATTATAGATATGCTTCATTAAAACCTTACTAAGAAAGCCCAATGGGATAAAGCCATGGTTAAGAGAAAAAGAGTGCAGATTATAATTATCTCCCTCATGGAGGCAATCATGTCTTCTATAATAGTTGACTTTGTAAGAATATATTCTTTCAACTGAGCTATTCTTGTATGAATATAAGTCTCTTGCATGTGTTGAACCATACACCTCAACCAAAATACATTTCGACTTCTCTCTAGTGCCAAAATTTCATTGAAAGGATTAGACATATAACATGCATCTCTCAGATAACAAATTAAATATTTGATGATAAATTGATAACAAATCATTTACCAGAATATGTATAATTAGTATGATACATTAGTGCCCTCAATTAAACTAAGATATGGTACTTCATGACCAATTAGTTCTTATTGGATTACGCAACAAATGTTATTTGTCCATGTAGAACAATATTAGCACTCTTTCTATATAAGCTTCATGATTTACAAAAAATATTATTCTTCAAATATTCAATATATAATCATTTCCCTTTTTATGTATGTCATCTTACATTTTTCTTTAATCAAAATATTTCATAAGCTCTTCAGGAACTCTGATTTTATATCGTCAACATAAACATCAATTATAACAAATTTATTTCAAAATATTTTCTTAAAAATTGACAAATAATGTCATTCTCACATCTCTCGTTTGAAAATATTTACTAAGAATATTATACAATATGCATAGATTGTTTGAGTAGATAAAGAGACTTATTCATTTTGATTAAGTCATCTCTTCAAGAGTATGAGTTTTATGTCTCACAAAAATAAATTCCTTCATCGAGTTTCATATAAGCATTATTATCAAGTGAGCCATACAATTTATATAACACATACTTTATATAAATGGAGTCTTTCATGTGCTAGAAAACTTAATTAGGTATGACAAAGTTCTTGAATACACTTCAGGTGAATATGTCTCTTCAAAATCAATGGTAGACTTTTACCATACTCTTTTTTACTAAAAACGATATTTATTCATTCAAGAAATTAAATTGATCGAGAATAATACAATTCAAAATTGCTAAATTCGAAAAGGATGAATCTGCGAAAAAACTCATAGCATTCACGTTAATAGCATAGAATGCCAAGATATCTACAAATGTGACAAAGCCTAATAACAAAATTGAGGTGTTTGGAGTACCCATGCCTTTGAAGCTGTAATGTTTCTAACAACAAAATCATTGATTGAATTTGCACTTGTTCGAAGTTGTTATGTCAATTTGAATCAAAGAACACCGCAATAAGATGAGAAAATGAAACGTCACACACAGACGATGAGCAAACACAACGCTGCACAAAGACTACGAAACCAAAACACAAAAAAACTAAATATTTTTGAAAATCACTTTTTTAAACAAAAAAGAACAAGAAACGATTAAAATGGGTGATTTCAGATTAAAAATATGCCCTAAATCACTTTTCTTTGTTAAAAAATAAATGAGGAATCGATCAAAAGGGAGGAGAAGAGATTAGGAGGAGGAGGCGGCTAGGTTAAATCCCTTTGAAAAGCATGTCAAACTTTATGTGTGCGTGTGTCTGTGTTTCATCATTCCCAATTATTTTCTAAAATATAATCAGTCATAAATAATTAGTTTCACATCTTCACGTGTGCAGACTATAAGTCCAAAAACATTTTGCTTTGCAAAACGAGTTTAATTCCACTTCACTAGCTTCTTCCTATTTTCATAGAATTTATTTGTCTATAATCTTTAATAGAATTTAGTTCATGATCCTCATTATCATTTATTACATATAGCGCCATATCATATGGAAAACTATTGTCAACATTGACTTTCTTTCGATTCCATCATATTCAATTTATGACATAATTTATTGAGATCTCTTTATGTTCACAACTTTCAGTTACCTGATCAGTTCTTCTGGAACTGAAAATTAATTATGTCAAATGCTCTTTTGGATTTTTCATATCCTCACTTGAGCCATCTTTCTTTTTAGCTCCTTTCTTTATTTGAGGATTTTTATCTTTGGAACCAAAAAATATACCATGTTTCATGCATGGGTAATCATTTGCAATGACACATTTTCCAACAGGGTCTTCAATTTTGATTGGAGTATTAGCACTTGATGGTTGGTATTAGCACTTGCATGAGGGTCAAAATGAGATAATGTATTCCAATTATCATTTTAAGCTATTTATTCTCTCCCCCTAATACTTGGAATACTAATTTATCAAATGATAATCAACAAATTCATTTGAAAACAAGTCTCCATATTTTTTGGCTCAATATACTCTATCACAAATAGAGATTTCATATCCAAAATGTATTTCCAAAATTCATGTACATCCCATCTTAGTGTATTATTTTGGAGCAATTGAAATATACACAACATATCCAAAAAAAATATCTTAAATGGAGAATATTAGGTTATTAACTCAAAATTGATAATAAATTAAGAAGAGGACTTACATGTAGTAACTCCTTAGCTTGATATGAATCAATATCTCAACATACATTGCATGCTCCCATGTAAAAATTATAAGGTATACTCTAATAAATATTGATCATAAATCAACATTAGACGTCTAATGAATGATTTTTCAAGTCCATTTTTGTGTATGAACATATGCTATATGATATTTAATATCAATTCCAATTCAATACTTATGAGAAAATGACCTTGTAGTCAAATTAGTTGACACAACAATCTTCCAAACTTCTGGTTGTGAGTTGACAACAAACATACTACGGTGACTCGATCTATAAATATGACCTCATAAAAATTTTAGAAATGGGGGAAACTCACTCCCTCAAATTGTCAACTTTTTTGGGAGCTTGTAATACACACAAAATGTTTAATTGAAGAATCTTATGGGCCATTTTTTTGGTTTGGAATCACCGCTTCAAGTTATTTTGTTCTCTCTTTTTATCTAAATAAGTGGTTTTCCACACAGAAGTAATGTTCTTTCGTGTTTTATCTATGACTTCACCATTTGAGTATTACATTGTGTTGTTCTTCGTCTTGGTGTAGTGTTGTTTGTTTTCTCGTTTTGTTGTCATGTTCTCAAAGCCAAAGGTAACTACCACCATTATTATCATCATCTTCACTCGACAAAAGACTACATGACTTATGAGGCAACCTAGTCCCTTTCAAAGATATGCAGATATATCCTCCTACCGAAAATACTACTTATTATCATAAATAAAATAGAAAATAATAATAAACAAAAAGTAGATACGAAAACATGACTATTATATATATATATATATAGACATCCGAAAGACCCAAAAAAAAAAGACCCCAGACTAGCCAAAAAGTACAAAAAGAGGACGGTTCATGTCCAACTATCCACATTTTAGTGTCAGTCCCTTGCATTCCATGCCAACTAAACTAGGGTGGCCCTAAAGCATACTCAAACACCCTGGATGTGATTGAGGATGAGGTCCCCACGTAAACATCCCGTATGAGAAAATAACGCACGATAGGCACGAGCATCGCCACTCGTCTAATGTTGGTAAGTCTAAGTCTAAAAGACGTGGGTCACCCTATCAGCTGCCCAAATAGCATGAATTGCAAGGTGCTAACGACTGTGACGAGACCGGTTCAATGGGCATCATCCATGTCCCTACACCTACATGTATATGTCACATTGCCAACGTTTATGGAAATCCCTACAGCTGCGTCCATTTGTCAACCATCCTCTGCATTGTACTGGATCACTAGATCACTCTAAATTGGGAACCCCAAGCTCGTCACCAAGTGCATCTATATTGAACTTGTCATCTTCTTCTTGATGTGGGTCTATAAGGTAGTACAACAAACACAACAAGCAAACAAGAAGGCTAAAATATACATACTACCATAAAAATGGGAGTGAAATAGTTAAGTACATGTTTGAAATACAAACAAAAGATACAGAGCAAACAAACGAACATCCCTTATATTTTCTCTCAGATCAAGTCCTTACTACTTGAATTCATGTCAATGCATACTTGGGCCATTGACCTATCAAGTGCGTCTTCCAATATCCTAATCAAATTATCACATGACCTTTGTGCCACCAATACCCTCTAAAAAGCAATGTCACCTGACTTCACGTGGAGTCTAAGTATTATAAGTTGATAAAAACCAAAACATGTCTGGATAACCTAAACCTAACATAATCCTACCAAGCTAGACTTATAATAATATCCCTATCGGGATTTTGGCCAACAATCACCCTTGTGTGCTTACACATACAGAGGTGAACTTCACCACAACATAATAAAAATGAACGAGTTTCTCATTTCTTTATCATCTCATGAATTATGACACTCTTTGTTGTCAGTATGACCTCGTCTTTTATTTTATAAAAATATTTTCAAAATAGCTGGTGGTCGTAAGTCATACCTTTTGGATCGTGACTATGCCAACTATTGACACGACCTCATCATTAAATATTTCCTAAATAGACATCTACAAGTTATCATATTCTCATTTTATGATTAATTACACCTTATCTTATTTATGCTCAAACAATCAATATCTCACACAGAATTGTCTACCCTAAGATGATATCAATTCATTCTAATACATAATCATTTATCAAATCAACATATTACAACCACAGTCACTATAACATATAAACATTTATCACATAGAGTAGATAATTCATAATAACATCATAACAAACATTCTAAAATATATTTAATTATCATCCTAAGTGATGAGTCGTTATCCATAATCTACATTCATATCATGCTCCTCTAAAGAGCCACTAAATGAATGTCAGTAGTTAGCCACACATCTCTAGTGAAGTTTGTGGTAACCTTACTACCACTAACTATATAACTTTATTACTCTTTGAATGAGTAATCTCACGGATCAATTACACTAAAACAGTCTCTAACAACAACCACTAACACCACACATGCTTAACTAAGCATCCAAAGTACCGAACTTAGACAACCAACGCAATCGACATGTCCCGACGTTACTTTTTCGCCTTAGATAATATAAATATATAAACTACATACCTAAGGAATTTGAAAGTTACTGGAGAGTGTATTAGACAGGTTTTTACCTACTTCCCAATGCGGAAAGCTACCTTCCAATGAGTTGAAAATACCCTTCTTTATGCCAAACCGATCTATATTTTGAGACGAGTTCGAAAACATCAACTGTTCGTGATTAGGAAGTGTTTAACACTCTCCTGGATGAACATAAAGAATTGAAATATATTGGCAATGATATATTACTTACCTAAACCTAAATGACCTCCATACGTCAGAGTCAAAACCCCGACTTGTGCCTAAACTCCGACAACACAATGGTAGAATTGACTTTGAGTCAGAACTGACGTAATGAGGTTGAATATGGTGAGATTGGTTTCGGATGAGTTTTGTCAAATTTTTGCAAAATAACACTGAGGAAGTGAGCAGAATTGTGTAAAAAAGAGTGGGGTTGGATCGCTATTTATAAATGTTGATTCTGGCAATTTCACCTTATAGAGAAACTACTTTCGCTTAGTGAATTTGGTTGAAGTTTGACACGTGGCCATGCAAAACCTTGACCAGACACATGGGTTTTGGACAAATTCTCTTAGAGAACTTAGGCTCGCCTTGCGAATTTTAGCATTATTGCATGTGAATCTATTTCTCTTAGCGAATTTTCCTGACTTGGTCTTATTTTTTGTGACTTGGTCATCAAGTAAGGTTGTTTATGGGTCTTTCTGGACTCCAGATTCACTCAAACTCAACACGAAAGTTGTTTCTAATGACCCTACGAATGTAACAGCCCCTATGGATCTAACATGCAACTTTGTTTAATGGATAATGGGGTGTTACAACTTATGGCTAATTTGGACAAATCAGAGGCAATGTATAGATGATTTGAGTATGAAGTTTAAAAAATACTATGTAAGAGGATAGGTATCAAACTATGGAATCTCTATCTAAAGTTGTTGGCTTATTTGTTTTTTACCATGTGTGAAAAACTTTTTATGGTTGATTATAAGATGCAAAATTTTGGCTAAGTTTAGTCGTTTCACTTATTTTTAAAATGTCGTCTTGTTTTATTATTAATGAAATATTACTTTTGCGTTTAATTTTCATGCATTGACAATGTAAATTTTTTTACACATTCAACACATTATGACCAATTATATGCAATATTTTAAAAATAGTTATGTTAAAAGTCAAATATTAATAATTATTTAAAAGTTGTGATTAAATGACAATGTAAAATTATTTACACTGATAGTGTATTTAAATTAATAAACTCTATTACTTTTATGTCTAAAAATATGTCTAACAATATTACCTTAATAGATATTTACTCTAATTTTATGACATATCTTTTTCAAAGCCTAAACATGTCGTTTTACCATTAAAAACAAACTTTTTCACTTTATATTATATTCCCTCTCTTACTTTTATATATTTTATTATGCTTTATTCATTCCACTTCTCTTATCTCTCACGATTTTATATTTTATTACTTTCTATTTCTCCCAATTTTCTCATCTCTAGGGGAGGATAAGTATCAAAATATAGGAGAGGACCACAACCTCACTTGTTAGATGAAAATGTCTTAGAAAAATTGGATTAAATACTTAAATGAATCTCTAAATGATTAATTTAGTAGTATTTTGTATTTTTTGTAAAGACAAAATAAATATGTATACTTTTTTATAACCAATTTAAATATTTACATAGGAACATAGAAAAGTTTAAATTTGAATTACTTGTAATAATAATACGAAATTTAAAAAATAAAAATTAGAATCAATATATAATTGATTTGTGCATATTGATTATGATATTTACAAGTTAAAACATATGAATTTAAAGGACCATATATATCCCTGATGGGTTGGTGTAAGACCACCACCTATCTGGAGACCAACATAGGAACATAGAAAAGTTTAAATTTGAATTACTTGTAATAATAATACGAAATTTAAAAAATAAAAATTAGAATCAATATATAATTGATTTGTGCATATTGAATATGATATTTACAAGTTAAAACATATGAATTTAAAGGACCATATATATCCCTGATGGGTTGGTGTAAGACCACCACCTATCTGGAGACCAACACCACCATTAATGAATGCACCACCACCCATTAAGATACCTACGCCACCACTTATGACAGAACTAGTTTTTGGAACACAAGCCATCACAGTGTCTTTCCTAAGTCTGGCTCAAGAACAAATGAATCAAATTTAATGTATTTTATTCCTAATTCAAGGATGTGACCTCCAATTCTAGGGTAGTAAACATATGAGTGAACATTTAAAGAACGAATTAGTTGAAAAAAGAAACATTTTGAATCATGGTTTTGTTCTTATTGATATTTCGCTATATTTTGAATTATTTAATTGGCCTTTATTACTTATTAATCTATCTTTTGGAATCATTTAGATGATGTACTTGACACTTATTTTGAAAAAGAATGTCTCATGGCTAACTTGTTTGTAATTGTAATCCTTTGGAGACTATTTGCTTATAAGTTATAAATTTTAGATACCAAATTAAATACTTTATATTTCTCAACAACAATGCTACATAAACAAATGCAAACTAATGCCTCCCATAACAATGGTCAAAATACAAAATATAAACATGATTGTCAAAATATACTTCAATATTTTGACTTCATTCTATATTGACTCAACTTTGTCTTCCATGGTCCTTAGATAACGAGACTAGTTTGTCCATCATTCTTGCTTTCCGAACATCATCAGCTCCGATGTCCTTAGTTGAAGATTATTTTCTACCAAACTATCAACCTTGCCCAACAGTTTTGCCTTCCACACATCTTGGTCAGTTTCTCCATTAAGCAAACCTAGTTCCTTAGCCACATCAGTCCATATAAAGAAGTTGAACTTATATATATCATCCATAAAAAATTAGAGAAATTGGAGAAGGGGCATGAAAAGAATTCATTTCTAAAGTTATTCTTAATTGCAGCAACTCTAACAACTTTCACAATCATTTGAGAATCACCGGATTCAACCTTTCACTCTTGGAGGAAAAAGAAAATGTTGTTTGAAACTCATTATATAGTGATGGAAGCAAACCCACATATTTTTCTATCCAATGTGAGACTTTCGTATTTATAGAGTTGAAAACTACTCAATATATGATATTTTTCCAATGTGGGACTTCAACAATATTTAAATTTACACACTAACATACTCTATGTTCCAACAATCCCCCACTTGAATTTAAAAAATGTTTATGAAAAATGTGAAACGCTTCTATAAGATCGTGCATAAACAGAGGTGTCTCCTGACTTGAACCTTTGCATAGTAAGTAAGATTCAGATTCAACAAGAGGGTGTACTGTTAAAAGCTCGTGCATTAATGGCCCTACAGGTCTATCGCAGTATAGTGAACACTCTAGGAATTCTGCCTCAAAATTCCCTAGGAAGCGGCCCCACTTCCACATTTACATAGGTGAGTCAATCAAGAATACTCCTATAGCTAGGTACTCCACTCCACATAGAGTTTAGATCTCATTAAGAGTTTCTATTACTTCATCCTATCATCGCTTCAGGAATTATGTTTCTCTAATTTATAATAGTAGGTTCATCTCATATCACTTCACGACTTGTTATCACCCATTGAACCTAATTCTTTGGATCTCCAGTCTTTTAGGTTGGGTTACCATCATAAGTGACTCTATAGGCATTAGTCCCATCTTTTTGGATGTATTTAAGACTTTCTCTCTAGCTAACTCTTTCGTTAAAGGATCTGCTAAATTCTCATCACTACATACATGATCCACTATAATAGATCCTTTAGAAAGTAACTCTCTAACAATGCTGTGCTTACGACGTATTTTTTGTCTCTTACCATTGGATCAACACAGCTTACATAGGTTTGTCCCATAAAGGGATCTCAACTAGCAGCATCTCAACTAGCAAGCATTTCAACCAACTCACTTCTTCACTAGCAGTATCTAGTGCTATCATTTCAGACTCCATAGTGGATTAAGCTAGTATCGTCTATTTCTTCGATTTCCAAGATACAACACCACCGACTATACTAAAAATATAGCCATTGGTTGCTTTGGAGTCATTTGGTAAGGTGTTCCAATCGCAATCATTGTATCCTTCAAGGATGGCAAGAAATCTTTGATAATATAATCCGAGACTCATGGTCCTTTTTAGGTACCTCGTGACTCTTTCGATAGTGTGCCATCGCTTCATACTAGGCCTACTAGTAAACCTGCATAATAATCCCACGACGTAGGTAATGTCGGGTCTAGTATAGTTAGTGGCATACCTGAGGCTGCCAATGATGCTCGCATATTCAATTTGTCTAACACATTCACCAGTGATCTTGAAAAGTTTCACACTTGGATCATATGGTGTGCAAGCAGGTTTACAATCAAAGTATTTGTATTTCTTTAGGATCTTTTCAACATAGTGAGACAGATCTAATGAAATTCCATTTTCTGACCTAGTAATCTTGATTCCAAGGATTACACTCACTTCTCCGAGGTCTTTCATATCAAAGTTGTTACACAACAATGATTTCATAATTTTTACAGCATTTTTAATCAAAATATGAGTAGGTCGTCTACATAGAGACATATGATAATGCAAATGCCATTTTCTGATATGTAATAAATGTATTTTTCACTTTTATTCACTTTAAACTCATTCGATATAATCAAGTTATCAAACTTTTTATGTCATTTCTTAGGAGTTTGTTTAAGACCATATAGAGATTTATCTAACTTACATACCTTGTTTCCTTGTCCATGAATCACAAAACCTTCAGGTTGTTTCATATAGTTTCTTCTTCTAGGTCACCATTTAAAAAAGTTGTTTTGACATCCATTTGGTGTATCACCATGTTATGAATAGCTGCTAGTGAAATGAGTACCCTAATGGATGTTATTCTAGTGACCGGTGAGAAAGTGTCGAAGAAATATATATTTCTCTTTGTCTAAAACCTTTGGCTATAAGGCGAGCCTTGTATTTATCAACAATTCCATTGGGTTTTAGTTTCTTTTAGTCTACTAAATGCCAAGTCATTTTAGACTCTAAAGAATCTATCTCATTGTTTATAGCTTCTGATCATAAATATGCATTCAAAGATGACAAAGCCAGACATTCCCAAGTTCGAAAATAAGACAAGTTCGGCTGTCTTTTGTTCAAAAACTCATAAAGAGATGTTTTGTTTTTAGATTTAGGAACTCTATTCAACGTAGCAAACAAACAATATAATTTCCCCCCACCAATGAGATGCAACACCGGAGTTAAGCATACTAGCAACAACTAGTTCTGTAAAATTTCTATTCTTTCTTTCAACTTTACCATTCATTTCAAGCGAATATGGTGTAGTTGTTTCATATGTATAATTCTATACAATTTATAAAACTCAATAAACGAATTAGAATCATACTCTGTACATCTTAATCTTTCTACTAAATTAATTTTCAATTTCAATTACAAAGATCTTACACATGTCAAGCACTTCACTTTTATTGTTCATTAGATATACGAAAGTATAGTCAAAACAATCGTTAATAAAACTGATAAAATAATGTTTTCCGTTTCTTGTTAACGTCCCATCAAGTTCACATATATATTAAATCGAAAGTATTAGATTCTCTGACTACTGATTTATGTGAACTCTGTTATTTTAGCTTGATTATTAAAATCGCATTTTTCAAAATTATTTAAAGATAACTTTGGAATTAAACCTAAGTTACTTAAGTTTGAAATCCTTGTTCACATGACAGAGTCTAGCATGCCAAATATTAAAATCACACATGTAAACAGAAAAGAGACATTCTTAATTTAATTTAAACGTGCATCAGTGGTGAACCAATTGCCAACAAAAATATCATATTTAGAATTGGTGTACAAATATGCCTCTATGCCTTATTCAAAAGAAAACCATAAACAAACAAAAGAAAACCATAAACAAGATTTTTCTTCTTTATCTCTGAGACTCTTTAGAGAAAATTCTTTTGTTTTATGTCTGAGATGATTTTTTGAAATCCTTCCAAACAAAGGCAGTTTGTCAATGATAACAACAATTGGAAATTTTTCATCTAAAGTCATACCTTAAGAGATGATCTCATAAGCTATCTTCTGAATTTCATGGGAGTAGGCATCCACG
Organism: Cicer yamashitae; assembly: GCA_037974755.1. Lineage (NCBI taxonomy): Eukaryota > Viridiplantae > Streptophyta > Magnoliopsida > Fabales > Fabaceae > Cicer > Cicer yamashitae. Next base: position 14,226,131 of record JBBPBQ010000004.1, on the reverse strand, counting down.
AATTTGTCATCGGTAATCCGATACTCTAGGTATGCTCACAACATACTTTTTAGCCTCAACTTTCTCGGTATCATATTTCTTCTTCAGAGTATCTCAAACATCTCTAGCAGTATTGATGGAACTATAGTAGTCATACAGATCATCAGCATGTCCATTAGGTTAATTCTTCAGCTTTCTTATCATTTTCTGTTTGCTTCAAACTGAAATATTTTATTGAAATCAGAGGCAACATAACCAAATCCAGTAATCTCTTCGGTTGACATGGCAGAAAGAAACGTCTTAAAATTGTTGTTTTTGAGTTTCAAAATATGTTTCAAAATCAATTTATGCCACCAAATATATTACTGGGTTGAGCCGCGGACTAGGTCGCTCTCTTTCGCGGCACTGCCCAAATTGTGCAAGGAAAACTACCAACCACAAACTCTCCAAGATAAAAACAACCCAGACAAACTGCATCAGAGTTCTACTGCACTATAGAAAACCGTTCGAGAATTACACCCTCAATATAGCGGTTAAAGCCACTCTCAATATGACGATTAAAGTCACTCGCAATATGGTACTATGACCACTCATAAATCAAAAGAACTACGGCACAAAAAACTACTCTAAAAGACTACGGCACTAAAATCGCTCATAGTGTTATTAGGACCACTAAAAAATTGACGGGACAACGACATAAAAACCGCTCTACAAGGATAGTGGTATTAGGACCACTCAAAAATCGACAGAACTACAACATAACGACCACTTTAAAAATCGAAGGGACTGCGGAATAAAACCGCTCTAAAATATCGAAGGGACTACAATACAAAACCACTCTAAAAATTGAAGGGACTGCGGTACAAAACCACTCTAAAATTCACCATAATAGTGTGCAAATGTTACTATTATCTATTATATATTTATAGAAATAATGTCTAGCATTATTACCTTTGAAGCAACAATATCAATTATAAGAAAGAGGGGTTTGAATTATTATTGCCCCTTTTAAAAATTTCCTGTTTAGAACTAAACAATTTACTCAAGATTGATCTTGGTAATACGAAGAACAATCTTGGTTAGTGTAAAAACAGCAATATTGATTTTATCAATGAAAAAACTGATTGTAAAGCATGTAGTAAGTAAGGATAGAGATAGAGAGATTACTCAAGCATATATCCTGGTTCACCCAACTTGGGCTACGTCCAGTCCTCACAAATGTGAGATTTTCCACTAATTGCTCAAGGCAAGATTGTTCTTGGTTGTTACGCAACTTTCGTAGATCAATCTTGATCTTTACACAACTTCCACCTTTCTACCTTAGAAAGGATTTCCAGATTTAGCTTAGCCTATTCCAGTAAGGATTTCACAAATTACCTTTTACAACATAAAAGGATTTCTACACACTTCTCAAGCTATGATGATACACTAGCTTTGAGTTACAAAGTAATGATGATGAAGATGTTTAGAATCTGAATATTACTCAACTCTTGTTTGAGAAATAGATTCTGAAACTTAAGACTAGACTGTTACTGATTTCACCACAACACAAAGAAAAAGATTTGCAAGCTAAAGAATGATATGAGAGAGCTCGAATATGAATGTAAGATTGATGCTTTGCTTGGCACTTTGAGTTGTGTTTTGTTCTTCATCTTGATGCTGTATTTATAAGCTCCAATGGAGGTTAGGACAGCTCACATAGCCGTTGAAATGAAGCCAGCTGTCATAGGACGGTAAGTGAACTAAAGCAGGCTAAAAGCAAGAGTGAAGAAACTGAATCCAGGAGCGTTCTTGCAGTCCAGGATCGATCCTCAGATTAGTTAAGTGTGATCTGACTTTGTACTCGATCCAGTACTGTTTCTGAGGTTGCTTATGTGCTTTTGAGTTAGTGTGCAGTCTTGATTTGATAGTACAACTGTGATGTACTTTAACAGCTTGTACTTGTACTTGCATTTGTACAACATGAAGAATGATCTTGCTTCTTATATTCCTTCACGAGGCTTGTCTTGCAATTATGGGCTGATTCTGTTTTAGGCTTTTCCCAGCTTATTCTTGATAAAGAGATAAGATTAACAAAGCTTCTAGAATGCAATCTTCTGCTCAGGATTGATCATTCTTGATTCTGATGGAAGTGAAGATCAATCTTCGTTTTGCAGAAGTCTGGCAGGATTGATCATTCTTGATTCTGAAGATCAATCTTCGTTTTGCAGAAGTCTGGCAAGATTGATCATTCTTGATTCTGAAGATCAATCTTCGTTTTGCAGAAGTCTGGCAGGATTGATCTTTGCTCTGTTGTTTTTGCTTGCCTTGATTTTAATGATATTTGATTTGAATTACTTGGTACCTATCTTGTTTAACACACTCAAATACACAAGTTAAATACCAAAACACTTAGAATCATAATTATAATTCTTAATTAACATTTTGTTTAATCATCATCAAAACAATTAATTAGAGATTTTGTCTTAACAACCTTCTTATACTTATTTAATTTTATGACATATAAATTTTTCAAGAGTTAAAGATATCTTTTTATCATAAAAAAAATACGGTTTTCTCTCTCTGTGTATTTGTGCCACACCATTTGTTGCAATAAGGCAAATTTTTTTTGTACACATTAGCATTTATCAGGGCCGGCCCAACACGTTTTGAGGCCTAAAGCGAAATTATTAGACAGGGTTTTGTCAAACGTTAATAAATAAATTATTAATATTTTATTTAATAACTATAGAAAATTTCTTTAGCAGAATTAATGGAATTTTCAAATTTATTTTTCTCCATATTTTTCAAAGAATGAAATAAGACATTTCAACTGTTCTACAACAACATCAAGAACTCATGTAAAGTTTTCTATCTTTTAGTTGAAGAAGAGAATAGTGTATATACGTTATACCACTCCAATAACTCATGTTAGCAATATGTTCACTACTTGTCTCATGATTTCTCAATTTATAACTAATATTTCTAATATGAGCAATGTAATCACTTTTTGTCTCATGATTTCTCAATTTATAACTAATATTTCTCTCATCCTACTACTTTCGTTAGCCAATTTACTTATACTAAGAAGAGTATTAAATAATTTGCAACAAAAATATAATGTTTTATTTAATTTATATAAAATTTTATAGGTTTTAATTTTAAAAATATTAAAATGTGAATTCTTTTTATTAAATAAAAAAAAAAGTGAGACCTTTTTATTAAGTAAAAAATTTTGTTTTATAGGGAGACATAAAAGCACTACTTTAACCTTACCACTGTGCCGTGAAAACGTGGTTTTATAAGACTTTAATTTCTCTAAGCTTTTTGCAAAGTCTAAAGACAGGACCATAAATTAAATTTAGAGGGTCATAGTACCTTGGACCATGTAGTATACCCCACATGTAAAAAATTTTGTTTTTATAGGGAGGCATAAAAGCACTGCTTTAGTAACTTTACCACTGTGCCGTGAAAACGTGGTTTTATAAGACTTTAATTTCTCTAAGCTTTTTGCAAAGTCTAAAGACAGGACCATAAATTAAATTTAGAGGATCCTAGGACCTTGGACCATGTAATATACCCCACATATGAATCAAACTCAATACTTTACCATTAAATTTAAAAACGTTTACATAAATATATTTACCAATATTTTAGAAATATCTCACAAAAATTATATCTTAGTATAGAATACAGAGTGTTGTTTTATATTTCTTATTTTTTTTTTTGTCTCAAAATATAAGTGATAGTTCGTTAAATAAAATTAATATATGTAATTTAAATTTTATACTAAATTTTAAATTAAATATATCAAATTTTTAAAACTATTTTGGTTATACTATAAGACGGAGGAGTATATTTCCTGTACTTATTTCTTTTATGTGTAATCAATACAGTGGGGAATAGTTATTTTCTCAGTAGTTCCCATACAAACTACCCCTACCTCTACCTATGCTTATCAAGTTTGTTTAATTAAAAAGTTGTAGGTACAAAGGCGAATTGTATGAAAGTTTTGTTTTACACGTACTTTTTTTTAAGAATGTTTAAAGAATGTTAAAATGTATTTCTTCGTTATATATACTAGCAAACTATATGTGCATGTTTGTAAAGCCACTAAAATTTTAAATTTAAGGATAAAATATTAATTTAGTTTTATAAAATAATATTAAAAATCGTAAATAATATTGTTTGATATATATTTAAAATTGAGATATGATTAAATGTCATGTATTATTTTAATATTGCTTAATGTTTAGAACATAATTAATGATAAACATGGATCTTGTGTATTATTTATACAATAAATTATAACTAATGTGTTATAATTATCTTTTGAATTTTAATCTAGGAGATACTCAAAATATATACTATTAATAAAATACATAATTCTCTTTTAAATTAACCAATTCATAAAAGATTGTCTTTTAACTAACAAATCAAGAATTTGAGTCATTTAACAAAATTATAATTAACATAATATAATTTAGTCAAAAAGTTAGAGAGAAGAAAATATAAAGTGAACAGTTGTTTTTTAGTGATAAAATTACATGTTTAACATTTGAACAGCTTATGTCATAAAATTAGATATAAGAAGATAATTGTGATAAACACTAGTTTTTATAGAGTATATAACATATAATAGATAGAAGAAAGAAGAGGAGTGGAGAAGGAAAAGAAAATATAAAATATGAAAATTTAAGAATTGAAGAAGAATAAAATATAAATAATTAGAGAGGTGAGTAATGTGGAAGGAAGGGAAAATAATAAAATATGAAAAGGCAAAAAGAGAGAAGAGAGAAGTGGGAGATATAAAATCAGTGGTCGGTTCTTTTTCTTCACCACTCGGATTCTCTCTTTCGTTCTTTTTTTTATACTTCAATTGTATTCAAAGTTATTGTTATTGCTCGTTGCGAAAGGCAGTCCAATAGGATGAAAGTTTCTATTATATATTTATAAAACTCGATGTCTAGAACTACTACCATTTTGCTCCAATCTAATTTTTTAACACGATATATTTTCAAAGACTAAATTTATCTTTTTATCACTGAAAATAAAAATTTTATTTTTTACTATTTTCTCTCTTATTTTTTATATTTTATTCTTTTTTATTTTTTTACTTTTATTACATCTCTTACTTTTTTATATTTTCTTTATTCTTTCCACTTCTCTCATCTCTCTTATTTCTTTTTATAATTTATTATTATTTTTCAATTATCTTATCTTTCTTAATTTTTTTTTATATTTTATTACTTTGTTTTCATTTTTCACTTCTTTTTTTTCTTTCTAATTTCACATTTGAAATTAAAATTAACTATATTCAATTTTTTACTATCTTTTTATATTTTTTTTCAAATATTATGCTATTTTTCAACTTTTAATTTACTATTTATTTATATAAGAACAATAACTACTATAGAAAAAAATATGTATACAATTTCTTCAAATTTCTACGTGTTTAATTTACAGGTTAAGATTGTCAATTTGCAAATAAACTATATAAAATTATTAATCTCAATATTCTCTTACACAATTACATCACTTTTTTTTCTCTTCAATTATTTCAATGTTGTTTTTTTCATATATATTTTATATATGAATTTTGCTATTACTTTAATACTAACATATATCGTTGTACATGATTAACGTGGACTCAGAACAACTTGAGTTGAATCTATAGTATCTTTAATTAATTAACTTAATTTATTAAAAAATTTAAAATTATTCAATAATTCTAATTGATGCCTTGATTCAATTTTAAGGAGAGATATAAAATCAAAACCAATTAAAACATGTGGTTTGGTTTAATTTGAATTTTGTAATATTTTCTCACGAAATACAAACCTGAATTAAACTGAAGAATATCAGGTTAGTTTTGTTTAGTTCAATGTGATTGTCATTTAAAAACTTTTTAAAAAAGGAAAATTTGTTTCACATATTATAGTTTGTTATATTCAACAAATTTTGATCAATAAAGATATAGCTAATGAGTTTACAGTATTTTCTCACGGAATCTGAACAAAACCAAACTTTTAGAGAATATTTTTGTATAAATCATACATAAGATAAATGTTTGACAATGATCAAATAGTTAATAAAAACATGATCTTTTACGAATTGATTAATTAAAAGAGAACCCGGTATTTTACAAATGGATCAATTAAAAGAGAAATGTGTTTTTCACCACTGGTAATCTGATATGTTAGTTAAAAGATGGTTTTTCACAAATCAATTATAAATTTTTGGTCAATTCTATGGTGCACAAGTGAGGTAAGTCTTGCACCACACACAATTCTACCATTGAATTAATAAGTCTCACCATTGGATCAAATGAGATTTGATGGGACTTAAAATTCCAATCGTAGAGAATAAACTTGTGCATGATGCAAGGCTATCTTGTGCTAATTAGACAAAATCTAATTTACTATATAAACTATACATGATATAGATATTTTTCATAGGTCAATTAGTTAAAATATGATATTTCATTAATTATTTTGCTAAAAGTTTCATTATTAGTTTGTCTATTGAATGTCTTCTACTTCAAAATTTGAATAATATTATAATACACTAATTATAATATTATATAGAAATTATATACGAGACAAATATATGGTCATAGATAAACTATATAATTTGTAAAATAAAATTATCATACTAATTATAAGTAATTGTACAAATCATACACTAGACAAATTTTAATCACTAATTAAGTATTTAACTAGTGGTAATTTGCGGATCAATTAGTTAAGGAAAAAATATGCATTTGATTATTAACGTCTCTCTTGAATATTTTTGACCATAAAATTGAACAACATTGTAATACACTATTGATAATTTATGGTACAAACCATGCAAGAGACAAATGTTTGTTATTAATCAATTAGTTAAAACATGACAACTCACAATTCAATTAGTTAAGAGATAAATATGTATTTGATTAATTGTGTTTCTCTTCAATATCTATATACTATATGTAAGACCCACATTTTTCTCTCTATTATTAGTAGAGTTTAAAATATATTTTTCTTTCATTTAATTTAATTATGTAATTACTACTATTTTATGTTAATTTTAATTAATATTTTTGAATATATATATATATATATATATATATATATATATACAACATAAGATATAATTTATTTTAATTGATAAAGAATAATGATAATATTAAATTAAGATTTATGTGTATTAAATCATATTATATTTAAATTATGTACTTGTTATTATTTTATTTTTCATCTAATTGTTATTTTTGAAAGGTATATTTGTGCATCACATGGTTTATTTTTAGAAAACAAAATAATGAAAAAAAAATTAAAAACAAAAAGAAGGAAAAAGGTTGGTGAAATTGGCATACCTCTGTTTTAGGAAGTAATAGCTATTTTAGGTTAGATAAAAAAAAAATATATATAGAAGTATGTAGTTAATAGCTACTTTAGCTTATAAAGAAAAAAAGGAATACTAAATCCTGAATAGTGTGCAAGAGAGGGGAAAGAAACATCATCCCAACCACCGCAACGAGAGAAAGAAGAAAAATCGGTTCCAATGGTCGATGATTGTGCAAGAACTTGCTCTGATTTTGTTTAAATTTTAGTATGTCATCTCTACATTTGAATTTGACTTATTAATGTAATCTATTAATATTTTTACTTTCTCTTTGATTCAATTTGATAAAATCTGTGATTTTAAAATGATAATTTTTGATACAAAATTTTCATTTGTAAATTAAAATATTGATTTTTATGTAAAGTTGTTACCGTTGTTACTAATAAAAAAAAAACTGATTTATAGTAAATGACTTTATGATGATGGATAATTTTGAAGATGATGTTTGATGTAATTATTATTGTGTATGAAATCCTTTTTAGTTTTAAAAGCAAAATCTGGTAACATTGTTAATGTTAAAATGATCACTTAGTTTCCTCTTGGAATTATGGCCTATTTGAAAACTTGGCTTCTTCAATATTTTTTTTTTCTAGGGCTGTAAAGAAAGAAAATAAAAGAGAAACATTTTATTTACTTCAAAGAAAATTGTGTAGCTTGTTGTGATGTTGTTGGAGTTACTATTTTTCTTGTTTATTTGGGATATGGATTATGCTTAAAACTAGCTATCTTTTTTTTTTCTCTAAAATTTATTTGAGGTTTTATAACATAAAGTGATCCCAATGAAAATTATATTATTCAAAAACTTTTGATTCATGACCTTAATCGGTTCGAGTTTCATGTTTTAATGTTTAATCAGTTCTAAGTAGTAGTTTCATGGTATTTTCGTTCTATGTGCAAATCATGATATGCAATTTATTTTCTTACGAGTTTTCTTGATTATCTTATAATATTGATATAAAATCTATTTTGATTAGAGAAAACGTTTATATATGTCAAAAATCAATTTTCATCCAATAGAAATCGTTATAAATACTAGATCATGTTTTAATCAATAAAAATCGTTATTGGCTATAAACTAAATTTTTATTTGGTTAAAATGTTATGTTGTGATAATTTGAGTGTCGAAGAAATTTTTAAACACCTTATTGAAGTTAAAAATAATAATTTTTCCAAAAATAATAAATGTATTGAAAGTTGTTGTTATGGTTATTTCTTTTAGAAGGTTAAAGTTATTATTTTTATGAGACAATTGTGTGGATGTTGTGTCGATTTATAAAATAAAAATAATTTAATGATAGAGTTTTTAATTTGTTTTGTAATAATTAAAATGGATTTTGTGTTGAAGTGTTGTTAAATTTTATTGTTAAATTTTTGGAAGTGAACTAAGAAAGTCTTAGGAATCCTTGATGCTTGTAATATTAGAATTTTGGTCCAAAAGAAATATTTAAAAAATGACATTTTCCCCTTATTTTATTGGATTTACCGTGAGGCACTTGTGCCAAATATGGACTTAAAATCTCTTTTTTATTGTTACTTGTTTGTGTGCTTGCTAATTTGAGGGAATTGATATATTTTAAAAATGTAATTAAATGGTGTGTCTTAAAACCTTAAGCCAACACCAAACCTTGAATAGGAATTAGAGATAGATGAATTTTGATACTAAGTGAGTAGTAAATTAATTTGTGAAGGTGTAAAGTATTTGGAGCAAAGACCGATGCATAGGAACCTTAATAATGACACTCATAACGGTAAGGACATCACTCCATTCGCTTTCCTACTTGAATTATATGTCATATAAATGAACTGTAATGTTATGTATTGGTTATGTCGGTGTGTTATCTTTAAAATATGTGTTATATGAATGCCATGTTTACGAGTGATATTATGAGATTAAGCAATTTGCGTATTTTGATTGGTAACGGGTGGTTACTTAAGGTGATGACTTTGTTTCTAAACTAAGTTGGTTTTTAGGACAATGTTGAATGGTTTTGGACATTCTAGTTGAGTAGTCTATTTTGTTACTAACGAAGGTGGTGACATTTATGCATGCATTGGTGGCGTGGACTTAGTCGCTAGTACGAGACGACGTATCCTCAAAAGGGCAATGTGGTTCAGAAAAATACTCAACAATGGAGTATTGAATATCAAACTTTGAAGAGCATCCGTCCAACAATAGGACATTGTCCAATAGAGGGACTCTTTGCTCTACAGGGTGGTGATATTCCATAATCATGCATTGACATATAGTCTAACAAATAGAATTTGTGCATTTTGGTTGATTTGTATCTTTGGTACTTTGTGGTTATAATTGTTAAATGAAGTATATGATTTATTTATATTTTTGCTATAATAAATATATATATATATATATATATATATATATGTGTGTGTGTGTGTGTGTGTGTGTGTGTGTGTGTTTATTTGCTCTGTGTTTGTTATTTAGAGATGACCTTACATTTGACAGGATATCACATGTAGTGTTACTCGAGCGAATAATGTCGCGGGCCAACCTAGTAGGAGAAATGCAAGGAACCACAATAGCATGTAGGTAGAGGCTTTAAGATACTTTTGTATTGGTGTTAGACTTATTGGGAGAGTTTTTGTAACAACCCGATTTTTTTTTTAAAAAAAAAAACAAATTCAACTTCATAATAAAGAGAGAAATACCTTTCGATAAAATATTTAAGTCGTATCACAACGACAAAAGTCAACAATAATTACAAGCAGCGGAAACGGTTTTGAAATGAAAATCCAAAGTATTTAAAACAGAAAAATACACCGGGGCTATGAGACCTATCCAACGTAGCTCATACCCCTGGGGTATTCTCGGCAGACACCTGTACAAAAGCACTGCCCCAAGAATTTTAACTTCCCCACGTCACATCAAAAAGTGGTACAAGGACCATCAAAATAAAAGTCAAGCTGACAATATATGGTATAGGTACAGTCTTCCAAAATGAAATTAATACAACCACAACAGATAGACATCTAGCCCCTATACAGCCATCTAATCTGATCATGCTAAGAAAAAACTATAACCCAGGTGATCTCCACGCGCCCCTTAGAAATCCTTCTAACACAACAGTGGTCAGGTAAGTCTAACTCCGTTCCCATCTCCAGGGTACTAATCGGTAGAACGATCCTGATTCTCATCTGAGGGAAAATCCCAGGTTTCCACAATAATTGTAAAGGGTCACCAACCGAAATTAACAAATATCACATAGCATATCAATTTTAAATGCACAAAATAACCTTTCAACTTGGCATACATCTAGAAAGGATTTTCATATGCCAAACATGCATAATCAATGTTGAAAAATGAAGTTTTTAACAAAACTGCACTGTCGTATTCGAATACAGCATCATTGTATTAGAATACAGTGCTATTTCACAAGTCAGTAGCAAAATTGAATATCTGTATTCGTCAACACACTGCTTGTAGCCGAATACAACTGTTAAAATTTGTCGATTTCAGTTTCAAAACATTTCGCAATCACTCAACACTTACCACACAAAATCAATCAATCACACTCATCAATTACGGCACAATTACAAACAACAACCGAGTATGTATATACAACCATCACAGTATATCAAACATGACTCGCGTGCCATGCACCCTAATGCAATGCGTATATGCTAATGCACATGATTCCGGAATTCCAAACCAAAACCCTCCTCGAAGGGGCGTAAATCATAATTATACGGTCTCTCACAGGCCATTACTAATTATCAAGGTGCAGTCTCTCACAGGCTAGCACGATTTACTAAAGTGTAGCCTATCACAGGCCCTACACTGTTTTCTAGAGTGCAATCGCTCACAGATCAACACATTCTAGAGTGCAATCTCTCATTGATCAGCACGATACGATAACCCTCGTAAGGATAAGATGAACCAACAATTCACATGGCATCATCCTGTGGCCCATCCGGTCACCACTATCACCATGGCCCATCGCGTTCACCATGTACTATGAAAATGCATGAGCATACTCTAACTCTTTTCACCACAACCATTAAGTAAATGCAGCTATTAAAAGATTCCCCATTTTTAATACCCATTTAACACTAATGATTTTTCAAATTCAACACAGAGCATACTCAAACATATTTACTCATAATCCCACACCAAATTTAATCTCCAAAATTTTCAACCATAAATCACCAAATTTAAAACTCCACATTCTCAAACATAAACTACCAATTTCATCAATTCATTTTCCACAAAATTCACACATAAATCACACCTCAAAAATTCATAATATTAATTATGAACACATAAACCACACCAAAGTTGAATCACCACAACAACATTAATATATAAGAGTTCTCCCCACCGCTAACTCGGTGCCAACGGTCTCGATTCATTTTCGAGACTCAAGGAGCTAACTACATAAACATAAATATTTATAACAATTTGTTCACAACTAAAATTTATCCAACCACAACAAAATTATATCTTTTTCACACACCAAACTTTTACAACCAAATAATCTACATTAATTCAAAACTCCACATTTCCAACCATAAACCACCAAATTAAATCTCCAAATTTTCAACCATAAATCACCAATTTAAATCTCCAAATTTTTAACCATAAATCACCAATTTCAATCTCCAAATTTTTAACCATAAATCACCAATTTAAATCTCCAAATTTTCAACCATAAATCACCAATTTAATTCTCCAAATTTTTAACCATAAATCACCAATTTAAATCTCCAAATTTTCAACCATAAATCATCAATTAAAATCTCCAAATTTTTACCCATAAACACCTTAAATTCATTTTCTACAAATCTACACCTCAAACACATCAAATTTATTTTCCACAAATTCACACATAAGGTCCTAAATGCAAACTAAAAGTTTGGAAGGAGCCCTTTACCTCAACGGTAGCTCTAACAACCGATTACGACACCTCAATTAATTCCGGTAAAAACTTTGTTCGCGACGTCACTTCCAAAGTTGATTCACTAGCACCGTAGCGTGGCAAGGAGCAACTTTCCTTTCTGTCACTTCGCGAATGGAAGCTTAAATCTAGTAAATAAATGAGGATTTGTGTTTTACAATTTTGTTTATTTTTGAAAACAAAAGGAAGGACGAAGAAGCTTCGCGAGGCTGTGTTTCAGCTTTCTCTCTGTTTTTCTTTTTCACGCCTTGCCTCTCACTTGCTATATATATATATATTTGCTTCACTAAGACTTTAGCACAAATATCTAAATAATCTTCATTCACAATAAATATATATATATAATATTATGTTGATAAGCCTTGTACGCTTCAAAGCCTTGCTACTATATATATATAAGTAGCTTCACTAAGAGTTTAGCACAATATATATATATATATATATATATATATATATATATATAATATATATATATATATATTATCATTAAAATCAAACTACAAATATCTAAATAATTTTACACATATCACTTCATTCACATCTCAAACTATTTGATAAAAATATCTACTCTCGTTGCAACTCAATTGACAGGTAAAATTTTCAGCAACCAGAGATATTTTTAGCAAAATCGTCCGGTAATAAATTCTTCATAACATAAATAAATTATTTCTCGCCAAGTAATTTTAAACGGTCTCATAAAGATATTTCTTGCATTAAAATTGGCTAAAAAGCCTCATAATTCAACATAAAAAATATACTAAAATTGCATAAATTAGAATTTAAAACTAAGGGTCTTACAGTTTTCCATAAGCGTCCAAAGTTATGACCAGTTATGATTTATGTTTTGGTAGTAAAACGCCAAGAGTTTTGGCTTTAGGAGTACCTTTTGTTTTACACATTAAGTTTTTTCTTTGTAATTGCGACAACTCTAATTCGTTATTTTAGAAAATACAATTGAAAGAGTTATTAATTGATTTTAAAGTAAAGGAGTGTTTAAGATTATCTTTAAAAAAAAATGAATCTGCCTCTTTACGTTTAGAATTTCGTAAGTTAATGTCTCGAAAAAGCTGGATGCTACAAGTGGTATCAAAGCAGATTGATCTAGATCAGACTGCGAGTCAATGGGGTATTTTTTTTTAGTCTTGTTAGTGTTGGTCATGTGTCTCAGAAGCCCTCAAGAGATAGTGTGTGAGTCTATGCACCACTCGAACCTTAATCAAAATGTTTCCTCACTGAAACATTGTGTGCTTATTGAACAAGTACACGAATCCTAGTCTTAATCGACTTATCAGAGTTGCGCGAAGGATGCGTGGTCGAACCCTGGTGGGCCTTGAAGGTGTTGTGATATGGAGGTTGGCATTAAGATTGTAAGTTATATAATGGTCCAAAACTTTAGGAGAAGAAAATTATCGAGGGAACGAAAGAGATGATTGGATCGTGTTCAATTTGACACGTAGAACATTAAGTGTGAATTTCATAATAGTCAGATTCATGAGACTAAACAGTTAGAATAGTATTCAGTAGTTTTAGGTCGATGTAAAGTTATTACTAGTTGTATGATTGAGTAGGTGTGCACTTGTTAATACTTAAGAGTATTCTATAGAGTAAAGATATGATTTTATGATCAAAAAATCAAAGTTGTGAAGCGTGTGAGTACTTTTAGGATATGATAGCATAGATTTTAACTTTTATGTTTGAAAGTATTGTACATTGAATAAATGAGAATGATTTGAAGCGATCAATCGTAGGCTTGACCAAAGATCTCAATGTAGTTGATACCAAAGGCAATGATCAATTATTGATTATTATGGGGTGAATTGCAAAAATGGTGTTGTTTGACTGATGTTGTAATGAATTAAAAATATTGAGGTTTATAAGTATATAAGAGACAATCCTCTTACAATGGTGTGTAAAGAATGAAATTTTTGGATTAAACAGATGATTTGTGTTTATGAGTTATAATTAGCGAGTATGTGATACTAAACCATAAGGAAGTAAGAATTTTTTAAGTAGTAAATAGCATGAATTATATTTTTAGTCATAAGAGTAACCATGAATTAAAATCCTTGTGGAAAGAATTCAAGTTGAATTTAGTCAGAGTATTGAATCCAAAAGAGTGAACATTAAAAGTAAGAGCATTTTATAGTGGTTTGAGAATGATGGTACATTGGGTATATTGGTGGGAAATTATCACAAATGTTTGACTATTCGACATACATTGGGACTATGATTATAAATGAAATCTCGTGACGTGTAGGTTTCGGTCTGTAGAGAACTTGAAGCTTGCTTGGTAGGGTTAGAGTAATATATGACTTAATGAAGGTGATTTTAGAGTTGTATATCTGTAGAATAATGTTGAGAAAGTTGAGTTTGATGAATTTGGAAATAATTGTTGCATGATAGATAAGATTTTTTTTTCTCGACGAATAAGATAAATGGGCCATATATAGGTACTTCATGTCAATTTCGAGGACAAACTATTTTAAGTGGATAGAATGTAAGACCCGCATTTTCCTCTCTATTATTAGTAAAGTCTGAAATATATTTTTCTTTCATTTAATTTTATTATGTAGTTATTACCATTTTATGTTAATTTTAATTAATATTTTTGAATATATATATATAACATAAGATATAATTTCTTTTAATTGATCAAGAATATTGATAATATTAAATTAAGGTTTATGTGTATTAAATCATACTATATTTTTATTATGGACTTATTATTTTATTTTTTATCTAATTAGTGGCAGATCTTGACCAAATATTTTGAGGATGCCGAATTTTATAATTTTAATTAGTAAATTAAATATAATATTGTATTGTATATTCGTTTTTTAAATTGTAAATTTGCAATTTAAGCCCACAAAAAATTGCAAACACAACAATTGAGAGATGGAAAATGAGATTGAGAAATTATTAAGTTTGAGAGTGATGAAGCTATAGGAGTAGCATCTTCAAGTGTCGATGTTGAAACTTTATAATTTTCATCTTTGTCGGAAACTTTCTTCTTGAAAAATGCATCAATTTTCTTATGTTTAAACATCCTATGACTCTTAAAAAAATACACAAATTAATTACACAATACTAACTTAGTAACATAAAAAAAAAACTAAATCACAAACACATTCAGACAAACAGTTCATAATTCTCAATCTCACAACTCACATTCACAAAGTAAAAGAGTTCACAAATTCGCAATCCCATATCCACACTACACTAATCAGAAAAATAGTTCACAATCACAAAGTCATGATTCACACACTAAAGTTCATAATCTCAATTCTCATAGTAAAATCGTTCACAATCACAAAGTCATAATTCACACACTAAAGTTCATAATCTCAATTCTCATAGTAAAATCGTTCACAATTCACACACTAAAGTTCACAATCCCAATTCTCATACTATAACAATTCACAATTAACAAATAGTAGAAGAGGAAAAGATTAATCGAGTAAGAGCCTAAAAAAATAAGAAGTAGATTGAGATAGTTCAAGACTCCGAAACGAGACAAATAGGCAGAGAGAGACGGGTAGGCGGTGGCGCTGGTCGTAGAGGAAGGAGATCGGATAATGGAGATGTAGGGTGCGAGAAGAGAGAGTTTGAGTGAGAAATCGACACTGTATGGTGGCTGCAGAGAAGGGGCGTGAGAGGAGAGACAATCGTCGTGTGGAAGACAAGAGAGGACTGGGGACGGAGAGACGAGAAAGAGTCCGGGAGTATAGAAGAGTCAAAGAGAAGAGAGGAGAGCAAATAAGAGAGAGAGATAAGGGATGCAATAGTAAATAGGTTTCTCCATACCCTAAAATATTTCAACAACTTATCAGTATTATTTTAACAATCTATGATTATTATACATAAAAAAATAGGGCTGTCGTGCCCCCACGGCTCCTTAAATGGTCTGCCACTGCATCTAATTGTTATTTTTGAAAGGTATATTTGTGTATGACATGGTTTATTGTTACAAAGCAAAATAATTAAAAAAAATTAAAAAGAAATAAAAGAAAACAGGTTGGTCAAATTAGCATGCCTTTATCTTACGATAACAATATATGTAGATCCTAATTAATAGCTAATTTAGGTTAGATAAAAAAAATATAGAAGTCCCTAATGAATAGCTACTTTCGGTTACAAAGAAAAAAATACTAAATCCTAAATAGTGTACGAGAAAGGGGAAAGAAACATTAGCGCAGCCACCACGACGAGAGAAAGAAAGAAAATCGATTCCGGTGGTCGATGGTTGTACAAGGAACTTGCTTTGATTTCATTTCAATTTTAGTATGTCATCTATACATTTGAATTTGACTTATTAATATAATCTATTAATATTTTTCCTTCCACTATGACTCAATTTGCTAAAATATGTGATTTTGAAATGATAATTTTTGATACAAAATTTATGTTTGTAAATTAAAATATTGATTTTTTTGGTAAAGTTGTTAATGTTGTTATTGATAAAAAAAAACTAATTTTTAATAAATGCCCCTTTATGATGATGGATAATTTTGAAGAGTTTTTAATTTTAAAAGCAAAATCATGTAACATTATTAATGTTAAAATGACCTATTTTAAAACTTGGCTTCTTTAATGTTGTTTTGGTCTGGGGTTGTAAAGAAAGAAAATAAAAGAGAAACATTTTATTTCCTTCAAAAAAATATTGTATAGATTGTTGTGTTGTTGTTGGAATTACTATTTTGCTTGTTTATTTAGGATATTGATTATGCTTAAAACTAGATATCTTGCTTAAAACTTGATCCCAATCGAAATTTTTTGATTCATGACCGTAATCGATTCGAGTTTCATGTTTTAATTATTAATCGATTCTAAGTAGTAGTTTCATGGTACTTTCGTTCTATGTGCAAAACGTCATATGCAATTTATTTTCTTAGGAGTTTTCTTGATTTTCTTATGATATTGATATAGAAACATATTTGATTAGAGAAAACATTTATCTATATCAAAAATCAATTTTCATCCTGTAGAAATTGTTATAATGTCTCGAAAAAGTCAGATGCTACACCATATAAGGGAGAAATATAGATCCCGTAAAAAAAAAATATAGAAAAATAATATTTAATAGATAAACTATAAATAATATTGTATAGTCAAACGTTAACTTCAATAAGCATATGATATACTAATTTTAATTTACTATATAAATCACACAAGATGAATGTTTGTCATAGTCATTTATTTAAAACTCACTGTACAAATTAAACACTTGAAGACATATTTGTCTTAGATGCCTCAAACATAAAAAATCATTTGGAAATCGAGTGAGAAAAATGTGTAGAAAATTATAACAAATAATTATAATTTACTGTGCCAATCATTCACGTGACAAATGTTATTCACTATCCATAATTAATTAGTTAAAATAGGTCATTCATTAATCAATTAGTTAAGAGATAAATATGCACAAGAAAAATATTTGTCACGGGTTGATGAGTTAAAAGATGATCTTTCATGAGTTAATTGAGAGAGAAATGTTATTTGGTTATAATGTGTCTCTTGAATATCTTATAAATAAAAGTGTGTAAAATTATTATACATTAACTATAATTTCTTGTACAAATATCACACATGGCAAATCTTTGTCGCTGATACATATAAAATGTGTAAGATGTTATAATACACTAATTATAATTTACTATACAAGCATATATGGGACACGTGTTTATCTCTAATTAAATAGTTTAAAGATTGTCATTCACAAGATAATTAGTTAAAAGATAAATATCATGTTCAAACTCCAACACCGGTGTTCAAAGATTCATTTTAAGTAGTTTAACTATGTTTAATTATATTAGACTAAAAGTTTTCACTTATATATAATTCATCTCTTTTACTTTATATTTCAATAATTGATCATTTTTTTCATTTCCATTTTTGCATGGCAAATAACATTTTCACAGTTTAATTTTGTTTTATGTTTAAATTATATTAGACTAATAAGTTTCACTTATGTATAATTAATCTCTTTTACTTTATATTTCAATATGTGATCATTTTTTCATTTCCATTTTAACTTCTATTTTTTCATAACATTTTCACTGCTTAACGCGTAGTACTTCAGAAACTAATGATTGAAATGATTGGTGTAACTCATGCTGAAAATCAGGTTTTTAAATATAAAACATATATTTTATTCTTATAGTTTTGTTGCACTTATTGACTAACATATTAATTTTGTCTTTGAACGAAATCTAAGTTTGATTAACAAAATAACTTACATATCGTCCATTAGTGTTAAGTGTGATAACCCCTATCTAATTTTTATTCTTTGAACGAAATCTAGTTTTATTTTTAATGTTAAGTGTGATAACCCCTATCATCGAAAATATTTTAAAACATAAATAATATAAAATTATGGGTAAAATTGGTTTACAATAAAACATAATCAACCATAGAAAGAACATAATTCGAAACATGCAAAAATAACAAATTCAAAAGAAACAAGTTAGTGTGGCATTGTCAACTACTAAAGTTGAATTTGTTGCAGTTGAGAGTTGTTGTGCTCAAATATTCTAGATGAAGTAGCAACTTCTAGACTATGGTCTACAACTAGATAATATCCCTATAAGATATAATAACACCGGTGCAATCAACTTAACCAAAAATCCAATCATGCACTCAAGAACTAAGCACATTGAAATAAGACATCATTTTATAAGGGATCATATGCAAAAAGGTGATTGTGTGCTTGAATTTATGGAAACAACTAAGCAAATATCTAACAATTTTACAAAACTTTTGCCTAATGAGACTTTATTTTATATAAGAAGAGAACTTGGTAAGTTGGACATTTCATGCACAGAATAATTGCTTATATTTGCAAAAAGTTGAATTTAACACTCTCATATGTGAAACTCATTATCAATTTGTTTTTTATATTTTTCAAATTGCATTCATTCTCCAACTTAACAATTCTTGGAGGCTTTAATAATTTGGATTTACACTCTTGAAACGTGTGGAAAAGATAAAATACATATCGGGAAAATAAGAGTAAAATAGTTCAATTTAGTATGTGCAGGATAACCCAAGTCTTAAGAGAGACAAACCACTAAGGACAACTAATGCTTCTCAGTGACTCTTTAGAGTAACTAAGTGAGATTATGTTGATCTTATTCCTTTATTCAACATGATGATCAATGAGAGAAAATATTGAGACGTTTGTTTACTCATTTATGTGCTAGTGTTATATGTGATTACTTGTACTATGTTATTTTTTATACTTTCTTTGATTATGTTCATTGGTCTAAGTTTAAATTACTCTGTATTTTCTATGGAATGTGTGTATTTATCATTTACATATTATGTTAGTTACTTAGGCTTCACCTTCGGACATCAAGACTTCTCATAATGCTATTAGAGCAAATCAATTCAGATTAGACTGTGAGTATAGGGTTATGTCTATGTATTGAAGTGGACATAGTGTCCTTTTTCTGCAAACCTTCTGATGGGATAATAGGAATAGCCTTTTGCTGTTAGGTTGTTTTCCTTTCGACTAGATCATTCGTAAGGAATATGCCTATGATTTTATGATTCGTATGTCGTATGAATGTTGAGTGTGATAACCTTTGTCCCAAAAATATTTTAAAGTGTAAATACTATAAAATTATGTGTAAAATTATTTTAAAATAAAAATAATCAAGTATAGAAAGAATACAATTGGAAACATGCAGAAATAAAAAATTCAAGAGAGTTCAATCTCAAAATTCAAGAGAGATCTAACTCTATACAATTTTTAAATTATTGGTTGATTAACATGTCGAAAAAAAATAAAATAAATGACTATCTACTACGTTGGCGGCATGTTAATTACTTTGTCTCTTCCTTGTTGGCAATTACTTCATCTGCTTCCATCTCACCCTCTATCTACACACGTAGGGTGATTGTAGACACCGGGGAAAAATAAAGGTTATCATCATTCTCAAGACATAATCAAGCAGAGTAAGGTAAATTAAATGCACATTAAATAACACAACATATAACAAACGCATAATAACGCAAAAAGAATCATAATCATCAAATACTTCACTTTGGATTAGTCTAGCTCTGGGATGATATGGGTGTTGGTGTAAGCCCTACCACCAATCTATTTTATATAAATTATTATTCATATCATGGATTTAAATCATATACCTAATTTGGTTATATGTACAAGGCATCATTTATTATGTTAATAACTATATAATATAATAAAGTCATTAGAATAGATAGTTCATTTAATATAACATCAAGTGTAACTTGATCGTGAGAACCTATTGACCATTAGAACACTATCCTTAAAGTATCTATAGTTAAAATATTATTGTTAATTAGGACGAGAATAATACATCGAGACTATTATGTGAATAGATTAATGACCATATCTCGCGAGTCATGAATATGAGATATCAAGTCATCACATAGGTATGAATATGAGGAGTAATATTTATATTGGATTGATGGGCCCTGAGAATGCTACATAATTGTTGTATTCGTGTATTAGCAATTCTCATGCGACCATGGTGAGTAGTCCTTCAATATGAAGTCACTATGATCCCTACATGGAGAGTTGTAGGATTTTAGGCCATCAAATATTCTCTTTAATAGGATAATCATACAGGTGGTTATTGAAATTGTAATAAACCATGTGGAGGGGTGTGAGTGATATAGATAAGATTCGTCCCTCCTACATAACATCAGTTATGTCTTGGGCCACTAGATATAGAGAGACCGTGGAAATGCATGACCATGCAAAAATAGACCAATATGTGATATTGAGTACATTGGTTTTACACGTCTACTCTAGGATCGAGAAATAAAGAGTTGAAAATTGCAAGGATGACATTTGAACGAAGGGACAATTACTGCACAGTAAATAGTGGTTGCAGTAACGTTAAAATTGTACCATCGATTTTCTCATGATTTGGGTAGAAATGATGCATTGTTAGATGCCAATCATTGTTTATAATATTTTATATTATATAAATTGTATATACTATTTAGTATTATTACCATTTCAGTGAGAACCTATAAATGTCACATGCATAGAGTACTGATAGCGGAATAAACTATTAAATAAAATAAAATTTGATTTAATTAGATGTACTCTTATTAAATATGATTTAATACATTAACATATTTATAATTTATATAATTGAATCTAATTTGATTAAATAAACTAGGGTAGACAATTAATTTAATTAAATATGATTTAATTTAACTAATAGTTTGTATTTAATAAAATAGTTTAATTAAATATAATCATTTATGACTTATTTTGGGTAGGGTCCAAAATAGGAGTATTAGAGTTTTAGTGGTTCATTCTCTATAAATAGAAGAAGAGCACATTTCCCAAGTTATCCTAATTGCCAGAGTCCTTATAGAATGGCTAGCACCACGTTTCATTTTGTGCTCGCGTGGATTATGTAAAGACGCTGGTAATTTTCGTGCTGGTGATCAAAGTTAAAACACACTTCAAGAGAGATGTTTCGTGTTGGTGATATGTGTATAGTCTTCGACGCTTCAAGAGGTAAACACATAAACTTATTTGTGAAATTTTATGCTTACGTGATCCTTGGCTATGAGATTTTTCCGCTCATGAGAATTATTTTAAAAGAGTTTTAAATGTCTATCTCATGATTTTTCAACAATAGGTAGTGAAGCCACCTACTATCCCATGAAGAGTGTCTAGTAAAGGGTATTTAGTATTCAACGGAATCTTGAGCAGTGCCCCACCTTTACATAAGACCTTCCTAATGACAACTTCCTCAAGGTTTCCTCGACCGTCGACCTCCGATTCGATCACGGCACAACCCCCAACTTATCCTATTATATGAATACAACACATAACATGCAAGACAAAATCATTATCATCAACAATCATTGTCTCATAACACTCAACCTACTTATGTGACTAGATGTGCTACGATAGATTAACGTTCATCATCATCATCATCATCATATCAAAAATACTAAGTATTTCAACATTATTAACTTAATGCTAGGTTAATAATCTAACTTTACTATCTAACTTCTTATTACTAGTTAATTATTAACCTAATTAACTATTATAACTTAGCCTAATTGATTAATCTTAAGACTCTAACTAGCCTAATCGATTAATCTTAAGACTCTTATTAATTATTATTAAACTAATTGTTAAATGACATTATCCTAATTGATTAATCTATAACTTAGTCGTTTTATAATTCTAATTCTAAACTACATTGATTATTTAGTTATAATAATTGGTTAATCGTAATTCATAACATACTAAATCCTAATTTACCATTCTAATTGATTATTAAGGTCTTCCTAATCGGTTATTCTTCAAAAAGCGTTTTATGGATATGTGCTCTTCAAATTAAGTGTTTTATGGGCACTAATCGATTAACGTATTGTTACTTATCGATTATTACTATAGAAAATAGAACTGGATTTAGGTTTCTAACACATAATCCTTTTTAACTCTTAATTATCAACACTTATCAATTAAAAAGATATGTATCATAAGTGATGGTCTAAAGATAAATCATATAGCCGGCTCCACTGATCGGAGAATGAAACAATATGGTTCAAAGCTCCTCGAATAAAGAATCCATAACAACAAATGGAATCAGAACCAATAATTTGAGAGATTTCAAATATAATATTCAAATGAATTTATGATAATCCTAGGGCATAATACAATCTAATAACAAACGAAATAGATAGGGATTACCAACAAATACCACATAAAAGAGTAAGCAAACATCTTAGCTCACAAGTCATAAGGCTAGCATAACCTCACAAGTTACTCCGAAGAGTCGCTAACAAGCATTAGCTCTCTTTAGTTGTTTGTCTCTAGTAGGACTTGGTCACCCTATGCATATTAAATGGAACTATTTTACTGTAATTGTTTCGACGTGTAGTGAATCTTTCACCCACCTTTGAAGAGGTTAAATCCCTCCTTGAAGTAATCTTTCTACCACCACTTTGATCCAGGGAACCAGTTGAGGATTGAATCTTCTTGGAGGTTGTCTGTGTAGTGCATATCCTTCTTTAATTTGTAACTTGTGTTCGACTAGTTCTTTAGCTAAACCATGCATCTCATAATAACTCTATATAAACAATCTTTGTATTGCTTGATCAATCATACTAACTGATTACTTTCATCCTCAGTCAACAATCCACTAACCTTAGTCATTGTAGGTTCCTTTAAAGTCCCCAGGTTAACTTTCACTAGTGGATCTTGTGCTTCAAAGGTTGGTATGGGTGATTCGGCTATCTAACTTTTAAGATCTTTAGCCGAATCCTATTGACATTCTTGTTCCGGTGGTTCACCTTCACTTTTTTCTCCTAAAAACATAGCGTTGAATACCCTGGTCTAGGCTCATAGCGTATCTTGCCAATCTAGAAGGTCCTTTAGCTCATGAGCGGGACTAATCATTGAGAACATCATCAAAAGGTTGTAGTTCAGTGTAAGCTTTTAGCTAGAATCCCTCGTGAGTAAGATTTCATGCTTCTAGGGTTTCTTCCTCGTACTCTTGAGGAACCATTATAGGGATAATATGGGGTGAATAGAAAAATGCCTTAAACATTTTACCTTCGTAGAGAAAGGATTCTTGTTATCCTCCATAGTTTCCACTTTGTCACCTACCTAGAACTTGAGCCTCTGGTGAAGCGTTGAAGGCACACATTCGCTAATATCGATCCAGTCTCTTCCCAAGATGACCAAATAGGACAACTTTCCATTTATAACAAAAAAGGCTGACCTTATTTCCTGTGGTCTTACCACTACGTCAGATATAAAGACATCTAGTGCATTGGATGCTACTCCTATGAAGCTGACCATGTTCATATTGGTTGGAATCAAATCCTCCATGGTTTTATCTAATTTCTTCAATGTTAGTATTGGCATAACATTGAGGGCAACCCCATAATCAACAAAGACCAGGCTAAACATCTTACCATTAATGGTAGCTTAGATAAACAAATGTTTGAGATGTTTTACCATATTTGAAGTTATATTTTCAAAGAAAATACCTCTGGCTTCCTTACTGGTGGTCAAGGAAGCCCATTCATTGTATTCTACAAAAACGTCTTCTTCGAGTTCCATTGGTTGGGATCTATTCCCCCAAAAATCAAAGGGAATAAGGCTGATGGTATATATAGGGTCCATGCTAGTGTTAGCATCATCACTAAACATGGTGTCTAAGATTGACTCTTCATGGAACTAAGAGTAATTCTCAAATGCCTCATCCAAGGAATAAGGGAAGTTAGTCGAAGCCACCATATTCTCATAATCGGCCACTTCCTGCAAAGTTAACAAAGATTGAGAATCCTTAATCCTATGTTCTATAACATCCCAAATTTTATAATAAACTATTTTATTAATTAAATAGTATTTTGAAGAATTAGTTGGTGTTAAAATTATTTTAGAATATATGTTGATTAATTTTATGATTTATTTTCTTTATATGTCTGTTTGTTGTGATAATTTTATACATATTTGGTTTAATGAGTAGTATAAATTGTAAATATTATATCTACTTATTTTATTTATTTTCTAAAAATAATAGTGTTTTAGTGTAACTATTTGCAAGAATAAGATTTTAGGCCTTTTACTAATGTTAAATTAGCGCATAGTTAAATGTGATATTTTCCTGTGACTTTGCCTAATGTATTAATGTGATATTTTTGTGTGTCTTTGATAGCGTTTCAGCAAGTGTACTGAATCGTTGCAAGTAATAATAAAACGGTAGTACGGAGTGTCGAACTCAAGGATTGCGTTTAACTATCGAATTGTATTTAATTACTAAATGGAACAAAAAGATTCCGAATTGATTGAAATAATATTTAAAATTAACAACAGTAACAAAATTGATCCTTTATAATGAGAAAAATGTCAGGGATGAGTTTCACTTCGAATCCAACCTTGGTGTCTAATTTGATCCTAGTTACTGAATTCCTTTATTGAATTATTACCGAATTCTCTTGTTAAACTATTGCCATTGCAACTAATTTAATTGGTTTCATGACCTGCATCTATCTCTATACTAAAAATTCATGAATTTCTTATCTCAAGCATTCGTAAAATCCACTTCCGTTTCAAAATACAAACCGTAGAACATTTTAATGTTGATCAAGCAATAAAAAGCATTAAGCACAGAGATGAGAAAAATAATTCAATAAACTCATTCATATAACTAGAAATCAAATTAGAAAAATAAGGGTTTCATCTTGTTACATTCATCCCTAACAAATTGGGTTTAGTTACTCATGACAGAGATAAAAAAGATAGGGATTAAAGAAGAATTACAAGAATGATTCATGAATGATTCTTGATAAAACTGCTCCAATGATGTTAAAAACGGCCGTTTTTGAGTTTCTCTGCTAGGGCACAAGTCTCCCCACTTCCCAATAGTCAAAAAGATCCCTCAAAAGTCAAAAAAACGAGTTTTAATACGTTCTTTTGCACGTCGCATGCTCCAGGCGCGCAACGATAGTGGCATCAGCGCAAAATGCGCTTCAGGCGCGCTTCGGACGCGCTCCTAGTGCACAACATCTTCTGTCTAGAGTTTAGTGCATTTTTCTCCTATTTTGAGTTCGGATTTGGTTTTGATGTCTTCATAAAAGTCGTGGCTATAGATCTTAGGTTTCATTTGCACTTGGTTTGACTCCAATCGGACATCTGAAACTCTAGATATGGCTGAAATACTACACATAGGTCATGTTGATTTCTCACCAAAATTCAGCACTGCACTAAAACAAAGAAACAACGCAAAACTACGAAAAATATCTACTTAATCAAGGAAATAAGAACATAAATATTTCGTTAAATCAAAGAACTAAAATCAACAAAATATATCAAATAACTCCTTAAATTAACTAATGAATAAAAGATAAATAAGACTAAAAACAATGAAAACTATGCATATGATGAAGAGTGATGACAACCCCAAACTTAATCTATTGCTTGTCCCCAAGCAACAATTAATTTCAGATTTGGTACAGTTAAAATCAAACTTAAACTCAATTTCTCAAATAAAATCAAACTAAATTCTCGAAGTCTTAGCTACTACAAAACATTCATCATGCTCCATGGTTGCTTACAAAAAAAAAAACAACACAATTTGTACACTTTAGCATTCATTCATCAAGTTCAACTCTCTCTTCACACAATCTCACCAAAATTTCTCTCAAGTGTTTAGAAGGGTTTTGAATTTATCACTCAAATCCTAGAACATGCATCACGCTACCATAGGCTTGAAAAAATTCTAGTTAGCAAACACAATGCAACAAACACATACACTTTTGGAGGACTTTCGGGTTGTAATAGGGCTTAGGTAATGGTAGGACATTTTGGGATAGTAGGCTTTACTACTTGGAGTTAGGTACACATTTTCAAATTATTCTACCACTTTTTTTTCTTCACATTTTCATTGTGGAGATTCTCAAACATTGACAAAAGAACCAAGATGTTATTTATCAAAGTACACAAATTGATTTTTTTTTTCTTCTTTTTTTTGTTTGTTTTGATTTTTGTTTTGATTTTGATTTTTTTGAGAACCACCACCTCAAAATTAAAAGGTTGCTATCCCATGAGCAACCCCAAACTTAGAACTTTACCAAGATGAGAATTTTTTTTTCTACCTAACTCCAAGTAAGGTGATTTAATTAAAGTCAGATCTTTGGCTTGTAATGTGGCTAGTAACCGAAATAAAAGGGCAAGGCTCAAAGGGGTTAGCAAAGGATAAAATTTGCATAGGGTGGTTAGAAAGGCTCAAACGACCAAACAAAATTGCCTCAGTGTATGCATAAATCACAAGTGATGCAAGTTAGAATTAGTGCAAGTTCTGAAGGGATAACACATGTCTAGATAATCACACACCAAGAAATTAAAGTGTTTAGGCCCAAAAGCTCACAGCTAGGATAATAAGAGAGAGTATGAATTGTCAAAATAATGTCAAACATGTCACTGAAAAGTTTAATTTTTTTTTTTTGAAAAATTGATGGTAAGTTAGATTTCTACAACCACAAAGTAATCAACAATGTATGTATTAGTGAAACTCGTCGAATTGAGAAATGACATGAGCCAAGAAATAGAATTTAATTTTCAAAATCCCAAACAAAAGCTTAAAATCAACTTCAAGTTGTTAATAATTCTTCATCATAGTGCACATTAACTCACAATCAAAAAAAACAAATTCAAATAACGAAAATATGATTGCAAAAATAAAAATTACCTCTACCTATGGGTTGCCTCCCACGAAGCGCTTCTTTATGGTCATTAGCTTGACGCCTCAAACATTGTCAAGGTGTATTATATGACAGGAAGAACACATCATCATTCTTCTTCTTTTTGTTTGGTTAAAATTCCATGAACTTGAGAAATAATTTTCATAGGTATAACGATAATTTACTCAAAATATTTTTTGAAACCTGCTATTATAGTAGAGAAGTGGAAACATGAGAGTAGCAGCGATAGAGAAGAAAAAGGGATAAAACTTGATTCAAGTGTTTGAGGACTGTCAAAAAAAATTCATTGATTTTGCCCAAATTTCCGTATGTCATTTCTCTTATTGAGTTATTAATTTTAACAGACATTTTTTTCCTCGTGAACTTGGATTAATGTGTTAAAGCATCAAAATAAGGTAAAGGATAATCCAACATTTAAATTCATGAGCATATTATAATGTGAGATGAACGGGAACACTGTATTTTCCAATAATTCATTCAGGGATGGCTACGGACGACGATACCCCTATTTAGTAATAATTGAAATAATATGAGAAATTGGAGCTTTTTAGGATAAATATATAGATTATAAACTTTTATATGGTAATGGTGTGATTTAATTTCTGCGAGTGTTGATATATGTGAACAAAGTTAAAGTTTTTATGTTGTATGTGTTGTAAGTTTGAATTTTTATGATATATGTTAGAAAATTTGAATTTTTATGTGGTCTCTGATGAAGGTTTTAATTTTTATGATGCATGAGATGAAAGTTTCAAGTTTTATGATTACTTGTTTATGAAAATATGATCCTCATGATACGTGTAGTGAAAGCTTTTATCGGTATGATAGTATATTATGAATATTGGTTTTTCATAATATGTGTGGTGAAAGCTTTGATGTTTGTGGTAGTTGTTTATGAATATATGATCTTCATGATTTGTGAGGTGAAAGTTTTGATTCTTATGATGGTTGATTGTGAGTATATGATTTTCATGATAAAAATATGTGGTGTACGATCTTAGTTATTTTTGAATGAGGTGATGATTTTGTTTAAGTGATATTTGAAGCATATGGCATGATCTTAGTGGGCTGTGTGAGAATATTTGATTTCAATAATACATCATAATGTCATGGCATATGCATCTTAATCGGTTGTGTTGGAATATTTGATTTTGATAATGCATCATCATGTCATGGCATATGCATCTTCGTGAAAGTTACCTTTGTAGAGGTTTATTTTCCTCATTGGTATGATTTATTTTCTATGTGGAAGTTGCCTTTGTCGCATGTTTAATTTCTCCATTAATATGGGTACTTTTATGTATGGAAGTTGCCTTATTTGGTGATCCATGCTCTGATAGGTGATACTGGTGGAAAGCCTTCTATTGTATTTTATCAAGTCTTGAGCTAAAATATTATTTTTTGTAAAATTATTGACGATCAAGTATTATTTTTTAATTTATTATATTTGAAGACGAAGTCAATCACCTCTATAATTTGTGAATAATTTAATGTCCATGAATTAAAAACCTTGGTTGCTTTAATTTGAAGAGATTTTTAAATAAGAATTTTATGTAATGTTTTATGAAAGAGTAAATGTGGCGCCTTGAAACTATCTTTGAGAATATTTTTTTTAATACTTTATTTTAGAAGCGC
Source organism: Cicer yamashitae (assembly GCA_037974755.1). NCBI lineage: Eukaryota > Viridiplantae > Streptophyta > Magnoliopsida > Fabales > Fabaceae > Cicer > Cicer yamashitae. Next base: position 14,197,002 of record JBBPBQ010000004.1, on the reverse strand, counting down.
GACAAATCTTTATTAAAACTAGAACATTTAATCATATATTTCAATTCAGGGTTTAGGGTGTCACACGTTCATACAATTCTTAGACATGATCCAGAACATCCAATATAGCATCATTGGAGATTTCATGTACTACAAATCTTTGCACATTCTGATTTATCGTATTGGATGTTTTTATCATTGCTATGTTAGTGTCCAATTTCTTCACTTGTTGTGGGAATGCCTTATCAAAAGTTTCCAACTCCTTAGGTGAAGAGACCTTGCCCCTGGCCTCAGACTTTAGCAATCAGCTGGAGAGTTTGCTTCATCTTTTGAATTAACCTATTCCTCTACTGTCTCTATTTCTGAGTCCTAGTAAAAGATACAACTGGCGGTACCTGATCTTTTACTTTCTGATTAACCAACCATTGTTCCTTAGTGATATTAGCTGAAGGCTTCCTCATTCTCTCCAATTGCCCAATCGTTGGTTTGGACTCGACTACCTTATTTTTAGGTTGCCACATCTATCTTAATGTTTTGTTTCCTTTAACACTCGATTTAATCCCTTTTTGTTCAACAAATGACACCATGGCTATATTCATGGTTGGGAAATGGTCTACATCAATGGAAATCTCAATGATCGCCTTGTCGGCTAACTTTAACAAGCCCTCCTTGATAGCATTTTGAATAGCTTTCTAGAAGATGACACAATTAGTCGTTGAATGGTTATTCGAGTTGTGCCACTTGCATCCTCCTAATAGTCGTATATGTTTTTCCTTAGGCAGATAATCAAATATCGGATTAGCTTTGGTAATATCAGAGGCATAAACCACTTTGTTATTTGATGAAACATTGTTCTTCCCGTTAACATGCCTTAAGGCAAGACAAAAGTAGTTTTTCCCTTTTAGGATTTCAGCCGTCAATATGTCTGATGTGGAATCGATTGACATATCATCGTTAAATTCCTCCATATCTTTGATGGAGACTAGGTGTGGGCCTCTACCTCGACTTACAAACTTGTATCCTTTCTAGATTGAATTGTTTGATGCGTACCGCTCGAGAAGCCAACTTGTTCAGGGCATGGCAGGCATGTTCTTCTAGTTTCTCTCTGAGTTGAGGATGCATGCCATTGATGGCCATTGAAGCATACTCTGCATTAGATAATTTGATTGAATACTTGTCTGCCTTCTTCTTGAACCTTTTTATGAAGTCCATGGTTGATTCATCTACTTGTTGTTTTAGATCAATTAGATCAATTCTAAATTGAGTTTGTGAGAGAGAGAGAGAGAGAGAGGAATACCACATAAATGTAGTTCCTATTAACAATCAAGGGAACAATTGTCATTTGTGGAATTCATTTTGATATCCCTTACTGCACTGCGTAGTAAATCTTCAAATATGCTCCTTTGCTGACTTTCCATCCTCCCCAGAAAAGGTAGCAAAGTTGGAAATCTTGTAGCCTTTGGTCAAAGGCACCAATCTATCTACTTATTCAAGATAAGGTTTCCTATACGTAGGTCGATCCATGGGTGTCAACTTAATCCCAATGTACCTTTGATAATATCAGCTATAAGGTTGGGATCTAGAGAATGCTCTCTAGGAGGCATCGCCTCGACTGCAGTTGGCTGGCGCCACATGTGATCTGTGTTGGAACCAAGTTGGTTTTATACTTAGAGTTTTGATGTTAAAAAAAGTATTTTATGAGAACAATATATTTGACTTCACATAGTATGAAAGAAGGTTCATGTTTTTGAAGAAAATCTAAAATAAGATTTGATTTAGATTTATAATTGAAGAAATTGTTTGACCAAGTTGAAAAGAAGATATGGTCAAAAGTTTTTGAAAAAAATCCAAAATTAGATTTGATTCAGATTTATGATTGAAGAAAATCTTTGACGAAGTTGAAAAGAAGATATGGTCAAATGTTTTTGAAGAAAATATAAAATAAGATTTTATTATGATTTATAATTAAAGAAAATCTTGACCAAGTTGAAAAGAAGATATGGTCCCGATTTGAAGAAGATTTGATTAAGATTTATCACAAGAAGATATGAATTATTTACAAGAAGATTTGATCAAGATTTATCTACAACAAAATATGAACAGTATCAATCTGAAGGAATTACAAACTCAATTAGAACAAAATATGTAAAGAATCAATATGAAGAATTTACAAAATCAATCTGAACAAAATACAAACAAAATCAATATGAAGAATTTACATAATCAATCTGAACAAAATAAGAACATAATCAATATGAAGAATTTACAAACTCAATCTAAACAAAATACGAACATAATCAATCTAGAAGAGCTGCTCAGATTGGATTCAGAAATAAAGAATTGGCTAAAGAACATTTATAAAAAAGTATCTTGTTCATAATTATTTTTGAATAAGATCATTGTTGACCAAGCTAGGAATGAAGATATAATTCAAAATTAAACAAGGACAAAATTGATGCCCTAATTTTATCTATAAATATATACTCAAGGCTAAAGAAGAAGATCATTGAAAAATCAAAAAAGAGTAGAAGAACTCAAGCTCAAAATTCTAAATTCATTTTAGAGTTCAAAAAGAAAAACACTTGTTCGAATGAGAAATATTTTCTATGTGTTTTTTTTTTAGATTGTGATAGTCATTGTTATAATCAACTTTTTAGAAGAAACTACTCAAGTCCCAAACCTTTGTGTTCAAACTCGATAGTGGTGTTAGTGTGCCTTCAAAAATTTGGGGTTGTCAGATTGTGTGAAGAAGAATGAAATTATCAAGTCTGGAGTTTTTAATCATCAATTCTGAACCAGTTTAATCAAAGAATGAAAAAGTTATCAACTTAGTCAAACACAATTCAACCTCTCATTCTCGTATTTGCACCTTCAATTTGAAGTCTTGAGGTGGAGGGTTTCCTCCATTGGTGCTCTTTGTTCATTTCAACAAGGTTTTTCACAAGAGACCTTAGAACTAGTGGTGCGTTGTGTGGGTAAAGTGGATTTCAATCCATGACTATTCGCCAACATAATAAACAACTAGTCGTGAAAAACTTGAACCAACTAGAGATGGTACATGCACATCAGGTTGTGGCAGGTGTGTTGTAGGATTAGCCAATCTTGATGGGTAATACCCTCATGGCTGCTGATTCAGATATTCCGCAATTGGCCTCTGTATTCCTGCTACAAGGCCAAAGGTTTCACAACAAGAATGATTATATATAACTACGGCTATTCCTAGGGCTTTTTAGCACCTGGAAAATAGCTAGGACCATTAAGACCACACAATCTCTTTCTAGGTATTTTTTTAGAGTCAAAGCCCTAGAGAAATGGTAAAGTTACTTTTCGAGGGCCAAAGCCCTAGGAAAATATAGCTTTTCTGAGTTTGCGAAGGTCAAAGCCCTTACTATTGTTACATTAAAACATTGTGTGATCTAAAGCCCTCGGTAAAATCCTGAGGGGAAGTATTTGTTTTTCAAAATTAGACATTTCCTAGGGATATAGCCTTCACTATTTTTCAGGAAGCATTTTTGAAGGCTATAACACTCACCCATGTTCACTAATTTCACTAAAAAAGCTTCATTCTTTCATCTATTCTCTTGTCTTGTCTTTTCTTTTCTTTTCTTCACTTCTTCCTGATTTCTACTCTTCATATCTTCTTCTTCCTTTTCTTCTCTTCTTCATTTTCAAACTCTCTATTCTATTCATCTCTTCTCTACTTTCATTCTCTCAATTTCTCTTTTATCTATTTTCGACCTCTCTTTACTAGTACATAAATTAATTTTTTTTATACTATGTATTTTTAATTAATATATATATATATATATATATATATATATAAATATATGTGTGTGTGTGTTTTTAATGTAGTTTGTGAGTAACTATATTTGTGGAAATAGTGTTATATGTGAAATCTGATTTATATGTTATATTTCATAGTGCAAAACGTTTTTGCTTTGTAATGTAAAAATTAAAATTTTAGATGTTCGATTTTGAATTTTTATTTAAATTTGTATTAAAAAATGTATATTGTATTTATTGTGTTTTTTTTATAAAAATATAAAATTTGTTGTCTTTATTGTGCATATTTTTTAAAATTTGAAAATATGTTAACATATTTATTGTGTATTTTTTGAAAGTATATTAATGAAAATGAAAATTTATTCAACGTTTTATAAATTTCTCACTATTTATTTAACTATATAAATGATTTATTATAATATTTTATAATTATAATAAACAATTATATATGATACATATATAACTAAATTTTTAGCAAAAGAAATTTATATAATTTAATTTAAATTGTATAATAAATGAATTTTTTTTTATAATTTTTAATAAATTAAATTAAATTATTTGATTATTTTAATAGAAATATAAAATAATTTAATTTTTTTTTACTAGTAGCATCATTTCCGAATGCTAGGGCCCTAGTAGCATCATTTCAGTCAACTCATCTTAATTATGTCAACAACTTTAAGTCCATTTTCCACCATGAAATAAGCTGATGTTGCTCTTCAGTTTAAAAGACAAATTGTAGACAACTCTCTAAGTTTTTCAACGAATCAAAGATCATGTCAATTAGATATCTAGAACTCCAAGTATAGCCAAAACAAAACAGATAGTTTGTCGTCTACGAAAAATGACATTTTCAACCAAAATTAATTTGGTTCTTTTTATTTCATTAATGAATAAATTCTTCTTGTATAGGACGAGCATCATAGGATCTCATCATGTAGTGTCCCACAAGGCGTGCCAAAATTTTTGTTGGGATTAAGAATTAACTGAGGAATCGGTTAAGTGCTCTCAACTATGATTCCCTTTTTTTCAAGCGATTACGCTAAGGAATGAACTATGTCCCACAACTACGGATTCCTTGACTACTCCAAAGAGTGTTAAGTACGGTGTGTTTGTGTTTAAGATATTGAACTAAGAAATGCTTAAAGTAAAGTAAAATGATAAAAAAAAAAAAAAGAAAAAAAAAAGAAAAAGATATGCGCAGAAAGCTTCCTTTATTGATTGAGTGTCTACAAAATTTACAAGTATTGGTATTTATAGGTAAATGCTAATCCTACTGGCCATAAGTCATGGTCTACCTAAGAGTAGCCTTGCTTGACTAATTATGCGGGTAAAGCGTGATAGCTCCTGCCTATGAGGATTAGTGACACCCCACGATCGACTCATATTTTTTATCTTCATGAAATGTCTCGTCGACATATTTGTGCATGATTTTTCCTCAAATCATGCCTTTGTGTTGATCGTTAGTGGCGCTAAAAATTCAGAGTATAAGTCGAACTGGTAAATTATCAAGTTCTATAGATCTTTGATCCTTTCTTATGCCTTTGCGACTTTAATTAACCTCTATAGACTTGAGAAATATTTGACTGTCTTTTGCTCACCTGGCCTTACTATGGCTAAGGGAAATTCAGCTAACCCAAAATTCGTCACCCTGTTGTTCTCGGCTAGCAAATTATTTATTTTTAAGTGTAAACACAACTATTTATTTTTCACCTATGTAAAATTTGTTACTTACGAAATAGCTTGCAATGAACTCTTGAAGGAGGATTTAATAGAGTTTGATACTTTAAAAATTGTTTGAAAATGTTTTGAGTCACACAATAGAAAACATAAAATTTATTGTGATGGACTTGCATATTTAGCGTATTGGAAATTCCTATTCAAAAGTTGATGATATTGAAATCAAGCAACCAAAAACATATGGTAACTTACGCAAGAAAATTTGACATTTGATTGAAATGTTTTGAAAAGGTTTTAATGCTTCAATCAAATTCACAAAGATCTCATATCAAAACTTAATGAAACACATTAATAAAAACGCTTAGAAATCAAAATTTTCAATTTGAATCAAAGTCTAAGATGTTGAATTCAATGTTAAAAATAGAAAATCATTCATTACATGAAATCAAGACAAGATTCTAAATTAGAAAATTCTAATAACAATATTTCTATCAATTTTGCACTAAAACACAATATTGCCATCGAACTCCAAATATAATGATAACAAATAACATTGTATATTTGCAGAAATTAAAGAGTAAGGGAAAGAGATATTCACACCACGACTTATACAGGTTCCTCTACTTCGTCCTAGAATGTAGAGTACATCCTATTCCTATTGAATGAGTGTTTCTTAATTTAATATTGATTTTGAATGTTTACAAGATCCTTCAACGAATGTTAAAACTTTGCACCCAAACCATTCTTCCTAAACGCTCTTTGACATTGAATCTTAGAACAATCCTCTAAATTCTAAACACTCCTATCTTCAAGATGAAGATCACACTTCAATCCTTACAAGATGGACACCTAGAGAACCCTCTCTAGAAAACCCATGAAGGTCACCTTCTTCAGTATTTTGACGCGCAATCCACCGATACCCCAATGATCTATATCTAGAATAGACAATTGAACAATCGATATACCCTTGTTGTTGTTTCTCACTTCAAAATTTGACTACACACATGACTTGAACAAGAAAGAGTTTTCAATCTATGTTATGATCTTGAAGGCTTGAGTATGAGGAATTAGTGAGAGTATTCTTATGTTCATAAGTGTTTAGAAAACCTTATATATGATGCATGAAAAAGCTTGACAAATGAAAAATGTTTTCTATGAATTGATTTACACATGTTTGAAAAACCAATTTTGAAGTCTAAAACTTTGTGAATCGACTCACAGAGGTGTAAGTCGATTCATTGAACTTCATGTACTAATGGTAAGTTGATTCACATGACAAGTGAGTCGGTTTTCAATCTTGGGACATCAAAAAGTTAAAAAGTCACTTAGAAAAGGTTTTTGAAGTGTTTTCAACAATGTCATTGCAATATGATCATGCTAGAAAATGAATGCTTGCTCAAATAAAATGTAACAACACTTATCCATGATAAAACTTTCTTTTTCATGAGTTTTTTTTTTTCTATTCAAGTAATCTACGCAAGAGCTAGAGAATGAGAATCAACAAAGCACACACGTCATCTAGACAAAGCTTGACATAACTCAAAACACTAAGTCTAAACTAACTAGAAGACATCTTATAGTTACAAAATTAATTTTGTTGCACGATAGATTTAAATACAACCCATGTGGAAAGATATTTATTTACTACTATTAGTGAGATATGATTTGGTACGCTTTTAAAATTGTCATCAAGTTTTTGATGTCGTTGCAAGGGACTGCTGATTGATTTATCAATAAGGGAAGATATTAATACTTGGGCATTTGAAATTTCTCTTTATAGTTTAACTAAAGAATTTCTATTTGATCCTGAAATTGAAAAGAGAGCAAAAGTGAATCGGAAGAAGGCTAAATTATCAAAGGTGGCTGAGAAATAAGGATCATCCACATCCACCACCGTCTCTTAGGCGTATTTTGGTACAAGAAATAACAAAGGGCATATGACTCATGGGATTCAACACGAACGTAAAATTGTGTGAGATCAAGGCATTTTGCTTAGTATCATCAAATTTGATCAATTCTATGGTGCTGAGATGGATGATCCTGATCATCAACGGCCAAATTTCTATAAAACTTGCAACACTAAAATTTCAGAAGGTGTGTTCGAAGATGCCAAGAAGTTAAGGTTATTTCGTTTTACCTTGACCAAGAGTGAAATGGTTTGGAACTCCAATATTCCATTTGCGAGTATTCATATATGGAATAATCTGGAAAACAAGTTCTTGGATCGTTATTTTTGTTGGAAACAAGTTAGTCTAGAAACAATAACTCATAAACTGTTTTGATGATAACAAAGATTTAGAGAATAATTTACCCTCTTAAGATTGTTTAAGTTTGTAGGTGATAAAATTCAAAGACTCTCATAATATCATTTGATCACATAGTCTAACGAGACAAGGTTAAAGAGCAATGCATATGGTGCTATAGAAACAAACGATCTTATTACATGTGTATAATGTGGGGAGAATGCACCATTTAGTCTGAAGAACAATGTCTAGTATAGAAGAGTATTCAATACACAAAAGGGACAAATTTCAAAGCGTTAAATGTTATATTTAATGTATGAGGTACAATTTGAGTGCCAACGAATCAATTTTTAATGATGTCAATTTCGTATTGGAGTGTCTGAAAACATCAACATCTGTATGTTATAAAGCAACTATGATTTCTTGGAAATCTTGCTATGTGAAACAACAAATTTATTTCTTCATGGACATTATAAAGCCTACTCCAGCATTGATGAAATTTCTGATTATCAATTAAATGAATATACAACCTCTCAAACAACTTGAAAAATATTTTGAAAAATATTTTGAACACATAGAATCACAAACACGTTCAGACATATCCCTCGTATGAAAGTGTAATAAATCAGTGAAGTTTCAAAAGCAACTGAGATTCAGTGAAAGAATTGAAAAACACATATTTTCTACGTTAATAAAGTTTTTCAATCACTATATTTGAACTTAATCTTTTGAATATGCTATTTTGATAGCATTATCTTTGTAACTTCAAATTTGATTTGAAAAGTGTATCTGACTCCATAGTGACTGTTTTCTTCAAGGGCTTAATGAATTAAAGCTGGAACTTCATAAGAGAGAGTATTGTCAAGGTTGACAAGGATACACTCGAGTGATTGTAAATATGTTGATTTTGTGAAAAATTATGTTGAAACCAAGTTGGTCTAGAAAACAATAACCTATGATTTATTTTTATGATAACAAAGAATAAGAGAATAATTTATTATTTGACCTTTATTTAAGTGTGGAGATGATAATATTCAGAGATTCTCAGAACATCAACTAATCACATTTTTTGATAAGACAAGGTCGGAGAATAATGCATCTATTGGTCTAAATAACAATATGTGGTACATAAGTTTATTCATTACACAAGAAGGAAAAATGTCAACATATTAAATATTATATTTAGTGTATAAGAAATAATTTGGGCACCAACAGGTCGATTTCAAATAAACCAAATTTGGTACTAGCCAACTTAGAACGTCAACACACGTCACACTAAAACTGGTAGGATTTCTTCGAAATCTTGCTAAATGAGATTTTTTTTTTTCCAAGGACTATGAAAAGCCTAGTTCAATATTTAATAAACTTGAGAATACATTGTGTTTGTGAGTAAAGAATAAACTTGAGAATAATCAATATAATTCAAATCTCCAATTTTGTGTGTTTTTTAACCCTGTTCAACTGGCATCCAAATATAATCTCTTGAATGCACACCTAACAAAGTGATAGAAAAAGATTTTGTATCCGTGAATAAAGAAAAACATTGTGTCTTCTCATGATAGTGAAAGTACTAGTAATACAGGTCACATGTCCCATCCTCCTATATTTCAAGGTGAGAACTTTGATTATTAGAAAGATAAAATACAAGCATTCTACATGTGACATGATCTGGAATTGTGGGATTTGATCAAAGAAGGGTAAACTCATTCAAAAGATTATGTTCGGGTGGAAATACCTGGAAAGAGTATGATCGTTAAACCAAAGAAGCATTTTAATTTAAATACTAGGTCAAGGTATTACTTGATTTGCACTATCAACAAGATATAATATGACAATTGTGGCTAGAATACCACCAAAATATAAATTTTGGATTCCTTGTATATGACCTACGAAGATAATGAACAAGACAAAAAATCCAAAGTCAACGTACTTGTGAGAAAGTAAAAGCTTTTTAAGATGTAAGAAGATGAAAATATAGAAAAACGTTTTTTAGATTCTAAACCTTGGTTCATGGTCTTAATGCCCTGAGCAAAAGTTGCACAACTACGAACCTTGTGAAGAAGATACTGAAGAGTCTGCAAAAAATGAAAACCCAAAATAATGGTCAACCAAGAAGCCAAAAATTTCAATAAACTTAAGTTGGAGAAGTTGCGTAGCTCCGTTCGCTCACATGAAAAAAGCTCAAGGAAGATGAGCCATAGCAAAAGATGTAACACATTATTTTTAACTTGATAGATATCAGCCAAACGAATATTTTTATATCCAATATTGTATGCCTTAATAGGTATCACCTTACTTGACATTTTTGGAGTAGGGACGTGCTTCATTTGAGTCTTGGAAGGACTTGAAAAACAAGTAACTTATTTCTAAAGAAAGGTGTTATGTTTGTAAGTTAGGAGAATTAGCTTAGCAAGCCAGATTAAGCTAAGCGAATTTGATGTCTAAAAGAACTCCCTGAGTGAGCCAAATGTAGCTAAGCAAAAATTCCAGCTTGCCACCCTTTACACGTGTCATTGTCGTGCGTTGCAAGTTCCACATGTCAACTAGGGATTAGATGACTGACATAGAACGACATGTAGCACATTGTGATTGGATTTTTATACATGGTGGCCAAGATGAGGCTCATTGAGATAACTTTATCTCACTAAGCGAGATGGTGGTGACAACACTTTATAAACCTTCTCATTTTCAAATTCATTTTGCAAATCTCTTTCTTTATCTAACGGTCACAAACCCAAACTCTCTCTCTCTCTCACCATTTCTCTATATAAAATAGTGATATTTTTACTAAAATACCTGTATCATATATATCCTTACCATATCCGAGATTAAACCTAGACATTCTGTTGTTGACTTTCCAATACAACTAGGGTTTTCAAGAGAGAAGCTTAAAGGATACTTTCCTCTTGTTGTAAGTTATTAGTTAGAGTTTTTACTATTCTCAACCCATGCTTCCATTAATTCATTCTTACCATAGTTTTGATAAAATATCTAATTAGGGTTTTGCTCATAAACTAGGGCTTCCGATCTCTTAAAGGCTATACTAGGGTTTTGTTTGGGAAATTGTGGAAGTTTTCAGTAAGCCGTAATGCCTATGTAATACCTCCATTATTTGGGTCTTTTATCCACTAGGATTATCATAAATTCAATTGAATATTACATTTAGACTCTTGGCTACTTATTAGTCATTATGGTATAAGGAGGGTTATTGTTGTGGTGAAGTTCTGAGGAGCTTGGTCATAGGAAACAACTTATCAACACCTAGAGTGGTTATCTAACATAGTACTAGTAATCAAGAAAAAGTGTTAGGTTAGAGTTTGCGTTGATTATCGAAGCTAATTTTGGCTCTCCCAAAGGATGAGTACGAATTCTAGTGGCATATATGTTGATCGATGTTGTAGTTAGCCATGATGTTATTAACTTCCTAGATGGGCACACAGGTTATTATCAAATATTTCTAGTCGAGTAAAATACTCAAAAAAAACATTCAGATGTCCAGGAGCCCTTGGGATATTACGAATGAGTTTTCATGTCGTTCAAACTCAAGAATGCATGTGACACTTAGCATAGAGCCATGAGCACAATCTTCCATGACCTCATTGGTAAAATCATGGAAATATACATTGACGATGTGGTGATCAAATCTCGTAATTTTCAATGTATTTTGCTGGAACTAGAGCATGCCATAAAGAGAATAAGGCTTCACGATTTAAAGATGAAGTTGGCAAAATGTGCTTTTGGAGTATTAGCTAGAAATTTACTAGGTTTCCTGGTACACAATAAGGGAATTGAAGTGGACAAGAACAAGGTTAAGGCAATTCTAGAAGTCAGGTGATAGCATTTCAGCAAGTGTACTAAATCGTTGCAAGTAATAATAAAATGGTAGTACCGAGTGTCGAACTCAAGGATTGCGTTTTACTATCAAATTATATTTAATTACTAAAATTGAACAAAAAGTTTTCGAATTGATTGAAATAATATTTAAAATTAACAACAGTAATAAAATTGATCCTTTATAATAAGAAAGATGTCATGGATGAGTTTCACTTCGAATCCAACCTCGGTGTCTAATTTGATCATAGTTACTGAATTCCTTTATTGAATTATTACTGAATTCTCTTTATTATTCTTGCCATAATGTCTTAGTGACAGAACCTTTAATTCCAAAGTAACCCCTAATTCCTTAGTGGATTTAAGATTAGAATTAAGCCTTACCGTACAAGAACTCTCTTGTTTAAACTATTGCCTTTGCAACTAATTTAATTGATTTCATGACCTGCATCTATCCCTAGATTACAAATTCATGAATTTCTCATCTCAAGCATTCTTAAAGTCCACTTCCGTTTCAAAATACGAATCGTAGAACATTTTAATGTTGATCAGGCAATAAAAAGCATTAAGCACAGAGATGAGAAAAATAATTCAATAAACTCATTCATATAACTAAAAATCAAGTCAGAAAAATAAGAGTTTCATCTTGTTACACTCATCCCTAACAAATAGGATTTAGTTACTCATGACAGAGGTACAAAAGATAGGGATTAAAGAAGAATTACAAGAATGATTCATGAATGATTCTTGATAAAACTGATCCAATGATGTTAGAACGACCGTCTTTGAGTTTCTCTGTTAGGGCAAAAGTCTCCCCACTTCCTAATAGTCAAAAAGATCGCTAAAAATTGATAAAAACGTGTTTTTATACATTCTACTGCGCGTTGCGCGCTCCAGGCGCACAACGACAGTGGCATCAGCGCGAAATGCGCTTCAGGCGCGCTTCCAGCGCACAACATCTTATTCTTGGCATTTAGTGCATTTTTCTCTTATGGGGAGTTCGAATTTGGTTTTGATATCTTCATGAAAGTTGTAGCTATGGATCTTAGCTTGCATTTGCACTTGGTTTGACTCCAATTGGACATCTACAACTCCAGATATGGCTGAAATACTCCACATAGATCATATTGATTTCTCACCAAAATTCAGCACTGCACTAAAACAAAGAAACAACGCAAAAGTACGAAAAATATCTACTTAATCAAGGAAATAAGAACATAAATATTTCATTAAGTCAAAGAACTAAAATTAACAAAATATATCAAATAACTCCTTAAATTAACTAATGAATAAAAGATAAATAAGACTAAAAACAATGAAAACTATGCATATGATGAAGAGTCATCATCAGGGCTCCTAACACCAAGAAATAATTGCAGAGTCTCCTAGGGTAGATTAATTTCCAAAGAAGACTCATATCCAACTCGATTGGCAAGATGAAAGCTTTTTAACCATTGCTTTGGCTGAATGATTCAAAGGAAATAGTTTAGGGAGATGCAGAACAAAAAGAATTTGATCAAATGAAAGAATCTATGGCCAATCCACCAGTACTCATGCCACTAGTTCCAGGTAAACCTCTCAAGTAATACATTGTTGCAGAAGTTGAATCAATTGATTTCTTGCTTACCTAGGATGTGAATAATGGTACAAAAAGAGAATTGTATCACCTTAGTCGACTCTTGAATGACATTGAAAATAGATATACACCTACTGATAAGTTATGTTTGTCTTTGTTTTATGCTTATACTAAACTTGAATATTATTTATTACGAAGAAAGATTTTGGTTTTGTGCAAGATTCACATATTTAGGTATTTACTCAATAGACCTATATTACAAGGTGGGTTATTGAAATGGGACATTAAACTTAATGCATTTTAATTAAAATATGTGCCAATATGAGTAGTAAAGAGCCAAGCTCTAGTGCACTTTCTAGCCCAACATTCTTGTGTAGAAGGTCAAGATCCATTAGTTGAGTCAAATCTCCCTGAAACTATCAAGCGTTAGGTGTTGATATTTGAAGGATCTATAACCCAAAAGGGAACTAGATGTAGCATAGTTATCGTTAACCTATAAGGGAGAATTTGGAAGTTTAAATGCCAGCTAGACCCCTAAGTTTTCCGATAATCAAGTTGAATATGAAGCTATGATCGTGGGACTTAGGATACAGGCAAGCCTGGTCACAGACTATGATCACATACAAGTTAAGGGTGACTCTCTATTGGTGATAAAGAAAATCACTGGAGAATACAAATGTTTGAATCTAAATCTCCAAAGAAGCTGCAAAATGACTAGCAGACTTTTATGTATGTTTGTCGATGCAGCCGCCTTGCTTGTACCTCGTGGAGAAAATGAATAAGCTAATGAGTTATCTCAATAGGCTTTTGGTTATAAGGAAACAGCCCCCTGGACTTTTATATAAAGAATATTCTATGGAAGGATGTGTTTAAATTGTTGACTCTTGGATTAGAGAGTTGGTCGACCAATGGTAAATTTAGGACAACATGAGATTATCAATTTCGTACAACATTATATCATCTATAGGTTTGGTATTCCAAATTCTATCAAAGTTTGACCAAGGGAAGACAATGTTCACTGGTCATAAGGTGGTGGCCTTCATGCAAAGGCTTGGGATAAAACTAATACATTTTTCTCCTTACTATGCTTAGGTAATGGGAAGGCTAGTGTGGATTTGAGTTCTTCCATATGAGATTGAAATCTAACCAAGTGGTTTCATGAAACAAAGTAGCAAAATAAATGAGAAAAGAAAGAAACAAACATGGAATAAGTTGAGAAGATGGTGAAAGAAGGCGCCACAACCTAGAAGATTGATAAGCCAATGAAGAATCGCTAAAATGGTAAGGATGACATTGATAAGATTCAAGCAAGTTAAAATCCAAGAACTCGAAGAGGAGACATAGCTCACTCAACATTCTCATTAAAAGAAAACTCTAATTCATTTCAAACTTATCTCAAATGAGGTTACAAACCCTACTTAAAGCATAGAACCTCAAAAATATACATGGGCCACAAGTGAAACCATTCGTTAGGCCCATATTGAACTTACATCACATTTTCTAAAACAAACTAAATGTAAGGAAGCAAAACATTTCACTTACACATGACATCAACAAAATCTAAATTAAAACAATTACAATTTGAAATTAAAACACACTAAGAACTACTACAAGAAAATTAAAATAAACAAAGTTCATCATACCTTGATAAAATATAGAATATCTTCACGCTCTTCAAGTCCTTATCATAAGTTGAGGCAATTAATAACATCATCATTCACCTTATCAAGAAAAACGTTGAAGATAAGCCAAAGAAGTGGCATGAAACTACACAAGAAATTTTATGGGCCATAAGAAAATCTAAGACAATTGTAACCGATTTTACCCCTTATCGACTCACCTATGGGTAGGATGCAATACTTTCTTTGGAGATTAATGTAGCTTCATTAAGACTATCATGATTAATAGCCTTAACCATAATACTTTCTTTGGAGATCAATACTTTCTTTGGAGAAAAATAAGCTCAGTATTGAAGACTATCAACAAACTATGTTAATGGAATTAGACTCCCTAGATGAAGATCGATTAATAGCCTTAACCATGATTAAAAGTTTAAAAATAAAAAAATGGCTAACGCCTACATCAAACGATTCAAGCTCAAGTGATTCATAGAAGGTGACTTAGTTTGGAAAATGGTTGCCAAATTAGGGAGGACCCTTTATTATTAGTAAGATTTTTAGAGGGGATCCTATCGGCTAGTGAGTATGGATAGCAAAGAGTTAAATAGAAGCATCAATGGAAAATACTTTAAGAAATATTATCCTACTATTAGGGAAAGTATTAAAGAAAACATGACTAAAATCCATTAATGTTTTAAGTGAAAAAAGATAGCCACAAGCCGACTACCTAACTAATATCATAAATTTCAAAAGAAAAGCCTATAAGGTTGGGTCGTGAGTTGCCCCTTCCACATGGTCTTCACATTTTTCTTTATTCGATTGAGGAGAACCTTCAGCAAGAACTTCTTGTTGTTAACTCTCGTTGGTTGCTATATCTTCATTCAAAGAGGTCTCTACTACTACTCCCTCAAAGATGATGGGCTCCTCGTTTGCTTGACCCATGATAGGCTCGACTATAGAGGAATAAGGTGTTGTAGTTGGAGGAACAGAAGTTGCTGGTTAAAGAAAGTCTGAATTGCTCCCAAAATGTTATAAAACCCAAATATAATAAAAACCTTGATAAATTTAATTTATAATTAAAATATATCCTAGCATAGAAATATCACAATTTATGAACATGCGGAAATAATGAAATCGAAAGACTTCAACTCTAAAAATTATGACACTAATCATAGCTAACTCTAAAAATGACTTATGCAATTTTTCAGTTCTGAAACTATTTTAATCAATTACCAATGTCTAATTAATAGGTTATTATATCTTAGCTTAAACTAATTGATAATTCTTAATTCATTATCCGATTAATCTTAATCAGTTATCTTTTTTTAAAATAATAATTGATTAACTCCTAACACTAATAAATTATTAAACCAAAAATCAGAACAAAATGCGGTTTCATTAAAACAAGACATTATTAACATCAATGATTATTCTTCATCATTATCAAACATATAAACACATACATGACACGAAACATCATTTGAAATTGTCTAAAACACATAACACATAACTTAATCCACTATCTCCCCAACAGTTTTAAACATTTCAATAGTCGGTGCAAATCTAGGATCATGCAACGTCCCTATTTAATAAACCTACTCAAGTGCTTAATATATATCTAGAGTCAAAAACCCTTTGATACCTTAATTGATGAATCTTATATTATTGACTGGGTTCTACATAAAAGATCACTTATTGCTGCTCATCATATGAATATTCAAATAGAAGCCAAATAATTAATAAAAATAAGGTTTTTATGAAAATAAATAGAAACATAAAGTATGGTGCAAATCTACCGATTGATAACGATTATGATCAATGAAAAAATAATAAAACTAGAAAAAAGCTCTTAGAATTACTGGTCGCACCACAACAAATGAAAATGAAATTGGTTTAGATTTGAAAAAATCATGAGTGTTTAAAGATTAATGAGACACTTGATCTCACCGATCTAAAAAATTATTAATTTCTAAAGTTAAAACTTTCTAATATAGCAAGGTTAAGTGATTAGATAATTACCAAAAGATAAGATGTGGAATTGACTACACAAGTCAAAGAAAAACTGATATTTTTTAATTATGGCCAATAATTAATCAGTTATCATCGTGACCCTAATTGATTAATTAAGTAAAACACAGAACTGTCTAGTACTTAGCAATGTATTAATCTAACACCCAACTTATTATAATAGGTTAATCTCTCTTCTAATCCATTAATGCTATTTATTTATCGATTAACTCTTTCTAACGATTATATACTATCTCTAGCTATTAGATATCAATATCTAAGCATCCAAAATCTAATAATCAGCGCAACTAACTTTCAAATCTTAAAACTAATTAATAAAAACTTAGGAGGTGTTACACTGGGGTGTATATTCAAACTTAGGATACTCATTTTTCTCCATATTTAGTGTACGCAAGTTTCACTGCTCGAGTACTCTTTTGAATTTGAAAAAAGAAACATTAATAGCGAAAAGATTGCACGTATACTTTTTTTACGCAAGATTACACATATACTTATTAATATAAAGCCTACACTACACTTTTAATCTTTTAAATTTAACTCAATATCCTTTTAGATCCAATAAGTTTTTCCCCAATTTAGTCACTTAAGTTACATCGTGTTTGCAACATTAAGCTTTAAGTTATGGTATGTTTATAAAAATTTCATTTTTCATTAGTTTCATTAAAAAAAATGTCATGTACTCGTTATAATACTAATATCTGCATAATGGTGCTGATGTGGAATAAAAAAGAAATCTTTGTTAATTAAATTTTATTAAAGAAAAATTTTAAAAATTTCTTAGAATTCTTCTAACCTAGAAAAATAAAACTCATTGCAGTCCTTTAAGTTTGACTTATTTCCTATACTGGTCTTTTATATATTTTAATTTTCACGAAATAGTCCCTTAATTTATACTTTATTTGAACTGTTAGTTCTTCTTTCTCTTCATCATCTTCTACGATAAACCTATTGTTTCAGGTTGCAAAACATATTTTAGGATTTTTTTAAAGTTTTAGTTTCATATTTGCTTTGTTTTTTGATTGGGCTTTTTTATGAAGATGAGGAAGAAGATGAAGAATTTGATGAAGACTTTAAGTTTGTGTTGTTGAAAGAATGAAGAACATGTATCTTGAAACTCTTTTTTGAAACTCATAAAAATAAAAATAAAATCAACTACTAGTTTGTTCAAAACAATATATCTTGAAGAATATCAAAAATTGGCTGAACAAAAGACTCCAATTAAAAACACCAATTACTAGACATTTTTTTAGCGGATATATATAGTGGGTTTCTTGTTTTTTTACAACTATTTTTTTTTTAATTTTTGTTGGAATGATGAATTTTTCGTTTTTCCTTTTTCTCTAACTCACATGTTCGACGTTTTTTTTTAATTAGAATTACAAATTATGGATTTTAGGTTTTTCAAAAATTGGTTGAAAAAAGAAAATGGTGGAGAGGAAGAAGATAAAACTTGAAACTAAGTGAAAACTGAGCTAAATTCAGAGGATCTTAGGTGTATTTTATTCAAAACTTAAAGGACCAATTTAGAAATTGTTCAATTTTATAATTTCACGTTAGCATTGTTATCTACACGTCAACATTGTGACAGTCACATGACATTTTTTGAACAGAATTACTAAAAAAGTGTATTTTTGCAAACAGACCAAAATATAAATGCTAACACTGCAAACGAGATTTCACTTAAAGGATCAAATAAAAAGAAAAAAACTTAAAAGACTTAATCAATAAATAGAATAATCATAAATGTCTAAAAATGTATTTGAGCATGATATAAACTACTTTTTCATGCTTCTAACTTTTAATAAAAAACGACAGTACTATATCGCACGACATAGCATTTGCACGAGCTGTACAAATGCTTTTAATCAACCTAACTTTTTGTGTTGTTCTTAACTTCATCAAAAATACATATATAACAACCAATAATAGTCTTATATTCATATTAGTTTATTATGACCAAAAAAAAATCTTTTATGTTCAGAATAACACGAAAAATACATTAAAAAATGCATTTAAGTTTTGTTCTTAAAATAAAGGATAACTTGCTAATTTACATAAATAATTAGTTAAATATGTGTTTTGTTCTTATAAAATATAATTAATTCTGAACTTAATTATAAATAAAAATATACTTAAATTATCAAGGTCAATGTACTCTATGATGTTCATACAAGTAAAAGTAACACAAATTGTTTCAAAAAGAAAATAACTTATGAATATATGGGATAAGCGAAAAACAAATAGAAGTGAAAAATAGAAATCAACTCTTAAATATTGTGTGCATACTCATTCGCGAGAAGTATGAATGAAATATCCTTTTAATAGAGAGTTATTAAAACTTATGTAAATTAGTCAAAGTGTTATCACACACTTGTATTGATATAGGACTTGATTTATAACATTTTCTTAATAAGAGTTAGAATCCTAGAAACAAACTTTGTGTCAATTCAAACACAAACTAGAACTAATGTAAATCAGCCTAATAGTGGCACATCTCTCTCACCCCTAAGAGGTACCTGAAAAAGTACAATGACTCTCATGAACCTCAACGCTAGGATGCCAAAAAGATGTTTGTTGTTTATTGTTAGAGCGTAGTCTAACTCTTGGTGTCCCTTAGCATTATTTCATTTGGCCTAAGATGATGCCTTTGAAGGTGTCTATTTTCGCCTGGAGGGTTTTGAGGAGTTGACTTCTAGCTAAGGATAATTTGATGCGTCGTGGTTTTGCATCGTTGAACTTGTCGTTATATGTAGGAGCTTGTGGAATGGAGGAATCAATATCTCATTAAATTTTTTAATGTTCTTTTTCTGATGATGTGTGACTTCAATTAATATGTTGGGTTTTTCTAGTTCGTTGTAATATTTGTCAGTAGATGACCTTGTTTGTTCTCCCTATGATAGCTCATGCTGGTTTTTTTTTACTCACACACTCATTCTAGATATAAAGAAGTCATAGTTTGGAGGGAGTCAAATAATTTTTTTTTGTATGTGTTCAATGAGTCATTAGATCTTCCCTATTTTAGACGAGAGTATTATCCCTTTAGCCTAAATTTAGTAGAGAAAAAAGAAGGAAATGTTAACATGTGTCCTACCAAAGATAGAAATTTTGTATTGAAAATTACTTATTTCCCTTTTTTAAAAATTGTGCATTTCATTTTTTCAAGATATAATTACTATTTTGAAATCTTTAACATGTATCCTAACATGTGCTAAGTGAATATGTAAATTGATCAGGAAATTGTAAGCGTCGTTCAAATTAATCTATGAATTTTGCAAATTGACAAATATATCTCTGATATTGTAAAATATTAATCAAAATAGTCACTCATTAAATTTTTGCTGTTAGATATTTTGATGTAACAATGTAACTGAATATGTCGCTTGTCAACGTTGTTCCTACATAAATGTTATTGATCATAGCACTTGGGCACATGTTTCTAAACTTTATAGCTTAAAATAATTTTTTAGCTTGTTTCTAAACTTTGGGTTGAAATTGAATTATAATTTTATTATTTGCATTTTGACCCCTGCTCGCTCTGTAGGCCATAACTTGAGCTCTGGATATCAGATTGAAGCATGCGAGCAGTCGTTGGAAAGTGTAACAGTCCGATTTTTTTCACAAACGCGAGTGTATTTATTTATTTTTATTTATAAATAAGTAAATAAATGAATAAATACTTTTGGATGAAATATTTAATGTCGTATCACAACGACAAAAGCCAACAACATTTACAACAGCGGAATAGCTTTTGAAATTACAAATCCAAAGTATTTAAACTTCTCCAAGTCACATAAGAAAAATAAGACAAGGACCCATCAAAATATAAGTTAGGCTGACAATATAGGTACAGTCTTCCCAAAATAAATAATTACAACCACCAATAGAAAGCCTTTTAGATCTTATACGGTCGCCTAATCTGATCATGCTACAAAAAGCTATACAACCCAGGTGATCTCCACGCGCCCAACACAAAACTCCTGACACCGCTCCGATCTGGCATGACTAACTACCTTGCCCTCTCCAGGGTACTAACCGGTAGGACGATCCTGGATCTCATCTGAGGGCAAAGCCCAGATTTCCACAAAAGTTGTAAAGGGTCACCAATCCGAAATTAACAAACATCACATAGCATTTATATTTTAAATGTATAAAAATCACCCTTCAACTTAACATACATCTAGGAAGGGTTTGCATATGTTAAACATGCATAAACAAGGTTGAAAAATGAAGTTTTAGACCAAACTGCACTGCTGTATTTGAATACAACCTCTATGTAGTCGAATACAGTTGCGAAAACAGTAGAAAAACAGCAAAAACAACAAAAACAACACTACTGTATTCGAATACAGGCTCTCTGTATTCGAATACAGCATTCCATTCAACTGTATTCGACTACATCCCTTGTATAGTCGAATACACCTTCAAAAATTCAAGTCAAAGGCAAAACCATTCAACTGTATTCGACTACAACCTATGTGTATTCAAATACAACTGTCAAAATGACAGATTTTCAGTTTTGAAACATTTCAAAATCATTCAAACACTTTCCAAATCATTCTAACACTTTTCAAATCATTCTAACACTTTCCCCACCAATTCAATCAATCACAAACGTCAAATACGACACAATTCACCCACCACAATCAAATACGAATATACAACCATCATAACCCATTAAACATGACTCGCACGCCAAACATCCTAATGCAATGTGTATATGCCAATGCACATGACATCATTCCGTGGCCCATCCGGTCCGGTAACCACTATCACCATGGCCCATCCGGTCACCATGTACTATGAAATGCATGATCTCGTGGCCCATCCGGTCGCCACTATCACCATGGCCCATCCGATCACCATGTACTATAAAATGCATTATATCGTGGCCCATCCGGTCACCACTATCACCATGGCCCATCCGATCACCATATACTATGAAATGCATGAGCATACTCTGACTCTCGACACCACAATCATTAAGTAAATGCATCTATTAAAAGATTCCCCGTTTTTAATGCTCATTTAACAATAATGATTCTCAAATTTAACACGAGTATACTCAATGCAAACAATCCTCAAATCACATGAAATTGAGTTCACAATTCATATTGAATTCAAATCACCACATACACCATCTCATCAATTCATTTCACACCAAATCAAAATCCACACATAAATTGCATTCATTCAAAACCCCACATCCTCAAACATCAAGCAAATTTCCACATTCATAATATTACCCATAAACATGTCAACCATACCAAGCAAAAATCACCATCACCCACACCTCAAAACTCATTAAATTCAATTTCCCCATTTTACCCACAAAATGCATTAAATTCATTGCTCACAACATCACACCTCAAACCCACCAAATTTATTTTCCCCAACCTCACAAATAAGGTCCTAAATGCAAACTAAAAGTTTGGAAGGAGCCCCTTACCTCGATGGTAGCTCGAACGGCCGATTACGACACCGCGATAAAATTCTGGTAAAATTTCGCTTCTCACGACACTTTGAAAATTAGTTCACTAGCTCCGCAACGTGACCACGAGCAACTTTCTCTTCAGTCACTTCGTGAGATGAGGCTTAGATCTAGGTGATATGTGAGGTTTTATGCTTGGGGTTTTTGAAAAAAAAAAAAAAAAGAAGAAGAAGAAGATAGAAACGTACAGCAACAGAGGAAATGTTTTTCTTTTTTTTTTTCCTTTCCTTTCATATATATATACTACTCAATATATATATAAATATATAAATATCCCAAACCAACCAATTTCAAACACTCTCACACACACCCCAACAATTTTGATAAAAATATCTATGCTCATTGCAACTCAATTGACAGGTAAAATTTTTAGCAACTATAGATATTTTTAACAAATTAGTCCAGTAATAAATTTTCCTCAACGTATTTAAATTATTTCTCGCCAAATAATTTAAAACGGAACCCACAAAATATTTATGGCATTTTAACATCCAAAATACCCATAAACTGGCTAAAAAGTCCGATAATTCAACCTAAAACACATCAAAAATACAAAAGGTACATTTTAAAATTAAGGGTATTACATAAAGCTAAAAATCATAGCTACAACTTTTGTGTTGGAATAAAAGCCCAATGCCGAACTTTACTGGGCCTAAATTGCAGATTTCATAATATGGACTTTTGTAATAATTTTAAATAGTGGGCCACTTGTTTTTAAAGCCCAAAATCGCGCACTATATATTGGGAGTTCTTTTCTTTCTTAGACATTGTATTGTTTTCGGATTAAAGACCAAAAAACTATATAAACACTTTAATGGAAGGCTAATTTCATAAGGTTAATCCACGAGTTCAAAGTTTTATCAACACTTGGAGATTCAGGTTAAACTGTCAATTTCGTTTCATGATTCTATTTCTGTTTATTTGATTATATTGATATTCTGATTGCTTAATTTGAATTTCAATAGGATCAATTAAATTCATTTGACAGAATTTGGTTTCAGTTTCTAATTTAATTGAATTATAATTTTGTGACGCTTGATAGTTAATTGTAATATTTTGATGATTGTGATGCTTAATCCGGTCAACGAAACCAGATTTACATAGGATTGATTACGCTTGTTTGATCCATTCTATAGTCAAATAAGAATAGAATCACGAATTAGAAATTAAACTCATTGATAGAATCTGTCATAGGTTTGAAACTTGAATAAGTGGATTAATCGTTTTTCCTCATCTGTTAAAACTAGAAAATTATAAAAACCCCCCATTTTTCAAATTTCAACTCTCAATTTGGTAAATATTATTATATCAGAAGTCCTTGTGAAACGACTCGAGTTATTACCTCTATTTACATTTTATCAATTGTATTTGACCCGTGTGCGACAGCGGATCAAATTGACGCCGTTGTCGGGGACTCTCTGATAACAATATTAACTAGTTTTAGAGTATTATTAACCTTCCTAATAATTGTTTCTTCGTGCTTTGTTGTTCTACAGGTCGGATAGGCTTGTGCTAGCTCATAGGCACGTTGCTAGTAAAAAAAATCCAGTTTTCAGGCGACTGTCTAGGATTGCCCCGAAATTTCGCCAAAAAATCAGAAAAAAAAATCAAGGAATAAGATTTGACGCTCAAATTCCCAAATTCCTTCATCTAGACCACTTTTTTAATTTTTTGAATATTTGATATTCTCAAAAAAATTTGCGTTGCCTTTATTTGATTTTTAGAAATTTTGTGGTATTTTTATATTTTTTTGGATTTTATTTGATAGTGTTTTCGATTTTTCACTTCAATTTTAGCGATGGGACATTGTTGGAATTTTCTGAATTGTGATTTTGCATTATATTGTTATGATGATGCATGATTAAGGCTAGTTTTGTAAATCTGCACTCCCTTGACCCTGAAATAGATAGGACCTTTCATTTACGTCGTAGACTTAATAGAGCTGCTGCTAGTGCTAACGAGTCAAATAAAGATAGTGATAGTGATAGAGATAGTGATAGTGAAAGAGACATTTTGCTACACAATATGGCTGATGAATAATAGAACCTTAAGACAACTTGCTGCACCTGATGTTACTTATAATGCATTGTGTATTGAATATCTTGAAGTTACTGTACCATTTGAACTTAAATCAGGTTTAATACACTTGCTTCCAAAGTTTAATGGTCTTGCAGGTGAGGATCCCCATAAACACTTGAAGGAGTTCCATGTGGTGTGTTCTACCATGAAACCTCAAGGAGTCACACAAGATCATATCAAGCTGAGAGTCTTCCCATTCTTACTTCAAGATGCTACCAAGAATTGGTTATACTACCTTCAGCTAGGTTTTGTTACAAGTTGGAATGATTTGAAGAAATTGTTTCTAGAAAAATTCTTCCCTGCATCAAGAGCTGCTTCAATCAGAAAAGAAATATGTGGCATTAGACAGATTGACAGGAAATCATTACATGAGTATTGGGAGAGATTCAAGAAATTGGTGTCTAGCTGTCCTTACCACCAGATTTGTGTACAATGGCTCATCCAATATTTTTATGAAGGCTTGCTACTTATGGATAGAAGTATTTTGGATGCTGCTAGTGGGGGAGCACTTGTTTATAAAACCCCAGAAGCGGCAAAAGCTTTGATTGAGAACATGTCCATTAATTCCCAACAGTTTACAACTAGAAGCAATTCAGCAGTGTTGACAAGGGTATTGAATGAGATTCAAGCTTCTTCTCACAAGAGTCTAGAAAGAAGACTTGATGAGCTTACGTCTTTAGTTAAAAAATTGGCAGTAGGAAAAGCCCAAGCAGTAGTTTGTGCTATTTGCAGTTCTCTAGAGAATCCTACAGATTGATGTCCTACATTGTAAGACGATCCAATTGCTGATGCTCCTCAAGCATATGCAGCAAACATATACACTCCTCAAGCCAACTATGATTTGTCGTCTAACAGGTACAACCCTTGTTGGAGAAACCATCCCATCCTGAGATGGGGGAATTCATCTGCACAACAGCAACAACAACCTAGGCAGCAAAACAGTCCGCATCAGTAGAACAGTCCGCATAAGAAGAACATTCCACATCAGCAGTAAAACAATAAACTTTCATTAGAGGACCTTGTCAAACAAATGGCTGTCCAAAATCTTCAATTTCAACAAAGAACATATTCCACAATTCAGAATTTGGAGACAAAGATTGGCCAATTGGCCACTTCAATTAATCAGATGCAGACTAGGGGATCAAACCAACTACCTACCCAGTCAGTAGCAAATCCAAATTCCCCTAATGTTAGTGCAATTACATTGAGGTCTGGGAAAGCTATTGAAATACCAAAGGTACCTGAAACTGTTGTGAAAAATAACAAGGTTGCTGAAGAAATTTTTATACCTGAAACTATTGATGTTGAGCAAAATATACCACTTCCTTTTCCTCAAAGGGCAGTGAAGACTAAGAAAATGGACGAGCCAAATAGGAACAGGGAGATCTTGGATACATTTAGGAAGGTGGAAGTGAACATTCCTCTCCTTGAAGCAATTAAAAAGATCCCAAGATATGCCAAATTTCTAAAAGAGTTGTGCACACACAAGAGAAGGTTAAAAGGTAATGAAAGAGTAAACACGGGGTGTAATGTTTCAGCCCTCATTCAGCCCATACCCTAGAAATGCAAAGATCCAGGAACTTTTTCCATTCCATGTACCATAGGCAATAGTCAATTTGAAAATGCCATGTTAGATTTAGGAGCTTCCATTAATGTTATGCCCACATCTATTTTTAACTCTCTTGCTCTTGGACCTTTACAGAGTACAAGTGTTACCATTCAATTAGTGAACAGAAGCAATGCTTGCCCTGCTGAACTTGTGGAGGATGTACTTGTTCGAGTAAATGAATTAATATTTCCTGCAGATTTTTACATTCTGGAAATGGAGGGAGAGAATAAGTCTAACAAGGCGCCTATCATCTTAAGCAGACCATTCTTGAAAACTGCTAGAACAAAAATTGATGCACATGCTGGAACTCTATCCATGGAATTTGGTGATAGCATTGTAAAATTTAACGTCTTTGATGCTATGAAACACCTCATGGAAGAGCATTCTATTTTTCAAATTGAATTACTTGCTGATTTGGTTGATGACACTTACCCTGATATGTTTGTTGCTGATTTTCCTTCACTGTCTGATTTTGATGATACCTATATTTGTGAATTTTGCACAGATACTTAGTTGTGCTCTGTGTGTGCTGAGATTGAAGCTGCTTTGCAGGTTGATCATTATGCTGATGTTGATATTTCTACTAACATAATTGATTTTGCAGACTTAGCTTCGGCCACTGGTGTTGTACCCTCCATTGAGCAGCCACCGACTATAGAGCTAAAACCATTTCCGAAAAATTTGAAAAATGCATATTTAGAATGAAGTGGCAAATTACCTGTGATTATTTCAGCCAAACTTGAAGATGAACAGGAAGAGAAGCTGTTGCAGATTTTGAGAAAACACAGGAAGGCAATCAGATGGACCTTGGCTGATATTTCTGGTATTAGCCCATCCATGTGCATGCATAGGATACTACTGGAGGATGGAGTAAAATCAGTTAGGCAACCCCAAAGGCGACATAACCATTAATTCTGGATGTTGTAAAAAAAAAAGTGACCAAGCTCTTGCAAGCAGGCATTATATAACTCATCTCTGATAGTCAATGGGCGAGTCCGGTGCAGGTAGTCCCTAAGAAAACTGGACTCACATTGGTTAAAAATGAAAATAATGAACTTATCCCCACACGAGTGCAGAACAGTTGGAGGGTATGCATCGATTACAGGAAAACAAAACCAGGCAACTAGAAATGATCATTTTCCTTTACCATTCATTGATCAGATGCTTGAACGGTTGGCTGGTAAGTCACATTATTGTTTTCTTGATGGTTTTTCTGATTATTTTCAGATCCATATTGCACCGGAGGACCAAGAAAAGACCACGTTCACTTGCCCATTCGGCACATTTGTCTATAGGAGGATGCTCTTTGGCCTATGCAATGTTCTAGCACTTTCCAACGCTGCATGATTAGTATTTTCGCTGATTTGATATAAAATTGTATAGAAGTTTTCATGGATGATTTTACTGTGTATGGTTCCTCATTTGATATATGCTTGAACAATTTAGATAGAGTTTTGCCTAGATGTATTGAAACTAACCTTGTGCTGAATTATGAAAAATGTCGTTTTATGGTTGAACAGGGTATAGTGTTGGGACATGTGATCTCTAAGAATGGGATGGAAGTGGATCCTGCCAAGATTGATGTGATTTCTAATTTGCCTTACTCATCTTGCATCCACGAGATTCGTTCTTTTCTTGGCCATGCAGGTCTTTACAGGTGCTTTATCAAGGATTTCAGCAAGATAGCTCTTCCGCTGTCAAATTTGCTGCAAAAAGATGTCAGTTTCACCTTTGATGACAAATGTAGGAAGGCTTTTGATTGCTTAAAGGCAGCACTGACCTCAACTCCCATCATTCAGCCACCCAATTGGCCCTCCCTTTTGAAATTATGTGCGATGCATCTAACTATGCAGTGGGAGCAGTCATTGCACAATCCCTCTAACATGTCCTACTACAAATGCAACATATGTCATTCATCATCAAAAATCAATGTCCAACAATACGTAACTTGTATCTATGACTATGTATGCTGTGACAGATTAATTAATGTTTATCATCAACAAATCAACAATATTTAATCTTATTACCTTAATCATAAGTTTTTAGTCTAATCTTAATATCCAACTTTTTACTTCTAATTAATCAATATCGTACTTGATAATTCTCACTTACTTTAATCGATTAACTCTAAAACTCTAATAAATTAATTCATAACTTAGTTATTTTTAATTCTGGTTATTTGCCTAATCGATTAACTCTAAGCCCTTCATCGATTAATTTGTAACTTAACCATTTTATGATTATGATTCTTTACCTAATGTAGTAATAATGATCTAATAATCTAACTTAACCATTTTATGATTATGATTCTTTACCTAATCTATTAATAATGATCTAATAATCTATTATTCTTGAAAGATACGAATTTGCGAACCCTAAATACCATTCTAATTAATTAAATAAGTCCGATTAATCGGTTATTACTTAACTTAGGAAACTTTTAGTTTTGGAGACTATTCTCATTGATTATTAAAGTCTAATTAATAGGTTATCCTATCTGAAGTTAAAAAATGGAATATTCTTAAGTCACTGTCTGATTAATCTTAATCAATTTTTTAAAAACACTAAGTGATTAACCCTTAACACTAACAAATTATTAAATCGAAAAACATAACATAATGCAAGTTCATTAAAACGGAGACATTCTAAATATCAATTATCATCATTCATAATCAATAAACATATAAACACCAACATTGCATGAAACATCACCTGAGATGGTCTAAAACACATAGCAATAACCTTATCCACTATTCCCACAATGATTTTAATCATTTCAATTGTCGTGTGTAGACATAGAGATCATATGATATCCGTAATTGATAAACCTACTCAAATAATTAATATATATCTTGAGTCAAAACCCTTCGTACCTTAATTGATGAATCTTGCATAATTGACTCAGTTCTGTAAAAAAGAAAGATTCCTTGTTGGTCATAGAAAAGAAAGATTCCTTGTTGTTCATAGAAAAGAATGAAAATAAATAGAAATAGAAAGTTTGTTGCTAACTTACCGACTAAGAATCATTATGATTAGTGAGAAAATATATGGCTAGAAGGTCTTCGAATTACCGTTAACACAACTACAAATAGAATCAAAATCAATTTAGATTTGATAAGGTTATGAGTGCTTAAGGATTTCTGGAAAACTTGATCTCTCCAATTTGTAAACCTACGAACTTTTGAAGTTAAAACATTCTTATATAATCTGGTTAAGTGATCTGAAAATACAAAAAGATAAGATGTTGAATTACCTACACAAGTATAGGAAATTTGTTACTTTTGAATTCTGGTCAATAATTAATGAATTAGCAACAGAGTCCTAGTTGATTAATTAAGTAAGAACAAGATCGTCTAGTACTTAGTAATGTATTAATTGATTACCCAACTATTTCTAATCTATTAATCCCTTTCCTAATCCTTTAATACTATTTATTAATTGATTAATTATTTCTAACGATTATACATTTCTAAATATCCTATATCAATGTCTAAACATCCAAACATCTAGTTGAAGGAACATCTCACGTCAAGTCAAAATTTAGCTGATGAAATAGGAGCTTAGCAACTCATGTTTAACACAGACTCCTAACTCGTGGTATCCCTGATAGCATTTCAGCAAGTGTACTGAATCGTTGCAAGTAATAATAAAACGGTAGTAACGAGTGTCGAACTCAAGGATTGTGTTATACTATTGAATTATGTTTAATTACTAGATTCCATTATTGAACTATTACCAAATTCTCTTTATTATTCTTGCCTTAATTCCTTAGCGACATAACCTTTAATTCCAATGTAACCCCTAATTTCTTAGTGAATTTAGGATTATAATTAAGCTTTACAATACAAGAATTCTCTTATTAAACTATTGCCTATGCAAATAGTTCAATTGGTTTAATGACCTGCATCTATCCCTAGACTACAATATCACCATCTCAAACATTCATAAAGTCCACTTCCGCTTCAAAATACAAATCATAAAACAATTTAAAGTTGATCAAGCAATAAAGTGCATTAAGCGCAGAGATGAGAAAAAGAGTTCAATAAATTCATTCACATAACTAGAAATCAAATCAGATAAATAAAAGTTTCATGTTGTTTCACTAATCCCTAACAAATAGGGTTTAGTTACTCTTGACAAAGATACAAAAATCCAGAACTAAAATCAACAAAATATATCATGTAACTCCTTAAATTAATTAAAGATTAAAGATAAATAAGACTAAAAACAATGAAAAATATGCATATGATGAAGAGTTATCAATCCCAGATCAAAAAGGGTATCAATCCAAAGATTAGGCACTTCAGTAATATTTGTCCATGGTTAAGGAAAGAAATGAGCAAGCTTGCATCAATTGAAATCAAACACATCCCTAGGGAACGAAACACCTGAGTCAATGTACTAACAAATTTAGTTAAACTCGATTTAACTATAATCTCTGAATTTAATTCCAAAAATATAACAAATGTCTATTTGTGTGTCTCCGATGACTACATCAAGCGTTTGATTCGTTTGCCTATGAAGAAAGTCAATTCCTATAAAGAAAGTCAACTTGTCTGAAGAAGGTCAACATTCTGAAGAAAGTCAGGTGGCCAAAAAAACCAAAAAACCGAACTAGTTTGGAGAACCAAACAAAACTGAACCAAATTTGAACTGAACCAGTTCATTAAATTAAAAACCAAACTGTATTTTAAAATCAATTTTTCAATTGAACCAATTTTTAAATATTAGAAATGAATTGTAACCAAATTGGACCATAACTTAGTTTTAATTCAAAACTAAAATAAAAAAATAACAAAATCCTAAAATGTTCATAACTTATAAAGACAAAATTACAAGTAAAATAAAGCTAAAAATAGTTCGGTTTAGTTCAGAGCAATAAATTGGTTCATTAATTTAAAGAACCTGTTCAGTTTGGGTCAGAGTAAACCAAAACTAATTTGGTTTTTTCAAATTAAAAACCGGTTCGGTTAATTTTTCAAGTAGTTCTAGTTCAAAACTGATCTTTGTCCACCCCTATGCAATGCTACGTATGAGCTTAGACTGTACTTCTTCACAATTTGGTACTATTCTAACTTTGAAGTACTTGGTTAAGAGGCTTAATACTATGCCACCACGCAAGTGGAGGGACAATTCAAATTGGCCATGTCCTCATAAATCTCCTCAACTCATCCTGAGATACATATATGCGACAGTTGAGGTAAACGTGTGTTGCATGGTAGCTCCTGACATTTGGAAGGCTACATCCAAGTCACTTAGGAAATCCCCACCATAATACCCCAAGGTCTAACAGTCTTGCCGTAAGACTCAACAACAAACTTTCACAATCAGACTCATTCAATTGTACTTCCCCAACACCACTAGGCTTGTTAGGCCCTACCTGTATGATGACAAAATAATCTCCACGTCAAAAACTTTAAACATCTATTTTCTCGCCTTGTTGGTATAGACTACTCCATTAAGAGCACCACCTTTAGTATAAGTCAGAAATACCACTATTTCATCACCTGTGGCATGACATCAATATACTCATCACAATTTGATAACATCTCAGTCGTCGGTCACACATCATCATCACATATTATTATGTCACACAATAAACTCAAGATTTATCATCACATCAAATCAAATATAGGCACGAAATTCATCTAGCATCCAATATCACAATAATATCTAATACCACACAATCATTGAAAATTAAATCAATCAACACCTTATAAACATTTCTATTTCACATTTTAATCTCACAATTCTCATATTTTCATATTAGTTAATTTATCTCTCAAAGGGCTACCTCCGTACGTAGCGAGCCCTAGATGAATCGTTGGAAAATATTATTTTCCCGTTCATCTCACATTATAATATACTCATGAATTCAAATGCTCTATCATCCCTTACTTTATTTTGATGCTTTCACACGCTAATCCGAGTCCATAAGCAAAAAGTCTCTGCACCTTTGACTCCTCGTCCTCCAATCATTTGACCAAAGTAAGAAACAATTGGTACTCACCAAGAAGTTTATTGGCTTCAGATTGATTGGGACAAGTAACAACTCTTTAGTGTAAATACTACGAGATTTGTACTCATACTCACCTTTTTTTTATCAAGGACTAGGTTACTATGTGTATCGACTACCATTTCTTTGTCAAATGTTACAACTGTAGAGGGACAAATTTACTTTTGTTGAATGTTAGGAAAGTCAACGAGTCAATAAACATAAGAATAGAAATTACGGCTTGTGGACTTGGTGATTTTTGAAAAAATATCGTTATTCGACGAGAATGTCCAAATCGATAGTGGATGAGGCATAAACCAAATCACCCATCGAAGACAAGATCTTGACACAACTTTAAGTGGTGTTGAGCAACATATTTCATTAATTTGATAACCTCATTTTAGGGGATGCTTATTAGTTCTTCTATAATAGCAGTGAATAGCTTTATTTTAGGGGTTGCTTATTTATTTTAAAAAATCGCATCTAATAAAACGATTACTATTTCTCTTTAAAATTTCTAAGCACACCATTTAATTTCATGTCATTTTCCTTTTTGTTTTTAAATGTTGTTTTCTTTTCGTTTTGTTTAATTTCCTACATTTTAATTTTTTGCGCTTTAATTCCTGACAATTTCCTTTTCAAACAATTTTACGATTCTCGCATTTCTACATTGTTCATGCTTGTCGAGCAATCTCTTGCACTCATACTTAAGTTTGTTCTTTAATAGAACTTTTAAATCCTTGCACTAATTTCTGCATTAAATTATTGTTTTTACTTACAAACCTGTGCATTATACTGCCAGTGTTTTTGGATTTCTTCAAGGTTCACACCATTTTACATCCATAATCCATTCCACGGCATAACATTCAAACCATTTTATTGAATTTTTACTTTTAAAAAAATATTTTTGTGCATAGATTTCATTTGCATTCAAATTACATTTATTAAAACTTTACCATTTTGTCAAAATCCCACATTTAAACATTCTATTTATTGATGTTTTGGTAGACTCCTATTGAATTTAAAATCAACATTATCAACAGCACAAGATTGATGACTATTCGCGTTGTTGGAGTCAGCCTCATTAAGTGGTACAACAATATTTATATTTTTTTTCTTTGTTTTGTGTATGCATCTTTGGTTCCATTAGGTACATTTTCTTTAATTTTGTCCATTTTTTTTAATATAAATTAGATAATTGAATTTGATATTTATTATTTTATGGGAATGAAGGATTTTAGCGTCGGAATGTAGATTGGATGCTATGGTTTCAAACTGAACTCTGGATGCAATTTAGAGTTATGAGAAGAAGCACTACTTGAGTGTGTCATTTGATTTGACCATGCTTTTTGTTTTGAATTTGTAACACTCCAATATTTTCATATATATTATATATGTCTTTTTAGTAATTGTCATAATTTATTATTTAATTAATAATTTATTTTATGTGTAAAGAAATTAAATTAATTTTTATCACCTTGTATTTTACTTGAATAATCATAACCTTTGTTTTAATTCAATTATTTTTGCATGACAATTACATGAGGACGATTTATGGCATGTTTATTTCGTAAATGTACTATTGTGTATTTTGTTTATTTGATTAGTTTCGATAATCATGAAATCGATGTGTTAGATATGTTGGTTTTATTTTGTTATGCGTGACCTGTAGCTAGTGATATTTTTTGTCTTACTTGATTTATTTTAGTTGATAAAATTATTAGTTGAATTATTTAATTAGATTAGAATTTATAGAAGTTATATTGTTTGTTAGTTTTATTTTGGACAAAATAAATATTCGGCATAGGAGATAATACACTTAGGGAGACCCGGCCCTATGTACGAGGTGACTTGACTCATCCTTTTACTCTCCTTCATGACAAGATTTTATGACAATTCATGGTGTTGTCTTGATATAATGTAGATTTTATGTCATTGTCTCAACCAATTAAGAGAGGAGAAAATGTACGTTCCCTCATTGTTGACGTACTCACTTCTCTCTCCTCCCCGCCTTTAATTCATTTTTGAAATGAAGGTTACAAACATAATGGATTTTATCTTTTTATGCAATTAAGAGAGGATAAAAAAAAGACTATCCGTCTTTGTTATATCTCACGTCTTCCTGTCTCTTAAACTAAGATGATAATTTTATTTTAATTCTCTTCAAAAAGAATTCTAGGCTATTTTTGGTTTCATAACTATTAGCAAGAAAATTAAAACGGATGGTGTGACACCCTCTAATTTATTTATTATTTAAACAATTGGGACCTATGATTTAATTATTAATATTTTTATGCATGACTTGTACTGATAAATCTTCTTTTAAATTTAAAATGGTATAAATTACATATTATATTGTCTTATACTAATTAAGATTAATCTATATATGCAATATATGATGAACTCTACTATTTAATCATGATTAACTCATACAAATAAATACACGTGATTTCAATTGGCTTTGTAACAGCCAAATATTTTTTTTTAAAAAGGAAGCAAAATAGTAATCGATTGGAGCATAATTTTGGAATTGAGTGCACTTCTATTTTAGACAAAGAAACCAATGGTAATATTGCAAGTAAATAGTTATTGAAAACTCCTTATTTTAACAATCTCACGACTTTTTCCTCTGTTCATACATTTTCCTTCGGCTCTCTTGCTTCTGCATCTATTAAGTAAGTCCCAATATCTCTCCCCGTTGAATTCATCCTTGCCTCGTGAATTCATCCTTGTCTATTAAGTAAGTCCCAATACCTCTCCCCGTTAAGAAAGAAGACACCTAAAGTAAGGGCTTTTCTCCATTAAAAGTTAGGCTAGATATTAAATTAGTGGTTTGTAAGATATTGATATGATGTCGTAAAAGAAAAAAATTGATTTTATGTTTGTCATAAAGAATTTAACTATAATGTTTTGATTTTTTGAATAATATGTTTGTCTTGACGAACTTAACTATAAAGTTCTATTTTTATTATTATAACATGATAAATATGCTAGTTATGGAAATGTTTAATGTAAAGTTGCGATTTTTGTGTTGTTTTGGTATACTTAATTATAAAGTTATGTTTTTTATTATGATAACATGAGTAATATGTTTTTTAGGATAATATGAGTAATATGTTTGTGCTATATAATTTCAATGTTTTGATTTTTATGAACACTATATGAATCATGAGGAAATTGATGAAAAGTTTTAATTTTTAATTATTATAACATGATTAAGTTGATTATTATGATGTGTTTAGTGTAAAGTTTGATTTGTAGGCTTAAATGACTAATAATGGGAGAAGTTTCATAGTAGAAGGAATATAGTTTCTATTTATATATGTTCTTTGTGATTTAAGTTTTAATGTTATCAATAACACGTAGCTAATCCAATTTTATAGTTTATAAAATAAAAGTTGTGATTTTGAGACATTGATTCACGTGTATATGTGTTATATATTTGATGTCATATGTGATTAAAATTTAATCTTGAATATTTTATCTTTGTGGTTGCCTATGTGGCTGATGATTTGTGTTATTAACCTTTTATCTTTGTGGTTCCCTAAGTGACCGGTGATTTGTGTTTTGAACATTTAATCTTTTTAGTTACCTAAGTGGTTGGTGACATGTACCTTTTCAACATCATTATCATTTAATTCGTGATATATCATATGCATCTTTGTGGAGACCTTAGTGGCTGGTTTAATTTTTCCCATTGGTATGAGTGACATCTGTGTGGATGCCTTAGTGGCTGGTTATATCCGGATCATATACTTTTCGGAGCATGCATAACTTGCACACATTTTGTTGTTATTTTTATTTTGATCTAATTATGTGTTCTAGGTGAGTTGCTACTTGAATTATTTAGGTACATTTTATGACTTGATACATTTTTGCGAATTATTCAAAAATCAATTTCTTTAAATCATTTATTGCAAAAAGGTGTTACATTTATATTTTATGGCTATTAACTTATTATTTGGTTTAACTTTTACCGTGGGATGAACTGAGCTATTACACCAACATTTAGGTACTAATGATCTCAAAGAGTTGCATGAATGATGTTTTCTTGGTGCACGTGCATGGGGAAATGAGACTTTTACTTAAAAATAATGTTTTGTATTAATAAAACAGATGTGGTATTAAAGTTATTTACTTTTTCATCGTTAATTTTAAATAGAAATGCGGAAGTGAGTTTTCTTTCACTAGAAAATAATTGAATCGTAGTTAATTTCAGTCAACCTTTTTTCTCTTGAATTTCACCTAAATAGAATTTAATTTATTTTAGAGTGTAAATGAACATCAACTTAACAATTGGAAGATTAAATTTGTAAATAAATAATATTTTAGTAAATTCCATTACGTTCTTTTACAAAAAAAATTATATCAAGTCATTCTCTGGCGCATCTTTTATTAGTACATGATAAACCACTCCTAAAAAAGAAAAAAATTATAGTCATTTTTAAAATCAAATATTTTAAGGTAATGTTTTGGATCAAAATTTGGGGCGACACATATTAAATTATTAATGAAATAATAAATCATGACAAATACTAAAAAGACACATATATAATATATATGAAAATATTGGGATGTTACAGAATTGTTGCCGAGTCTGGGAGGAAACATGACCAAAGTGTGTTAATTGGCACAACCATGTTTTGTGGTCTGCCTCACGTTCCTTAGTGTTTTGATGAAACACCATCAGGGTTTGTCAGCTGGCACGACGATGTTTCGATATCTGAAGTCTATTTTGTAATATTTTCAGTTTTATTTATATTGGGCTTGACTCAATTTGACCCTAAGTATAAATAGGACTTAAAAATACTACTTTAGGGCTCCGAATCAGAGTTTAGGAAGGCGTTTGGAGGCTAGGATCATCTTTTAGTTCATTCACATTCTCTAGTATTTAGGTTTGATTATTCTAAAATATTTTATGGATTATTGCTCTGTCACGTCTGAGTAGTTTTCTATTTCTAAGATTAGACTGAGCCTTGATATGTTTATGTGATAATTTGATTATGATGTTGAACACTTTTTGAGTCAATTCTTATTGAGGTTTATTCATGTGAATTTGTTGGCCACTTATTTAAATTTCATAGATAATTAGGGAAGTACTGAAAGGAGAACCTAACTATTTAAATTATAAGAATTGAACTTGAGACCTTAATCATGAAAATAGAATTGGTCTCTCGAGGAGTTATTGAAAGGGTTTAATTTAATTTCAATTACCACAAGAGTAGGAATTGAGTTAATAAAACACGGTTCTTGTTTCTCGGAAGAGAACATCAACTACTATATAAGGATTAATTTGCCTTCAAAGGTTGTTCAATGTGAATCAAATAGTAGTCAATTTGAATATAAACAATCATTGTGGTGAACACCAATCCTAGAAGCTTTCTCCTAATTATAACAACCCAATTAAATTTTCTTTGCAATCTTAATCAATTTATTTGCAAGTCAATTCATTATTTTTTCATTGTTACATCTCTTATTTGAATTAATAAATTTTGTCTATTATAATTAATTGGTACTAAAAAATTACAGTCTATATGAATTAGATATTTTTACTACTTCACGAAAACCATATTTCTCACATCATTCAGATCACTCACTTTAAAGGTTAATTCACTCCGCCTTTTTAAGAAGTGGTGGTCCATCCACATCTTTGAGAAATGATCTTCACATATGATTGTAGCTCTCCATCGTCATCCATAGTAGGAGTCCCATCATCATTATGAATTTGGTTGATCTCGACCATGGGCCTCTCCCGACTTGGGCGCCATGTAATAGTATCTACTCTTGAAGCCTTTAAAAGAGTAATTGAATGCTTCAAAACACTTTTTCTCTTGTTTGGAGGAGAAAAAGCCTTGTTTTTTTATTCAGATTCTCATTATGCCATAGGAGTTCAAAGGTATTAAAAATAAGGGAATCGAAAGGGTCAATTTATGATATCGGCAAACAATTTGAAAGGAATGGATGTAAGCCCAACAGTTGGGATGAAATTAGGAGGGAAATAGGTCAAGGTGACTTAGGATGTAAGTTTCAAAATTGCTGAAAGGGAGTTGGAGTCTGATGTCCCTATGGCTTCGTACATAGAAATAACACAATGGCTGAACTCGTTGAAACCCTTATATCTTTTGACGGTCTATCAACCATCAAATCACTTTGGGGGCCCACATTCCTAAAAGCTTATGAAGTGTTGAATCCTCCATAATAAGAATACATAAACATTGTTATGAGAATCTCATATGTGATCCACTCCAACTCCCTAACTTAGGAGGGAAGACAGGAGTATCTGGAGTAGCCGTTTTCTTGTTAGACCTTGTTCAAATCAAAGCAAGGAAAAGTAATTACAATATTCACCATTCGACCATTCGACCCCGTTAATGAAGGGGGAATGAAGTACAAATAACCTCTCTTACCCAATAATATTCAAGAAATACAATAAGAAAAATGATGGATTTGATAAGAAACTCACATGCAACCACCAAGGGGGAAAACTTCCACCTACTCTTTACATGCACCTCCTCGAGAAGTGTGACTAGGTAGTTTGCATAGGGCATTCAAAATGCCCCATAGGAGACCCACGTGGAAGAAAAGAGGAACTCAAATGTCACCTCAGGTTAGTCGTTAGTGACCCATCCCATTATTCTCGAATTAGAAATTGACCCAAAAATCACGAATTACCTATCTGGCAACCCTAACAAATTTCATCTATAAACCACAAGGAATGTCCTACAAAAGGACCCCTAATAAATTGAAAAGGAACACAATATTCTAACCTAAAACCTCTCGCTCTAAAACACAAATTGACTTGATATTCTCGGTGTATGCGCAGGTACACCACCTCAAATGAGGAGCTTCAGTCAACTTCGCCACCGCAGAGCCATCGTCTTCAATTTTTCGGCTAAGAATCCAAGTCAACAATGGATTAAATTTCAATATGTTTCGTAAATTGAAGTTAAGATGGTAAGAGGTTGCAATTATATTTAATATGTCGGGGTGCATATTCGAATGTGTGGTACCTCTATTTTTCACACTTATTAAATGTGGGTTTCACCATTATATTCTTAAAAAAAAAAAAAGACATTTCAATATTAAATACAAATACAGAAGTGTCATGAAATGTTTTTGACTCGGATACAATGGTTTCATATTATAACATTTATTGAATATCATTTTATTGTAACATGACAGTTTAGATAGATAGTTAAATTGCGTATGAAAAGCTGAAGTGCATAAAGGCATACTCTTGCTCCATATTACATCTTACTTCGCGTAGAGTATTTCATTACGCCTGGAAGATAGGCATTCATCATGTAGTTCTTCCAATTAATATTTCTAGGATCAAAGTCAAATCCCTCATCTATAACTCTCTTTGCTACCATTCGTAAATTTTCTACATTCTGATCGTCAAAGCTGTGTTCACAAAATTGTACATATATTAGTGTGATACAACATCCATTAAATTTATTGTTTTTTAATTAATATAAATATCAAAAACTTAAATTAAGGATAAAATATTAGGGAGGGAGGGAGTATATGGTACGTACATGCCCTCAAAGATAGTGTAAGGTCTATAGAGTTCTATTGCTGACTCCGTCTTTGATCCCTAGAAAAGTGCAGCCAATAAAGTAAACAATCATAACATAAAGGTGCAATTTACATAATTTATGCAATAAACAACACTACAAAATTAACACGAGTTTTATGAACAAATACCTTGTTTGGGTCAAACTCATCCATACTTGTAGAGATGCTACCTTTTTTGCAATAAGTACCGGTTTTCCATTTTTATTTATCCATGGATTTTTTGTAAAATAGCAATACATGTTATCTATAAAATCAGAAAAGTTGATTGGATTTCTCAACGAAGAACTAATATTGTAGATTAAATTCCTGCAAAGATTCTTAGAACGAGCCACCATTGCTATTATCATGGAATTTACCACCATATCCACGGGTATCTACAAGAATTAATTTGAGTTTCTTAATTTCAAATTTAAATCCATAACATTTATAAATTATAGAAACTAAATAATAAAAAAGTGAAATATAGAATAATTTAAGGGATGAAACTCACAATATCTAGTGTAGTCTCCGGAACACCAACAAAGCTCCTTATTATTCCCTTACCGTACCCATCAATAAAGTAGTTAAGAGTTCTGCAATAACAAAATTTTATAAGAATTCCTAAATGGTAATTTCATATAAAACTTACCGCTTCTTCCTTTCAAAACAATTACCTTCAAGGAGTTTGACAAGTGCACCTATAAGGAGACAAAAAAGAGTATTTATGATAGTCTGATTCTGACCTATGATGGAAGCAAGATAGTTCAAGAAGCAAAGGTCAACCTCCTAGTCAAAAAGTATGAGTTGTTCAAGATGGAAGAAGATGAAGACATTGAAACAATGTTTTCCAGATTCGAGACCCTGGTATCAGGATTAAAGGTACTTGAGAAGAGTTATACTATTTGTTGATCATGTGAAGAAAATTCTTATGAGTCTGATAAGCAAGTGGAGACCTAAGATCACTGCCATTTAGGAAGCAAAGGATCTAAATACTCTAAAGCTAGAAGAGTTAATCAGCTCTCTCAGATCACATGAAATTGAGCTTGAAGAAGAAGGTTCTAAAGGCAACATCAGAATCAGAAGATAGTGATTCAGATGATCAGAATCTGAACTCAGAGGAAGATGAGATTGCTTTCATATCTAGAAAAATTCAAAAGATGTGGTACAATAGAATGAAGAAATTTCCCCAACAGAAGGAATAATGATAAATATGACAAGAAAAACAGCATCTGCTATGGATGCAATGAACCTGGACATATTAAGTCAGAATGTTCAAATATGGAGAAAGGGAAACACTAGAGGAAAGATTCCAGACCCAAGAAGAAGAGTCTGATGGCTACATGGAATGATTCTGAGGAATCCTCTAACAATGAACAAGCAGATTTGGCTATGGTGGTTCATAACAACTCTGTCTTTGGATCCAACACAGATTCTAACTCTGGAAGTGAATCAGCAGATGAAAAAATTGAGGTATTTTCTAACTTTACTCGATCTGATTTAATTACTACTATAAATGATTTTTAAATAATAATCACAAATTGTCTTTAAAAATGAAAACACTTAGGAAAGAAAATACAAATCTATATGAAAAAGTTAATGCTTTAAAGAATCAAAGTGTTGAATTTGAAACAGAAAATGCAACTCTTAAAACTGATATTACTAAACGTAAAACAGAGAGTGCAGATTTGAAAACTAATATTGCTGAACTTAAGGCTAAAAATCTAACTCTAAAAACCAATCATTGTTCAACATCAATTGAAAATACCACATGTAACTCTGATAAGCATGAACAAGTATTTCAAGATTTTCTTTCTAATGGTATGGAAAGAAGCAAATATGCTTCTATGATTTATAGAGTTAGTAGAAATGGTAAAAGAGGTATAGGTTTTGAAGAAACTGTAACTGAACCTAAACCTATTCCCTTTGATATCTCGTGTACTGTTTGCTTTAAGAAAGGTCACTCCAAATTAACTTGTCTCATGTTAAATACAAGGAAAGACAAGAAACCTTTCAAGATAACAAACTAGGACCCAACCAAATTTGGGTACCTACGAACAAAATTATCTTTGTTGCAGATGTCCTCAGCAATCAAGTTAAAACACCAATCATGGTAGCTGGATAGTGGATGCTCGTGACATATAATGGGAGAAAAGGCTATGCTCCAAAACTAACTTTGAGCATAGGAGGCACAGTGACTTTTGGAGGAAAGCAAAAATGCTAGATCATTGGTCAAGGTACAAATGGTAATGGTACTTTTCCTTCTATTAAAGATGTCTTGCTTGTTAAAGGTTTTAAGCATAATTTATTAAGTATTAGTCAATTAAGTTATAATAATTATGATATTATATTCAATCAAAAAACATGCAAGGCAATTAGTCATAATGATGGATTTGTACTCTTTACAGGTTAGAGAGATAAATCTCTTTAGTCTAGAGAAACAAGAGGTTAAGTGTTTTATGTCAGTAATTGAAGAGAAACTAATTTGGCACAAAAGATTAGATCATGCAAACTTTAGATTAGTTTCTAAACTGAATAAACTTCAACTAGTTAGAGGTCTACCTAAGCTTAGGTACAAAACTGAAATTATGTGTGAAGCTTGTCAAAAGGGAAAACAAACAAAAAACTCTTTTACCCCTAAGAACTCAGTTTCTACCTCAAAGCCCCTTGAGCTCTTACATATAGATCTCTTTGGGCCAATGAAAAAAACCTTTCTAAGTGGAAAGAACTATGGCTTTGATATAGTAGATGATTACACTAGGTGGACATGGGTAAATTTTTTAACAAGTACGGATGAATCCCACAAAGTGTTTATCACATTTTGCAAACAAATAATGAAGGAAAAGGGTCTTAAGATTGTAACAATTAGAAGTGATCATGGAGAAGAATTTGAAAATAAGTTCTTTGAATCTTTTTGTGATGAGAATGAAATCTCTCACAACTTCTCCTCTCCTAGAACACCTGAACAAAATGGGGTTGCAGAAAGAAAGAATAGATCACTCCATGAAATGGCCAGAGCCATGTTAAATGATATGAATGCTGCAAAACACTTTTGGGCTGAAGCAATTAATATTGCATGTTATATTCAAAATAGAGTCTATATTAGATCTATATTGAATAAAACACCATATGAATTGTGGAAAGGAAAAATCCTAACATCTCTTATTTTAAACAATTTGGTTGTACTTGTTACATGTTAAAGACTAAGGATAACCTTGGTAAATTTGATTCTAGATCTCAAAGGTGTACCTTGATTGGATACTCTGAAAGAATCCATACATGCTAAATTTGATGTCAAATAGCTTGACCTTGAAAAGTCAAAGCAAGATGATGATAATGTAGGTTTATCAGAACCAAAGGAAGCAGATGCAGACAAACCAGAAGAGCTTGAAAAATCAGAGGATACAAGCAAATCAGAAGAATATGACAAATCTTCAATGGATGAATCTGATCAAGTCAGAAGTAGTCAAGATAAGTCAGAAGAAATATCTGGATGGAAGTACCACTCATCTCATCCTAAAACTCTAATCATTGGAAGTGCAAGTGATCATTTGAAGACCAGATTATCACTTAAAGATACCAGTTTGTTTGGCTTACTATCATCA
Source organism: Cicer yamashitae (assembly GCA_037974755.1). NCBI lineage: Eukaryota > Viridiplantae > Streptophyta > Magnoliopsida > Fabales > Fabaceae > Cicer > Cicer yamashitae. The sequence goes on along the minus strand of JBBPBQ010000004.1, from coordinate 14,153,933 downwards.
ATTGAGCCTACCACTATTGATGAAGCATTGACAGATGATGGATAGATTCTTGCAATGCAAGAAAAGTTAAATGAATTTGAGAGGAATGATGTTTGGGATCTAGTACCTAGACAAGAGAAGAACATTATTGGAACCAAGTGGATTTTCAGAAACAAGCTAAATGAAAAAAGTGAAGTGGTTAAAAACAAGGAAGAACTTGTCGCACAAGGTTATAGTCAGCAAGAAGGCATTGATTACACTGAGACATTTGCTCTAGTGGCCAGGTTAGAAGCTATTCGTATCCTAATTTCTTTTTATCCAAATAATAATATTACATTATTTCAAATGGATGTTAAAAGTGCTTTTCTAAATGGTTATATAAGTGAAGAAGTCTATGTTAAACAACCCCCAGGTTTTGAAACTTAGGAAATCTTTGTATGGTCTAAAACAAGCACCTAAGGCATGGTACGATAGACTTAGTAATTTCTTGCTTAAAAATAACTTTGAAAGAGGACAACAAGATAATACACTTTTTAGAAAATCAATATGAGATAACATTCTTATTATTCAAATTTATGTTGATGACATTATTTTTGGATCTACTAATGGCCCTCTTTGTCAAGAATTTTCTAAATTGACGCAGCTTGAATTTCAAATGAGTATGATGGGAGTACTTAAGTTCTTCTTAGGGATACAAATTCAGCAAAGTCAAAAAGGTATATACATTCATCAAACTAAATATACAAAAGAGCTTTTTAGAAAGTTTAAGATGAGTGATTGCAAACCTATGGCTACATCAATGCACCCTACTTGTTCACTTGAAAAAGATGATTCAGGCAAAAAAGTTGAGCAAAAAACCTATAGAGGAATGATAGGATCCCTACTTTACCTTGCCGCTTCCAAACCTGACATCATGTTTAGTGTATGTGTATGTGCAAGATTTTAAGCTGAACCTAGGGAATCAAATTTAACTGCTACTAAGAGAATCCTTAGATACCTAAAAGGCACTACCAACCTTACCTTGTTCTACAAGAAATCTCCCAAGTACAAACTTAGTGGATACTATAATTCTGATTATGCTAGAGATAAACTTGATAGAAAAAGCACTAGTGGCAACTGCACATTTTTAGGTGACAACTTAATATCTTGGTCAAGTAAGAGAAAAACACCATTGCAATGTCAACAGTAGAGGTTGAGTACATTTCAGCAGCTGGCTGCAGTTCTCAAACTACTTTGGATGAGCCATCAACTTGAAGACTACACAATCCTAGAATCCATTATTCCCATCTATTGCGATAACACTTCTACTATTTGTCTAATCAAAAACCCTATCTTACATTCTAGAGCTCAACACATAGAGATCAAACACCACTTCATTAGGGACTTTGTTCAAAAAGGGGTACTAAACATTCAGTTTGTAGACATTGAACACTAATGGGCTGACATATTCACCAAACCACTACCTGAAGATAGGTTTGACTACATCAAGAAAAACCTAAACCTTAACTTCATACCTAACTGATGTGGTGATAACTTTAAAGTAATTTAGTTTTACATTAGTTTTTATATTTTCTTGTACTATATTATACTCATGTAATATAAAAAAATGAAAAAAATGATTAAAAAAAATTAAAAATTAAAAAAAAAGTCTCACATTCAAGTCTTTTTATCTAATGACAAAAGCGGGAGAAATATATTTGATAAAGTGGGGAGAAAATGATACTTAGACTTAGGCGAAGTCAAAGAAATACAAAGAAAATTTGTTATAAAAAATACAAGTATTGTCATCATAAAAAAAGGAGAGATTGTTGGAACCAAACTCATTTTTTTACTTAGAGTTTTTATGATAACAAAAATATTTTATGAGAACAATATATTTGACTTCAAAAAGTATGAAAGAAGATATGGTCAAGATTTGTAGAAGATTTGAAGAAGATTTGATCAAGATTTATCTACAACAAAATATGAACAGAATCAATCTGAAGAATTTACAAACGCAATGTGAACAAAATACAAACATAATCAATATGAAGAATTTACAATCTCAATCTAAACAAAAAAGGAACATAATCAATTTGAAGAATTTACAAACGCAATCTGAACAAAATACAATTTAGAATTAAACAATGACTAAATTGAAGCCCAAATTTTAACTATAAATAGACACTCAAGGCTGAAGAAAAAAATCATCGAAAAACATAAAAGTGTAGTCTTAGAGTTCAAAAAGAGAAATTTTGTTGGAGTTAGAAATATTTTCTGAGTGTTCTTTTCTTAGAGTGTGAGAGTTATTATTATCATCGGCTTTGTAGAAGCAACTACTCAAGTTCCAATCTTTTGTATCCAATTCGATAGTGGTTTAGTTCCTTCTTCAATCTGGGGTTGTGAGGTTGTTAGGAGAAGACTTGGCTTGCAGGGTCCAGATGGTTAGGTTCCTGGGGTTGTTAGGCTGTTTGGAAAGACTGGCTTGGAGGGACAGGTGCTTTGTAATTCCAGGTATTTGAATTAGTGGATTAAAGACTTCTAAATGAGGGGACTGGAAGTAGCCAAGTTAGTGGTGAACCACGATAAATCTACGTGTCAATTATTTATGCTTTCATTGCTTGCTGCCTCTGAATTCGGTTGCTTCTACTCCAAGTAACACACCAAAACCAAACTAGTTTTATTTATTTATTTATAAATTATCAAAAAGTTGTCAACTTTGGCAAACACAATTCAACCCCTCTTCTCGTGTTTGCAGCTTCAATTGTGTGGAGAAGACTTGGCTGGTAGAGTCAAGGTGTGTGTGTTCCTCCAAAGTCTAGGGTTGTCAGGTTGTTCGAGAAGACTGGCTTGGAGGATCAAGTTCTTTATAACTCAAGTTGTTGACTTAGTGGATTAAATCCTTTTGAGTGAAGGGACTGGATGTAGCCAAGATAGTGGTCAACCAGGATAAATTACTTGTGTCAATTTATTCTTGCAGTCCTTAGTTTTGTTATTACTTCTACTTCAAGTAAATCATGAAGTTTGAACCAATTTAATAAAGAATGAAAAAGTTATCAACTTAGTCAAACACAATTCAATCCCCTTCTCATGTTTGCACCTTCACCCTTGTCAAGCCTGACAAATTCGGTAGACCTGTCAATAAGCTTGGGCATCACGAGACACGTGTTTAGCATGGGCTGACTTGGGACACATGGCATGTTCTAGTTGAGCCATAAGAAAAGAAGAAAGATTTTAGAATAGACAGATCCACTTAGCAAAATATGAATTTCTCGTCCATTTGCTCAATTCCTCTCTCTCTCTAAACTTTCAGAATCTAGAGTATTCCTCTCTAGAAATTGTGTGAGTGAGTGGTACCGAGGTTTCGATCACGATTCAAGAAAGTTATCGGTGCAATAAGGTTTTGTTCGATTGTTCGGAGGAGTTAGCTTTTTATCCTAAAACGTTTAAGGAAGTAATGTCAAAATTATTTATTTACTTTCTTAAGGTTATTAGGATATTAAGGGTATAAATGTTGTTATACCGAATTAGGGTTTCGTTTCAAATTAGGGATATTTTTGGAAGGTATGGTTATACCCAAAATAAACTTAATAGGACATTTCCCTAGTGGTTGTAATACCCTAGGGTTATCCTAAAATTTATTTTAAAATCTATTCAAACTCATGATGAATGATCGATAATTACAGTATCAACGGGATTATCGTCAGAGGTACCATTCGAGGCAAACCTTAGAAGGGAAGTAGCTTGAGGGACTGTTTACTAAAAAAATTTCAAGACTTTTGTCAACAAACGAAGGGGGTAAGATTTGCTACAAGTTGGGATGATTAACGTATAATTGTTAATATATATATATATATATATATATATATAGATATGCCCAAACTCTAGTAGAGATAAACAACTAAGGAGATTTTTCATAAGATTATTAATGAGACTATGTTGGCCTTACATAGTTTATCAAATGATTAATTTTAACGTTGTTCAAAAGATGTTTAAGTAATTTCTTATGCATTGTTTGCTTGATTGATTATATGTGTTATGTGTTATTTGAATATTTGTGTTTGTTAGATTAATTAGAGGTTGACTAACCTTGGATTATGATAAGAATTTGATGGTTGTATTGAAATAAGATAGGAGTGAGGACAATAAAATGGAATTAACGGCACTCGATCTAATTCTCGAGTTCATAATGAATTGGACTGAATATTATGGAGATGAATTGTTAGTACATAGAGAGTGGCCATAATTAAGAGTCATACATTACTTTTGTATGGTGAAGTCTACTTCTATATGTATGGGCACACGAGATTGATTCGCTGACTGCATCCCAATGGGGATTATTATTAGCTAGCTTTGTCAGTGTCTGGACCTATTTAGGCAGAAATCAACTTATAACACTTAGATAGTACGTGAAGTCAGGTGACGTCTTGTCTCAAAATTGGGAGGACGTTGGTGGTAATGTGGTCAAGTGGTGTCTGATTTCTAAGAGGATGTCCTTGACAACGTTTATCGGTCGATGCCTACACATACTTAAGACTGCATTATGATAGCTAGGCTTGATCTGATAGAAATATTTCAGGATGGTGTGTCATGTGAAAAATTGGGTTTGTGATATATATTCATATATTTTTGTTTTACACCCCATCCCACTTTACACTTGTACCTCAATCTTACCCGATATTTTCTTATTTACATGGAATATTTTATTATATTGCATATGCCAAGCTTTATTCATCCCCATTTTCCTAGGGCATCGGTTCAGGACCTATAGACCAACCTTGAGATTGAGCACCACAAGGAGACATGCATTGAGTGTTGGAGCTTCGACATAGATGGTAACATGGTGACATACAATGATTGTGTGACCTGCACTTTCAAAAGCTCTGGTCATACTAATGCGACATTCGATAGGAGCGTCTGCAGCACTCAAGCATTACCATTCCATGAGATATGGGATTTTCATCGCGCCTTCCATGGGGATCTTATGTCCAATAACTAGGTCAAAAGACATGTAGGCAGCACTGATTGTGCCTACAGTTAGCAGTTTGTCGAAGTGTATCAGGGGCAAGGTCGACTTAGTCTTTTGGGTCTGCTGTTTACTCATTTCACCATGTTACTCCTTAGGGTTTGATCTTATATATACATGTAATGGTGGCGTGGCAGACGTGATATGAATATATAGTGTGTAGCTAGTACTATGTCCTCCTTTTTGATAGTTTGTTGCCTGATCTAGTGTTTTGATATGGTTTGATGTTTGGGTCCTACCTAACCACATGGAAGTAAGCCACAAAACATTCATGTTTTGATAATATATATGATATTATGTTTTTGTTTAAATACTTGACTCAAAGTTTTCTCCATATTTATAACATATTTAGGATTAGTTACTTACTCTTCACCAATGGGACAACGAGGTGTCTCATGTGTGTCGAAGGCTAAAAGAACCAAAGTTCATGGAACGAGGGAGTAATAACTAACTGGTGTGTTTTGTGTAAAAAAAAACTAACTACTGTGTTGGCTTTTATCTGACTCACATTTTTCTTTCTTTCTTATTTTTTTCCTTCCCTCAAATAATCAAATACAACTATTAGTATTAGTCTATTACTCTTTACAAAAAAAAACTAAAACTATTACTTAATCAATAACATAAGATGACAACTAAAGAAACAGAATGAAGAAGAACTATTTCTCGATCAATATCTTCATGTCGGCAAGCTCTCAGCCAACCCTCAACCAACTCTAGGCCAATTCTCAGCCAACTCTCGACCAACCCTTTCACGTTGAAGACATGCATATTCTCAACTTCCTTTTGGTCATCCCTCGACGCACACTAGACCTTTTTTAGGCCAATCCTTGGCCAACCTATGGCTAACCTTTGGTTTGACCTATACGCATCAAGAGGGGGCATACACCCAACCTCTGACACCAATTTTTTATTCGCTAATTTCTAAATATTTTACACATGCTATAAGGAATTCTTTCTCTATCTCATTCACGCAATTTCCTAAGCCTTGTATCTAAGGAGATAAATTATCTATCAAGATTTCGGAAGATAAATAGAAGTCAAGTCTAGTGGATTGTCAAAGGATTCTTCATGGAGGATTTTATCTTTCAAAGCAATAGAATCGATTAGGATGGTAGGTTTTAGGCATAAGATTCTCAAGATTTGGAGAACAGTGGGATCTTGGTCGATTGTTTCATTGGTACGTCAAAGGTTATTATGAGTTTGAATTTTCTTATGAATTTGGAGGATCTTAGAGCGATGAGATCAATAGGTTCTTGGAATTTAGCTTTGGGTGTTCTTTGTACGTACGACATAATTTAATCCAAATTGAATTAAGTGAACTTGTTTTTAATTAGACTTTGATTAGGTTGTATGGTATTGCTAGAAGTTTTTGAAAGCCAAAGATTCTATTTGAAATTGGTGGTGCCCTAGGTGTTCCTTTGGCTCAAATTAGGCAACAATAAAGAGGACTCTTGGTTACTTAGGAAGAATAGAGGTGGTAGTAGATTTAAATTCTTAATTACATGAACATATTCTTGTTGATGCATACAATTTTGCTCTTTATGTTGTTGTTGAATATGAGAACATTCCATGTTGATGTTACATATGAGAACATTCCATTATTTTGTTCATCAATTCAAGTTTTTTATCATTCTTTTGAGGATTGCAAATGTAATATGAAGCCAAAGTCAGCTCAAGTGGATCAAAAAAAGGAGAAAACAATTCAAATATATATTACTAGAGCAACCTAGGTTGTCGAATGAATTGGTCAAAATAGCCATACTGGTACCTCTAGTATGCATGCTAGAGTTTTCAGAATGTGATGGAAATGTTGAAATTGTTAATTAGAAGAATAACAATAGTCAAGAAAAGGAAGTGGATGAGAGAGCTATTCCTATGATCGATTTTGAAGTTATAAGTGATAATAATGATTCGAATTTGGATTAATCTTATGCAAGTATATTGTGGAGGATTCTTGGATACGCTTATCAATCTCTAGTATGCTATTGGAATTTAAATTTGAAATATCCAATAGACGATGTTGTCTTTGAGGAACAAATTGTGTAGAAAGTATTGGTGGATGATCTTATAAAAATTTTAGGTAAGGATCAATCTGGGAGATACAGTAACCAATCCCTTTCACTTACAGTAGATGAATCCAACTATAGCTAATGATTTGAGGTTGGGTAGGCTATGGAGTGATGATAATAAGTGTAGCTAACGATTTGGAAGATGTTTCTTTGTATAAGTTTTTCTTTCGGAGGTACACTAATGAGAAGGAAATAAAGGCATCCAAATAATATTTGCAGACAGATTCAAACTCAATTGTTAATCATAATTTTTTATAGATAATTTCTAAACCAAAAAAGAAAAAGTTGAAGTAACAAATGGTTGCACTGCAATTATATAATACTCGTTCTTGGATTGGTTTACAAAAATCTAATCAATTAAGATCATTTACTAAAATTGTCGAGATATTGATAACAGGCTTTGAATTTGAATCTCGACATAAATTTGTATTACATTTTTTTTTCTGTTTAATTAATGATTTTGCTTTGTTCTCCTACTTTTGGTTTGGTTCCTATAGTTTGTTTTCTCTTTTTATTTAATTTTTTTTATGGAGTTTGTCACTTAAAATTAGTGATACCAACTTTATTGGGGTTACTATCCTATTTTGAAACTTCATATTTTCTTAGTTTGTGCTTAAAAAATATTTGTGTCCAAATTATTAGTGAATAACTACATGCCAATTGGCATGTAATTAATTTATTGACTTTAAATTATAGAAACATTTATAACTAAGGTTTAAAACAACTAAATAAAGAGAAAACGAGAGATAAGTTTTGTAAATACCTCATATCATCGACCCAACCTGGAAATGGTTTAAAGTGAGTGCTGGTTACGATAGTTGGACGTATAATAATCAAAGGTATATCTTTCATATTTGCTACAAACATCTCTCCCATTGCTTTTGTAAATGTATAGGTATTTGGCCATCCATGCAAATTTGCCCTAAGTTTATCAACAATTATAGGCAAAAAGTTAGGGGCCCAAAAGTACATCAAACACGTTAGATAATACTTTTTCTCTCTTAATCTTTGGTTTGAAGAGGAGAAGACCATGGTCACTTAGAGTTTGACCAAGAGATAAAAATAAAGTCTGACCAAAGATTATTTTAATTAGGATTTCAATTTAAGTTCACCCGGACAATTTGTCTTTAGCTAGAACTTAATAATCACTTAAATTTATACACTTTGTTGAACATAAAATATGACTAAATATATTTTTAATCCTTACAAAATTATGACATTTCAAATTTAGTCCTTAAAAAAACTTATTTACTTTTAGTCCATATTTTGATTTGACAGAGACTATTGTGATGAACTTACAATATCAAATTTTTACAAAAGTTTTTCAAAATAGGGATTAATGAAAAATAAAATTCAGAGACTAAAAAATTGAGAATTTTTTTATAAAAACTAAAAATAAAATTTTGAAATTTTATAAAAAATAAAAACTTATTTAACCTTATTAAATAATATAAGCTTAAATATAGTGTTTTATTTGGAAAATTCATGTGCGAATGGGATGATCCATATGTACTACATGCCTAGTGTCTAGTTTGATTCCACTAAAAGTTATACCTATTTTATGTTATACATGCTATGACATACCACTTCTAATTTTAAAATACACATTTTCAACTTCTATTTGTTAGAGAAATTATCCTCATTCCACTCAATTATTATTAAATGAGAAACAAATAAACAATACACAGTGTATTTTATTAAATAGAAGAAAATGTGAGTATAACTAAGTAATGTTTGTGTTTACAAAATAGAGGTATATTATTAATAACAGTAATAATAATGATCATTTTATAACTGTTTCATACTTGATTTGAATTTTGTCACTTAAAGTTACAATTTCAAGTTTTTACCCTTAAGCTGACACATTACGGATAAATTATGTGCGTGTGCGTGTGTTGTGTGTGTGTGTGTTGTGTGTGTGTGTTGGAACATATAAAGTATGCTAGTGTGTGAATTGAATAAAAGTTAGAATCTCACATGGGATAGATTATACACAATCTTAGTGTATATAAGGAGGAAGTTGAATCGTTGGGGTGTGCCCCAAAGAGTACGCAGTTTTGTGATGAGCTAGACGTATATCATTTCACCACTACACATGCGCGTCAACGCAAAGTTGGATGTAATTCCCAACTTTATTTCTTCTTCCTCTTCAACTCGACGCACTTTCGAGCCACTTCTCTCATTGCTTTCTGTCTCTTCGATTTTATGAGTAGTCCTAAAACAAATGTTCATTTGGTCTCATAGTGGTTCTAATATCATAGTCTATCGGTTTGCGTGTGCTCTTAGTGCCATATTAGAAGGGGTAATTCTCAAAGGGGTCCTACAGCTTGACTAAGTTGTTTTATCTTAGTGACGTCGACGTTGTTGATAGTATGCTTGCCCAATTTTACAACGTACTACGAAACTTCTTAGAGAGAGCGATCAATTATGCATCTCATCCCAATAATCTCTTCTGTGGCGACAAATTTTTTTCAAAACTATTTTATATTTAAAGGAAGGTAGTGTCTATTTTTCTTATAAATTTGAGTTCACATAATTAACACAATATTGAATTTTGTCTACTATTGCGGTATAGAATAGTCACAACTCACCTTACAATTCCAAACTTTTTCATAACCATCTTGATTGTCTGTTCATCGGCATTTTGTGCTTCGAGTTCACTCAATTTTTTCTCTATCAATTTATTTTCTAATTCAATGTCCAATGTTGATGAGCCTTTTGGTGTCTGACCCATAAAGAAGGGTTTCTCACTAATAAGTCATTTCGCTTGCCCACACACATAAGCTAAAATAGAAATGCAAATAGATAAGAACTCGTTGGAAGTGGTTTTTAGTTTTCTGTATTGAAATTTTTAAAAATTAAAACCAATTTCAACTTTGAATTTTTAATTTTATTTTTAATTTTATTTTTAATTTTTAATAATTAGTTTTCATATTTCAATTCTTAATTAAGTTTCAGTTTTTATTATCTCGCTATTAGTTAAGTATTGAATCTCCCAAAAAGAGTACTAAGAAAAGTAATGCTCACATAAGACTCCCTTTGGAGCAATTTAAGAAAAAAAAAATTGAAAAGTTTTTATAAAAAATTAATATATCAACACAAATTTCTACTATGAAATTTCTTAATCACTCTGTCGTAAGAAAAAACCTTAAAAGAATATGTATTATACACTGCAATTTCTACAATATATTTTCAATAAGTTACAAATACTCTGAAATTACTAACCTTTATAAACAATTCGATGTATTATAAGCGGAATAAATATACCTCAACAAATGATCTGTATTCCTTTATTTTATTTCTTTTGATGCTTCACTAATCAAATATTTAGTTTCAAGGTTGTTCATGTTTACTAATTATTACTTCCTTGCCTTAAAATTTTTGTTATTTAGGATCTGTTGGGTGATTAGGATAAGAAAGAAATGATCAAATAAACTATCTTATTTTATCTCAATCCAACTTTTGATAAACTTGAAAAATATGAAAAGTTAATACTAAATTCTATCATATTTTCTCTTTCTAGTTAAAATTGTTAAATTTGATACAAATTGAGTTAGAAGCTAACACAGTAACAAAAGATCACAATTTACTCATCAACCCTTATAAATTATAATTTAAAATATTAAAAA
>JBBPBQ010000004.1:14116399-14142761 GCA_037974755.1 Cicer yamashitae | reverse complement strand
TTACTCATGTTTTTATTTTGGAAATTGTTTATTTAACTAGTCGTGTTGATGGATTTTTTATTTTATCAAATTATTTCATTAATTATATAATTTAATTATTGAGAGTTAATGCTACTGTTACTTAAGTTTATTATTAATATTATTATTATGTAAATATTAATAAATAATAAGTTTATTTCATTATTTATATTATTTATGTAATTTAATGAAATTTTCGTTATTTTTTTTATAATTATATAATTTCTTAAAATAATTTATTAATACTATATATGTTTTGAGTAGTTTCTCTTTAACTATTTTCTATATATAGATGAAATTGTTTTTGAAAAAAATGATTTTCAATAGATAGACAAACAAAAAATAACTTATTCTCTTTTAAAAATTTTCTCAAAAATAATCTTCAAAATATTAAATGCTAAAATCAATTTTTTTTTCTTCTACAACAAACAGATCCATAGTCTTACCCGTAGATACATGTAAAAGAATCTCTAACTTGAGACAGTTTTTTGCATAATTCAACACATTGAAAGCTCCCTTTGTATTTGTGGCAATTGCAATATCAAATCTGAAAAGTACAATATATAAATACTAGATACTAATTTTTTGTAGCTTAAATATTGTGCACAATGTTATAATTTATAACCTCTCATCAAATCTGGTTGTGGCAGCGGAATGTACTATTATATTTATCTCTTTGAACATGTCCTCTCGCATCTTTACCTCTTTGACTCCCAACATCTCAAGAGACACATCCCCAACAACAACAACAACTTTCTCGAATATGAAAGAACCAAACTTCTCACCTTTCTCATGTCTTTGCAACCTCAACAAGTCTTTCTTAAAGACCTATACATATATGATAAATATTACCTCTGACCATAAATATAAGGCCTTTTTTACGGGATTTAAAAAAATTTATCGTGGTATTAAATTTGTTGACAATTGGTATGATTTTATAAGTTAAGTATTTTTATTAAAGTACTTATTATAGATCGTTAAAAAATATGTAACATAATTAAAAATATATTAGTAAAAAAATAACTAGTACATTTGAAAATTTGAAAAAGATCTTGTAGAGACAAAAAAAAATCTTATATTTAGAAATGGAGATAGAATAGTTCATCTGAATAAGTACTTTGCATAATTAAGTAACTAATTATTCCAACAGTTTTAGCGGAGTATTATCAAGGGATTACAAAAATAACTCAACATACTTTGTTATAAACACATTAAAAAAAGTTTATTCCACCAACTAATTATTCCAATAGTTAATATTTTAACGCAACCATGAACGTGAGTGTAATGATAAAGAATAATTGGATTTATCATTTTTAACTTCTCACTTAAAATTTAATTCATTATTCATTACTTATCAATTTGTATGACTAAAGCAAGAATGTTAAAGTTTTTTATGAAAAGACAAATAATTTTAAAGAGACATAATCTAGCGAAAGGGGTGTTAAGATTATGCAGTAAAATTACAGCAGGAATGTCAATGTATAATTAATATAGCAAACCAACAAAAGGCTACTCCATTTCCCTTGCTAGTAGATGCATATAGCTATTGTGGACATTGGATTGACAATTGTTTAACTTGTATTTTAAGATTAACTTTTCTTTTAAGATTTTACAAGAGTTACATAGTTAAATTTTTATAAATTTACGGTGACTCATAGGATGTGACTTTTACAATTTTATTGTAAAATCAAATATATACTTAGAGTATTTGTCAGCAAAATTTATTATTTTAATATTAAATAATTACTAAAATGACCGGTCTTTAAAATATAGTTAAAATTAATAAAAGAAAATATTTCTATTAATATATTTTTTACATAATTTATAAAATGAACGGGTAATGAAATCAATAAGAAATATAAACCCCGATTTTTGGAGTATTTTTTTTTTATATGAACAAAATACACCGTTATTAGCATTTATTTTTTAACCGAAGTTATTGTTGAGCAACTATGAGAATGGCATACCTCAAAGTGTAAGCGTTGCGTAGCTAAACGAGTATTTGATGATCTCACAAGAAGGTATAACTTTTTTATGTTTGGTTCAACCCTTAATATCTTCTCCACAAAAACTACATAAATAAAAAAACCATAAAAATATCGTTAATTACATTGAACCAATCTTCACCTACCCCTTAATATAACTTTCTTTTTTATTTATCATAAAAAATAAAAAAAATAAAATCTTCAGCTTCCAAGATTAAAACATTGAGTACAAATGTAGGTCATGTACCTTTTCCTAGGAACCCCGTTGCACCTGTAACTAAAATGGTCTTTCCTGCAAAATATTTAGGAATATCCCCCATTTCCATTGTAAAAATAAGGTAAAATATAGCTATATATTTTCCTTTATATATATTATAGGATATAGTGAATGGGATTAACTTTAATTTTGTGGAAGGTCGACTTTGTACCGTTCTATATATATATAGATAGAGAGTGTATGATATATAGCTGGTTAATAAAACGTTTCCAATTGTAATATAAACCACCGAATTCAAATTAATGCACTCGGAGGTAGATTAAAAATCACAAATCAAACGTCATCGAAAGTTTTTAAATTAACAAATGTTAATTATAGAGGTCCAGGAGAGATGGGAATAGATCAAAAAGCTATTCCTCGGCCTATTAAAACTCTAACTTGGCTTAATCCGTTTAATAAAAAATTAAGTTCAAATTTTTTTTAAATTTATTTATTTAAATAGATTATGTTCATACTTTCTAAAAAGCATATTTGGTATTGACCCATATATATGTAATTGAAATATAATATATATAATAATAAAATAAAAGATTTATCATATTTGTGTATTAAAGACTTTTTATTTTTTTTTTTAAAAATAATACTTTATATTTCTATAATAAAAAGCTCTTTATTATAATTTTGAACTCTAATTTTTTTATCCCACTTCATATCTATTCTTCTCTCTCAAAATCATTGTACTATAAATTCAATATTTGTATTTTATTTTTTTGTGTCAAGGTGTATAAAAATGATATTTCATCTATGCACGCTTTTTATAGGACTATTAGCCTTTTTAGAGATAGGAGAAATATCATTTTTATACGCCTTAACACAAAAGAGGTTTAAACCAAGGATTAAAATAAAGTTTTTTACAGATATATGTCAGACTCAAACTTTAATTTTTTTACGTAGTTCAAAGTCCGACCTGATCAGGTCTATTCTCACCCCTAATAACAAAATAGAATTGAAATTGATGTGATATAAAATCAAAAATTTTAAAATGCAATGTTAAATATAAAAAAAAATACTTAATTTCATTAATATATTAACTTGTTAATCTATTAAAAAAATATGTCTAAATACTTATTTAAAATGTTAATATGAACTAAGCTTTTGAATAGGCTAATAGGCCGTACCAGACTTTCATAAAAGTCAGACTCAAGTCTAAAAAAAATCTATGATAGACCATTAATAATCATACTAAGGTCTTAAATTTTTTTGACAGATCAAACTCATGCTTTACAAAAACTAGTTCGGCTTAACTTATACTCACCCTAATGCCTAGCTAGTATGTTTGGGGCCATCTTGGGCCATGGAGAACTTAACTAAGTATGGCCTTCTCTTGAGATTATGCAAAAAATGCTCAGAAATAAAAATATTTTCTTGAAAATAAGAAATGAAAGTTCTGTAAAGCAATATTTTCATATAATTCATAAAATATACTCCTTTTGTTCCAAATAAATTTTTAAATTAGAAAACGAAACCAGCCGTAGCAAAGCTAATATATCTGATAGAAGCATTCACATTTAGTATGTGACGCGACTCAAATAGAATTACCTTCGACGGAGAGAATCAATAGGAAAACAAAAAATAAAAAACTAGTATATTTGGGGAGTTACTGCGCGAAATCTGATTGAGAAGTTAAATGGCAAAAAGAAGATTCATTAACTTCAACAGGCTTTGGAAGGAATTCCTGGCGAGCCATATGAAAATTTAGAAATTTATTGCTTAGGGTTTAATGTTTACTACTACAATCTTTAGATTCACCAAAAAGGCATGGCGATATGAAAGTCTCCGAAAACAATGCTTTTATTTGTATATTCTCTTTGTAATCTATATTTATAACTATTGTTATTTTGATTGGAACTCTAAGATCCCTTTGTTCTTCCTAGTTTTCTCTTTTTTTTTATTGATTTATATAATTATAACACGGTATTTAAAGCTTGTTTTCATCCCTTAGTCCTTAGGACATTTGGTGATCACTTGGCTAATCAACTTTGGGGTGGAGTGGTAATTTTCTCGATCATATTAAATTTTTAATAGTTGTTGTCATAATGTGTTTTAACTTACATTTTTTCCCCTTATTTTATTTCAGGATCGCGGGAGCTAAGGGTGTTTAGCAATCGTAGAAAATTGAAAGAAGTTGCCATTGAACATGAAGACGTGGGGCAGTTGGTTAAGAGTTCAGGGTTATATCCGTTGCCAAAATGCAATTACGAAATGATCCACAAAGAGATCATATCTGCTTTCGTAAAGAGGTGGCATCGAGACACCAACAACTTTCATCTTCCAATTGAGGAGATGATGATTGCACTGGATGATTTTTCCTCTCTTCTACATATACCCATCACTGAAGCATTTTTTAGTTTCAATGTATTTAACAAACAAGATGGTGCAAATGTATTAGTTGAACTGCTTGGAGTTACTAAGGCTTCTGCTCATGTTGAGTTTAATGTCACGCGAACAGTTGCAGTTCGATATAGTTGGCTACTTGAATCATACCATTTGCGCTGTCCTGACCAATGATGGGAGATGGTTGCGAGGACGTTTCTACTATTTTTGGTTGGTTGCACCCTTTTTAGCGACAAGAGTGCCTTCACAGTTAGTGTTGCTTACCTAGAGGGTTTATGAGACTTTAATTCATGTGGGGGATAAGATATGTTGGACATTATACGAAGAGCATAGAGTGAGGCAGTCGTTTAAGGAGGCTTCTCAATTTCGAGGGTGGATATGGTGGAGTTTGAAGATGTGTGCATATCTATCAGACATGGTATTGAATCAATATTGTCATGTCCAAACCATTTTTGGTTCACCGTTAGAGATAGCAGGCTAGACGACCACTCTAGAGAAAATTGACATAATGTTTACACAGTACGCTATACATGTAGTTGATGTTGGTGCGGTTGTATAGAAACTTGCAGACTACATGGACGATTACATGGAGTAGTTTCTCAAGATTTCTCATCCTTACATCATTTGTCGAGAACCAGTTCATGTTGGTCCTTCGGTTGCAGAGCCTTCTGAAGATGTTCCATTTATTGTTGATATAACAGTAAATGTATTAAAATTTATGACATATTCAATTAGTCAATCTTTTGCCTTAACTAAATTTATTAATGTATTTTTTAATGTAGGGTCGAGCAATACAAATTGCAGAAGAGCTTCTTAGTCATCCATTGGTACTACCTGATGGTATCTCACTCGTCAACGAGTTAATTATGATGTTACATACTCAGAGGGGTGGTGGTAGATATTGGAAAAATGTAGTACATATCGTAGGACATAGAGGGGCTTAACATTTTTTTGGGAATATTTTGGATGTGTAAAATATTTTGGATTTGTATAACAATATTTGGATAACACTAATTTTGGATGTGTATAATATTTTGGATTTCTATATTACAGGTTGCATCTGTTGGAGGGAAGAAATAATTAAGTATAGTTAGTTAGTTAAATATCTAGTTGGTATTGGTTATGGGTTGAATTCATAACAATATTAAATATCAACCATTTAATTTACAATAGGTTCATTTCTAGGGCGTGGAAATATCTGCAACCCATCTTGCATGCGACCATTGTAAGTAAACTTCCATTGTCGTGGTTCTTCAGTGCAATATTTTTTCCACAAATTAGTTGCCAGTGGTATAGAGGAATCTTACTTCAAGTAAACCTGTTAAAATCAATAATTTATTCAACTATAAAAAGAGGTTGATAGAATCAAATTAAATATCACAATTAATACTTGTATGAAATGGCAATTCTTAACAAATGCTATAGCAATCATACAAAGATCTGACATAGATGTAGGTGGTGGACTTCTAAGTGGAAAAAAATTTGCAATTGGTTATGTGACAATGAGACGAAAACCAAATTAAACTTTGAAGTAATCACATGTCCCATTTCTAGAAATGTCATCTAATAATCCATAGTTGCAACTTGTTCAACATATATACTCTATATAAGTTTTTGAACATAAACTTCTCTAGCAAATATTCTCTCGTAATGAGACCTAAATTCTTGAAACTTTGCCATACATTGTTGACGAATGAATGCCCACAAAACTTCACCCTATCCAAGTACACCTACAAGAGCACGATATCCACAATTACCATAATCACTGACGTCAATAATGTCATCTATATAGTAATGAATTTCAACCGGCAATCAATCATTGAAGGGAAGAATTCTAGGTTGTTGAACCTTGTTGAATGATGGTCGAGGAGTAAGCTTTTTGACTGATGATTGAGGTTTTTGTACCATACTAATAGATGTTGTAGTGCTACATATATTTGTGTCGCTGCATCAAACATTTGCATCCACATACTCCCACCAAGATGGATCACGCTTGGTTGATTTATCTCTTTTTGATACCTTACTATTTCCTTTTTTTGGTGCACCCTTTGTTGTAATCTTATCAACAGGTGGGCACATCGACATAGTGGATGGATAAGCGATCTCTCGTAATTTACCTTTAAGGCAATTTTGTTGGGTACATCAAGTTCATCAAACTTTTTCACTACGATATCTATTTCATGTGTCACAGATAACTCTGAAGGTTTACCAGATCCATCATCATGAAAATTTAATTTACTCCACCAAACATCAATAGTGTTTAACGGAATGGGACGTGGTATCATACTATACCAAGGTAGACCATGTGTTATCCTAATAATGCAACGACACTCAGACTTATCAATACCAACATACTTCACGTGATCATACTCCGCCGCAATGTGATCTATTGCATTTTTAGACAAAACACCACACATATAGGCATACAATTTTTTTATTGTGTCAATGCACCTTTTTAATGATGCTCTTATCAAAAGATGCTATTATCTCATTGTGTTGTAATACAATATGTTATTTGTCGTGTTTGTCCACGGCTCAACAAATCTTTCCTTATGAGGAATTAATCACTACTTGTGTACATAATAAATAAAATAGAACAATTATTACTAATTCCTTTAGACATAGCCAATTTCATGTAATACTAAGTCTCATCATAATTATAAACAAGACACATCCATGCCTCCATTACGTGCACGTACTTTTTTTGGAAACACAGTCATATTTCACTTGACTTTGACATTCTTGCATACATGAAACAAGCACAATAAATTGACTGCTTTTGGAAAAACATATTGAACTGTGTTTATCAAAGATAGTCTCTATTAGTAACGATGACTTGAACTTCACCAATTGTAATCTATTCTTTCAACATTTTTAGTGCCCATGCGAAGTTATCAGCACGCTTAGATTGTAGATATGCAAATCCATGCAATATGTCTTTCAATATAAGTAACACCAATAATCAATAATCAATATGGCATTCGGTACCTGCAAGTCTTGTATGTGTTATCCATAATCAATACTATGTAAAAATTATATACAAGAGTGATATCATCTGGATGGGCCTAGAATATGTCCCTCAACTCAGCTGAACCTTCTACCTTCCTATATCGATACACGTATTTTTTGCATTCCATCAATGTCATTAAATGTTGCATTTTCGTTCTGTTACCTCTAAGTGATGAACGATATGATTGACGTACATTGTTAACTTGTTTGATTATCATTAAACTTTCAACATTATGATCCTTTAATGTCATCAATATGTTTCTTGGTTTGACCCATCTTTGTCTTCATGAGACAATCGACCTAAGAAAGAATGATCGATCAATTTTTTGGCCAACTCGTGGTTATGGAGGCCACATGCTACATGCAAATATCACCCCTCACCAACAAGTGAAGGTGTTCATCTCAATCTAAATGGACATTCACATTTTTTAGTCCAGGTACTCCTCACAAGTTTAGGATTCTTCCAAGGTCTATATTTTCTGCTTCTTTCACAACCAATAATTAATTTTTTCTTTGTTCTTGGTTGTGTTGTCGCAGTTTCAAATATAAAAATGACAACAACAATTCCATTTTCTCTTTCAACATTTCTAGCTCATCTCAATAAATCATCTTGCGTATCAAACATCATGTCAGTGGTAAACACATCAGTCAAATCCATTTTACCAGGTTCAACACTATCATTCATAGCGTCGTCAATTTTAGGTTCAACCCCATCATTCATTATGTCAAAACTAGGTTCCAAACCATCATACATTTTTGTCAAAATCAAGTTCCGAACCATTATACATTTCATCACTATTGTATTCTCATTGGTCCATTTATCTGCATCTAATAAGAACATATCAAAAATTAGGAAATATTGTTTATATGATTTCAATTAGTGTATCATATGTGAACTAAATTCACGTAGGTATTGTCTTCCGAACTGAGATCACATATCTTTGAACTGAATTGACGTAGGTATTGTCTTTTGAAGTGAGATCACGTATACGTGAACTGAATTCAAGCAAACTACGTGAACTCAATTCATTTTGCTGTACATGAATTGTATTTACGTAGTGCTTGTAAATCCTTACACTCCATTGCACATGCAAACTTAAATCGTGTATCCTTACGTGAACTGTATTCATGTACTGTCGGTAATTTCTTAAATTGAATAAAAACCTTGTTAGTGACCTTAACCACAAAATGACGAGGAGACTTATGGGGTGTAAGTTATGAGTAAGTGGTGTGAGTTTTGAATGAGTATAAGTTGTGATGTGTGAGTTATGATGTGAGTTATGAGGTTATTGATGGTGATGAAGAGAGAAATAGGGGTTATAGGGTTTAAAGAATGAGGCAAACAAGGAAGGGCATTTTGGGTATTTCGTTTTTAAGTAAAGTTTAAGGGGCGTGGGTAGCAAAATTAAAAAAATTAGTATCAACGGTTTATTTTTCTCTCTTTCCAATGTTCATAAACACACGTCAAAATTCACCAATTCAGATGTGTATTTACGTTTAAATTGTTCAATTTAGACTTATATTTTAACAAAAAAAAGGTTTAAACTAACCAATTCGAGCACACATTGGGGAAAGAAATTGTATTTAATATCCTTTCTTTAGAAATTGTATTTTAAAAAAACAATTCTTAATCCTTGAAAAATATAAATCATGCAATTTAGTCTCTACTTAAATCACCATCAAAAAAGGACAATTAGGTCCCTAACTATAATTAAAAACGAGCAATTTTGTCTTTGACAATAATAAAAAAGAGACAATGTTGTTTTTACACAAAATGTCTCAAAATAATTTTTTCTTTAATTTTGGTTCCTTTTCTTTTCTAGCATTCAGACAAAGTAATTCAAGGAGAAAGATTATTCAATTAAATATCGACGATATTGACAATTCTGAAAAAAAAAATTCTTATGATATCCAATATTTTTCCAAAACAATTTGGTCATTATCGATATATATTTTTAAATTACCAAACTTGTATATATGGGAAATTTAGAGAAGTGCGAGCAACACATTCTTTAACACATACCATATTTGATTGGTTAAATTTTATATGGGTTCCTCTAAGTTCATTTCGGACCCACATGATTTAGTGGGATCTATGTGAATTGTAACCAATCAAAGAGTGCATGTTAAAAAATGTGTATTAAAAAATGTGTTGCTGGCATTTTTTGAGGACCTAATGAGGGATGATTCTTCCTTCCTCCAAATTTCAAAATTCACATAACACATTTACATAAAAAAATTATGCTTTCTCTATAAATTCTGAACAAAATAATAATAATTTTCCTTTATGTGTGTCTGAATTTGCCAATTTTTAGTGTATTTTTTGTTAAAATATAGATCCCAAATAGTTAGTAAAAATCTGTATTTAAATTTGAGAACTTTAAGAAAATATATACTAAAACAAAGGCGTGGGGAAATGAAATTTCTATAAAACAATACTTGATATAAAATTAACCAAAACAAAAGGTAAATAAAATATAAAAGAATGAGCATAAAGGAGAAGAAATAATAGATAAAAGAGAATATCAGAGTATTGTATTGTATTGTATTGTATTTATCAAGGTGCACTCTTACAAGATCACATGAGTCCTTTTTATAGGGTACAACTCTTGTAACTTACAAATATATTAAAAGTCTACTAATAGGTGCACTAAAATAATAGAGTGAGTGACCTTTAACATAGTGGAGTGAGTGACTCTTAACTATGAAAGTTATAGGAGGTAGGAAGATCGACATTCACCATAATTTGTAATTATTCACAACGCTTTCCTTGGATGTTCATTAAAGATATGCTTCATTAAAATCTTACTAAGAAAAAACCCCGTGAGAAAAAATCTTAGTAAATAAAAAAGAGTACAACATTATTTATGTGGGAATTGCCTTATTAAAAACCTTAGCAAGAAAGTCCAATGGGACAAAGCCATGGTTAAGAGAAAAAGAGTGCAGATTATCATTATCTCCCTCATGGAGGCAATCATGTCTTCTATAATAGTTGACTTTGTAAGAATATATACTTTCAACGGAGTTATTCTGGTATGAATATAAGTCTCTTGCATGTGTTGAACCATACACTTCAACCAAAATACATTTCAACTTCTCTCTAGTGCCACAATTTCATTGAAAGGATTAGACAAATAACATGCATCTCTCAGATAACAAATTAAATATATGATGATAAATTGACAACACATCATTTACCCGAATATGTATAATTAGTATGATACATTAGTGCCCTCAATTAAACTAAGATATGGTACTTCATGACCAATTAGTTCTTATTGGATTACACAATAAATGTTATTTGTCCATGTAGAACAATATTAGCACTCTTTTTATATAAGCTTCATGATTAACAAAAAATATTATTCTTCAAATACTCAATATGTAATCATTTCCCTTTTTGCGTATGTCATCTTACATTTTTCTTTAATCAAAATATTTCATAAGCTCGTCAGGAATTCTGATTTTATATCATCCACATAAACATCAATTATAACAAATTTATTTCAAAATATTTTCTTAAAAATGGACAAATAATGTCATTCTCACATCTCTCGTTTGAAAATATTCACTAAGAATATTATACAATATGCATAGATTGTTTGAGTAGATAAAGAGACTTATTCATTTTGATTAAGTCATCTCTTCAAGAGTATGAATTTTATGTCTCACAAAAATAAATTCCTTCATCAAATTTCATATAAGCATTATTATCAAGTGAGCCATATAAATATGATGTAACACATACTTTATATAAATTGAGTCTTTCATGTGCTAGTAGACTTAATTAGGTATGACAAAGTTCTTCAATACACTTCAGGTGAGTATGTCTCTTCAAAATTAATTGTATACTTTTACCATACTCTTTTTGACTAAAACTGATATTTATTTATTCAAATTGATAGAAATTAAATTGATCGAGAATATTACAATTCAAAATTGTTAAATCCGAAAAGGATGAATCTGCGAACAAAGTCATAGCATTCACGTTAATAGCATAGAATGCCAAGATATCTACAAATGTGACAAAGCCTAATAACAAAATTAAGGTGTTCGGAGTACCCATGCCATTGAAGCTGTAATGTTTCTAACGACAAAATCATTGATTGAATTTGCACTTGATCGAAGTTGTCATGTCAATTTGAATCAAAGAACACCGCAATAAGACGAGAAAATGAAACGTCACACACAAACGACGAGCAAACACAACGCTGCACAAAGACAACGAAACCAAAAAAAAGAAAAACTAAATATGTTTGAAAATCACTTTTTTAAACAAAAAAGAACAAGAAGCGATTAAAATGGGTGATTTCAAACCAAATATATGCCCTAAATCACTTTCCTTTGGTAAAAAAAAAAAAAAAGAGGAATCGATCAAAAGGGAGGAGAAGAGATTAGGAGGAGGAGGCGGCTAGGTTAAATCCCTTTGAATAGCATGTCAAACTTTATGTGTGACGTGTGTGCGTGTGTGTGTTTCATCATTGCCAATTCTTTTCTAAAAAATAATCAATCATAAATAATTAGTTTCACATATTCACATGTGCGGACTATAAGTCCAAAAATATTTTGCTTTGCAAAACGAGTTTAATTCCACTTCACTAGCTTCTTCCTGTTTTCATAGAATTTATTTGTCTATAATCTTTAATAGAATTTAGTTCATGATCCTCATTATCATTTATTACATATAGCGCCATATCATATGGAAAACTATTGTCAATGTTGACTTTCTTTCGGTTCCATCATATTCAATTCATGACATAATTTATTGAGATCTCTTTATGTTCACAACTTTCAATTACCTGATCAGTTCTTCTGGAACTAAAAATCAATTATGTCAAATGCTCTTTTGGATTTTTCATATCCTCACTTGAGCCATCTTTCTTTTTAGCTCCTTTCTTTATTTGAGCATTTTTATCTTTGGAACCGAAAAATATACCATGTTTCATGCATGGGTAATCATTTTCAATGACACATTTTCCAACAGGGTCTTCAATTTTGATTGGAGTATTAGCACTTAGTGGTTGGTTTTTCAAACTTGGCAAATGAGTCATCTTTTGAACTTTTGGTTCACACTAGTTTGTATGAGGGTCAAAATGAGATAATATATTCCAATTATCATTTTAAGCTATTTATTCTCTCCCTCTAATACTTGGAATACTAATTCATCAAATGATAATCAACAAAGTCATTTGAAAACAAGTCTCCATATTTTTTGGCTCAATATACTCTATCACAAACAGAGATTTCATATCCAAAATGTATTTCCAATATTCATGTACATCCCATCTTAGTGTATTATTTTGGAGCAATTGAAATATACACAACATATCCAAAAAAAATATCTTAAATGGAGAATATTAGGTTATTAACTCAAAATTGATAATAAATTAAGAAGAGGACTTAAATGTAGTAACTCCTTAGCTTGATATGAATCAATATCTCAACATACATTGCATGCTCCCATGTAAAAATTATAAGGTATACTCTAATAAATATTTATCATAAATCAACATAAGACGTCTAATGAATGGTTCTTCAATTCCACTTTTGTGTATGAACATATGCTATATGATATTTAATATCAATTCCAATACAATACTTATGAGAAAATGACCTCGTAGTCAAATTAGTTGACACAACAATCTTCCAAACTTCTGGTTGTGAGTTGACAACATACTTCGGTGAGTCGATCTATAAATATGACCTCATAAACATTTTAAAACTGGGGGAGACTCATTTCCTCAAAATGTCAACTTTTTTGGGAACTAGTAATACACACAAAATGGTTAATTGAAGAATCTTATGGGCCATTTTTTTGGTTTGGAATCACCGCTTCAAGTTATTTTGTTCTCTCTTTTTATTTAAATAAGTGGTTTTCCACACAGAAGTAATGTTCACCATCTGAGTGTTACATTGTGTTGTTCTTCGTCTTGGTGTAGTGTTGTTTGTTTTCTCGTTTTGTTGTCGTGTTCTCAAAGCCAAAGGTAACTGCCACCGTTATTATCATCATCTTCACTCGACAAAAGGCTACATGACTTATGAGGCAACCTAGTCCCTTTCAACGATATGCAGATATTTCCTCGTACCGAAAATACTATTTATTAACATAAATAAAATAGAATATAATATAATAACAAACAAAAAGTAGATACGAAAACATGAATATTATATATATATATATATATATATATATATACATCCAACAGACCCAAAAGAGAAGACTGCAGACTAGCCAAAAAGTACAAAAAGTGGACGGTTCATGTCCAACTATCCACAATTTAGTGTCAGTCCCTTGCATTACATGCCAACTAAACTAGGGTGGCCCAAGAGCATACTCAAACACCCTGGATGTGATTGAGGATGAGGTCCCCACGTAAACATCCCGTATGAGAAAATAACGCACGATAGGCACAAGCATCGCCACTCGTCTAACATTGGTAAGTCTGACTCTGAAAGACGTGGGTCACCCTATCAGCTGCCCAAATATCATGAATTGGAAGGTGTTAACGATTGTGACGATACCCGTTCAATAGGCATCATCCATGTCCCTACACCTACATGTATATGTCACATTCCCAATGTTTATGCAAATCCCTACAGTTGCGTCCATCTGTCAACCATCCTTTGCATTGTGCTAGATCGCTAGATCACTCTAAATTGGGAACCCCAAGCTCATCACCAAGTGCATCTATATTGAGCTTGTCATCTTCTTCTTGATGTGGGTCTATAAGGAAGTACAACAAACACAACTAGCAAACAAGAAGAATAAAATATACATACAACCATTAAAATGGGAATGAAATAGTTAAGTACATGTTTGAAATACAAACAAAAGATACAGAGCAAACAAATCAACATCCCTTATATTTTCTCTCAAATCAAGTCCTTACTACTTGAATTCATGTCAATGCATATTCGGGCCACTGACCCTGTGAAGGACGTCTTCCAGTATCCTAATCAAATTATCAAATTATACACACAAAGGTGAACTTCACCACAACATAATAAAAATGAATGAGTTTCTCATTTCCTTATCATCTTATGAATTATGACACTCTGTGTTGTCAGTATGACCTCATCTTTTATTTTTTAAAAATATTTTCAAAATAGCCGGTGGTCGTAAGTCATACCTCTTGAATCGTGACTATGCCAACTATTGACACGACCTCATCATTAAATACTTCCTAAATAGAACTCTACAAGTTATCATATTCTCATTTTATGATTAATTACACCTTATCTCATTTATGCTCAAACAATCAATATCTCACACAAAATTGTCTACCCTAAGATGATATGAATTCATTCTAATACATAATCATATATCAAATCAACATATTACAACCACAGTCACTATAACATATAAACCTTTATCACATAGAGTAGATAATTCATAAGAACATCATAACAAACATTCTAAAATATATTTAATTATCATCCTAAATGATGAGTCGTTAACCATAACCTACATTCATATCATGCTACTCTAAAGAGTCACTAAATGAATGTCAGTCGCTTTAGCCACACATCTCTAGTGAAGTTTGTGGTAACCTTACAACCACTAACTATATAACTTTACTCTTTGAATGAGTAATCTCACAGATCAATGACACTAAAACAGTCTCTAACAGAAACTACTAACACCACACATGCTTAACTAAGTATCCAGAGTACCGAACTTAGACAACCAACACAGTCGACATGTCCCGACGTTACTTATTCGCCTTAGATAATAAAAATATATAAACTACATACCTAAGGAATTTGAAAGTTACTAGAGAGTGTATTAGACATGTTTTTACCTACTTCCCAATGCGGAAAACTACCCTCCAATGAGTTGACAATACCCTCCTTTATGCCAAACCGATCTATATTTTGAGACGAATTCGAAAACATCAACAGATCGTGATTAGGAAGTGTTCAACACTCTCATGGATGATCAAAAAGAATTAAAATATATTGGCAATGATATATTACTTACCTAACTGACCTCCATACGTCAGAGTCAAAACCCCGACTTGTGCCTAAACTCCGACAACACAATGGTAGAATTGACTTTGAGTCAGAATCGACGTAATGAGGTTGAATATGGTGAGATTGGTTTCGGATGAGATTTGTCAAATTTTTGCAAAATAACACTGAGGAAGTGAGAAGAATTGTGTGAAAATGAGTGGGGTTGGATCGCTATTTATAAATGTTGATTCTAGCAATATCACCTAGAGAAATTACTTTCGCTTAGTGAATTTGGTTGAAGTTTGACACGTGGCCATGCAAAACCTTGACCTAACACATGGGTTTTGGACAAATTCTCTTAGAGAACTTAGGCTCGCCTTGCGAATTTTAGCATTATTGCATCTGAATCTATTTCGCTTAGCGAATTTGCCTGACTTGGTCTTATTTTTTGTGACTTGGTCATCAAGTAAGGTCCTTTATGGGTCTTTCTGGACTCCAGATTCACTCAATTACTCAACATGAAAGTTGTTTCTAATGACCCTACGAATGTAACAGGACCTATGGATCTAACATGCAACTTAATTTAATGGATAATGGGGTGTTACAACTTATGGCTAATTTGGGCAAATCAGAGTCAATGTATAGACGATTTGAGTATGAAGTTTAAAAAATACTATGTAAGAGGATAGGTATTAGACTATGGAATCTCTATCTATAGTTGTTGGCTTATTTGTTTTTTACCATGTGTGAAAAACTTTTTATGGTTGATTATAAGATGCAAAATTTTGGCTGAATTTAGTCCTTTCACTTATTTTTAAAATGTCATCTTGTTTTATTATTAATGAAATATTACTTTTTATTATTAATGAAATATTACTTTTGCATTTAATTTTCATGCATTGACAATGTAAATTTTTTTACACATTCAACACATTATGACCAATTATATGCACGATTTTAAAAATAGTTATGTTAAAAGTCAAATATTAATAATGATTTACAAGTTGTGATTAAATGACAATGTAAAATTATTTACACTGATAGTGTATTTAAATTAATAAACTCTATTACTTTTATGTGTAAAAACATGTCTAACATTATTACCTTAATAGATATTTACTCTAATTTTATGACATAACTTTTTCAAAGCTTAAACATGTCTTTTTACCATTAAAAACAAACTTTTTCACTTTATATTCTATTCCCTCTCTTACTTTTATATATTTTATTATGCTTTATTCATTCCACTTCTCTTATCTCTCTCACTATTTTATATTTTATATTTTATTACTTTCTATTTCTTTCAATTTTCTCATCTTTAGGGGAGGATAAGTATCAAAAGATAGGAGAGGACCGCTATCTCACTTGTTAGATGAAAATGTCTTAGAAAAATTGGATTAAATACTTAAATGAATCTCTAAATGATTAATTTAGTAGTATTTTGTATTTTTTGTAACGACAAAATAAATATGTATACTTTTTTATAACCAATTTAAATATTTACTTAGGAACATAGAAAAGTTTCAATTTGAATTACTTGTAATAATAATACGAAATTTAAAAAATAAAAATTAGAATCTATATATAATTGATTTGTGCATATTGATTATGATATTTACAAGTTAAAACATATGAATTTAAAGGACCATATATATCCCTGATGGGTTGGTGTAAGGCCACCACCTATCTGGAGACCAATACCACCATTAATGAATGCACCACCACCCATTAGGAGACCTACGCCACCACTTATGACAGAACTAGTTTTTGGAACACCAGCCATCAGAGTGTCATTCCTAAGTCTGGTTCAAGAACAAATGAATCAAATTTAATGTATTTTATTCCTAATTCAAGGACGCGACCTCCAATTCTAGGGTAGTAAACATATGAGTGAACATTTAAAGAACGAGTTAGTTGAAAAAGGAAACATTTTGAATCATGGTTTTGTTCTTGTTGATATTTTGCTATATTTTGAATTATTTAATTGGCCCTTATTACTTATTAATCTCTCTTTTGGAATCATTTAGATGATGTACTTGACACTTATTTTGAAAAAGAATGTCTCAATGGCTAACTTGTTTGTAATTGTAATCCTTTGGAGACCTATTTGCTTATAAGTTATAAATTATAGATACCAAATTAAATACTTTATATTTTTTAACAACAATGTTACATTAACAGATGCAAACTAATGGCTCCCATAACAATGGTCAAAATACAAAAGATAAACATGATTGTCAAAACATACTTCAATATTTTGACTTCATTCCATATTGACTCAACTTTGTCATCCATGGTCATTAGATAACGAGATTAGTTTGTCCATCATTCTTGATTTCCGAACATCATCAGCTCCGATGTCCTTAGTTAAAGATTATTCTCTACCAAACTATCAACTTTGCCTTCCACACATCTTGGTCAGTTTCTCCATTAAGCAAACCTAGTTCCTTAGCCACATCAGTCCATATAAAGAAGTTGAAGTTATATATATCATTCATAAAAAAATTAGAGAAATTGGAGAAGGGGCATGAAAAGAATTCATTTATAAAGTTATTCTTAATTGCAGCAACTCTAACAACTTTCACAATCATTTGAGAATCACCGGATTCAAGCTTTCACCTTTGGAGGAAGAAGAAAATGTTGTTTTTAATTCTTTCATTTTATACGATTAGAACACCATGATAGAAGAAGAAGCATAAATTATATAAATGAAGGTTCTTATAAGAAGAATATATGAAATCGTGGAAAAAGAACAAAAATGGATTATATAGATGGAGATGTTACCGTTGCAATGATGATAGAGTTTATGTTTTTTTTTAAATGAGTTTCAATTACGTTTTCAAAATCAGACAAATTTGCCCCTAGTTCATCTCGCACGTGGCAATGAGTTGGTTAACAACTGGACTCGCCACATAGTCGACGTCAACGTCATTCACAGAGCAAACTAATGGAGGGACTAATGTTGTCCGACGTCTTTTAATTTAAGGGTGTTATTTATCTATTTTCAAAATTTAGAGGGCAGTTTGATAATTTATTCAAATAAAAATATAGAAATAATGAAAAGCTAATATCTTTGAATATTTGTAAACTCGATAGAGATATTTTTTTATAAAAAAACTCAAAAAAAACTCCATAGAGATATTGTGACTAATTAAGATGAAAGTTGAAATTCTAAATAAGCATTTGTTGTTGTTATATACTATTATCATTATTATTATTATTATTATTATTATTATTATTATTATTATTATTATTATTATTATTATTATTATTATTATTATTATTATTATTATTATTATTATTATTATTATTATTATTATTATTATTATTATTATTATTATTGTTGTTGTTGTTGTTGTTGTTGTTGTTGTTGTTGTTGTTGTTGTTGTTGTTGTTGTTGTTGTTGTTGTTGTTGTTGTTGTTGTTGTTGTTTTTGAGTTTCGAGAACTGTTTCAAAATTAATTTATGCCACCGAAGATATTACTAGGTTGAGTCGCGGATTCTCTTTTGTGGCACTGCCTAAATTGTGCAAGGAATACTATCAACCACAGAGTCGCCAGGATAAAATAGCTCAGACAAACTGTATCGGAGTTCTACTGCACCGTAGAAAATCGTTCTAGAATTACACCCTCAATATGGCGGTTAAAGCCCCTCTTAATATGACGATTAAAGTCACTCGCATTATGGTACTATGACCACTCATAAATCAAAAGAACTACAACACAAAAAACTGCCCTAAAAGACTACGGCACAAAAACCACTCATAGTGGTATTAAGACCACTAAAAAATAGACAGGGCTACGACATAAAAACTGCTCTAAAAGGATAGTGGTATTAGGACCACTCAAAAATTGACGGAACTATGGCATACCAACTGCTCTAAAATATCGAAGGGACTATGATACAAAACCAATCTAAAAAGTAAAGGGACTGCGGTACAAAACCGTTTTAAAATATCGAAGGGACTACGATGCAAAACCGCTCTAAAATATCGAAGGGAAAGAATCAAATGGGAGAAGTGGCTCGGAAATATATCGAACAGAATAGAAAAGGGAGAAAAGAGAAAGTTGGAAAAAGCATTCAACTTTGGTGTACTTTTCACAAGAGTTTGAAACTCATTATATAGTGATGGAAGCAAACCCACATACTTTTCTATCCAATGTGAGACTTTCGTATTTATAGAGTTGAAAACTACTCAATATATGAGATTTTTCCAATGTGGGACTTCAACAATATTTAAATTTACACACTAACATACTTTATGTTCCAACAATCCCCCACTTGAATTTAAAAAATGTTTATGAAATAGTGTCAAACGCTTCTATAAGATTGTGCATAAACAGAGGTGTCTCCTGACTTGAACCTTTGCATAGTAAGTAAGATTTCAGATTCAACAAGAGTGACTCATATCTTTGACATCAAACCCACACTCAACCTTTTCATAGGGTGTATGCTTAAAAGCCCGTGCATTAATGGCCCTGCACGTCTATCCCAGTATAGTGAACGCTCTAGGAATTCTGCCTCAAAATTCCATAGGAAGCGGCCCCACTTCCACATTCACATAGGTGAGTCAATCAAGAGTACTCATGTAGTTAGGTACTCCACTCCACATAAAGCTTAGATCTCATTAAGAGTTTCTATTACTTCATCCTATCATCGCTTCAGGAATCATGTTTCTCTAATTTATAATAGCATGTTCATCTCATATCACATCACGACTTGTTATTACCCATTGAACCTAATTCTTTGGATCTCTAGTCTTTTAGGTCGGGTTACCATCATGAGTGACTCTATAGGAATTAGTCCCATCCTTTTGGATGTATTTAGGACTTTCTCTTTAGCTAACTCTTTCATTAAAGGATCTGCTAAATTCTCATCACTACATACATGTTCCACTATAATAGATCCTTTAGAAAGTAACTCTCTAACAATGTTGTGCATACGACGTATTTTTCGTCTCTTACCGTTGTAATAAAGATTTTGAATCTTTGCAATAGCTGCAGTACTATTATAGTGGATCAACACATCTTACATAGGTTTATCCCATAAAGGGATCTCAACTAGCAGCATCTCAACTAGCAAGCATTTCAACCAACTCACTTCTTCACTAGCAGTATCTAGTGTTATCCTTTTAGACTCCATAGTGGATTAAGCTAGTATCGTCTATTTCTTCGATTTCCAAGATACAGCACCACCGACTATACTAAAAATATAGTCATTGGTTGCTTTGGAGTCATTTGGTAAAGTGTTCCAATCGCAATCATTGTGTCCTTCAAGGAAGGCAAGAAATCTTTGATAATATAATCCGAGACTCATGGTCCTTTTTAGGTACCTAATGACTCTTTCGATAGTGTGCCAATGCTCCATACTAGGCCTACTAGTAAACCTGCACAATAATCCCACGACGTAGGTAAAGTCGGGTCTAGTACAGTTTGTGGCATACTTGAGGCTGCCAATGATGCTCGCATATTCAATTTGTCTAACACATTCACCAGTGTTCTTGAAAAGTTTCACACTTGGATCATATGGTGTGCAAGTAGGTTTACAGTCAAAGTATTTGTATTTCTTTAAGATCTATTCAACATAGTGAGACAGATCTAAAGAAATTCCATTTTCTGACCTAGTAATCTTGATTCCGAGGATTACACTCACTCCTCCGAGGTCTTTTGTATCAAAGTTGTTACACAACAATGATTTCACAATTTTTACAGCATTAATGTTTGAATCAAAATATTAGTAGGTCGTCTACATAGAGACATATGATAGTGCAAATGCCATTTTCTGATTTGTAATAAATGTATTTTTCACTTTTATTCACTTTAAACTCAATTGATATAATCAAGTTATCAAACTTTTTATGTCATTGCTTAGGAGTTTGTTTAAGACCACATAAAGATTTATCTAACCTTGTTTTCTTGTCCATGAATCACAAAACCTTCAGGTTGTTTCATATAGATTTCTTCTTCTAGGTCACCATTTAAAAAAGTTGTTTTAACATCCATTTGGTGTATCACCATGTTATGAATAGCTGCTAGTGAAATGAGTATCCTAATGGATGTTATTCTAGTGACCGGTGAGAAAGTGTTGAAGAAATCTATATTTTCTCTTTGTCTAAAACCTTTGGCTACAAGGTGAGCCTTGTATTTATCAACAGTTCCATCGGGTTTTAGTTTCTTTTAGTCTACTAAATGCCAAGTCATTTTAGACTCTAGAGAATCCATCTCATCGTTTATAGCTTCTGATCATAAATATGCATTCAAAGATGACAAAGCTTCTAGAAGATTTGCAGGATCCTCTTCTAAGGTATAGATCGTACAATCGGATTCGTAATGTTTAGCAATTATGGCTCTCTTACTTCTTCAAGGTTTTGTTTCGCCTTGTTTGTTGCTTTCAGTGCCCCTTATCACAAGAAAGTGACTTGATTCATTTCCCCCACTATTTCTCGATTTGAAAGGGAATCTATTTTCATAGAAGTCAGTATCATTTGACTCTATGATCACTTTCGCATTTAGGTCATAAAACATATACGCTTTGTTGTTTACTGCATACCCAATGAATACACATTCATAGATTCTACTAGCAAGTTTAACTTGCTTGGGATTGGGGATTCTAACATAAGCCATACATCCCCAAGTTCGAAAATAAGACGAGTTCGGTTGTCTTTTCTTCAAAAACTCGTAAAGAGATGTTTTGTTTTTAGATTTAGGAACTCTATTCAACATAGCAAACAAACAATATAATTTCCCCCCACCAATGAGATGCAACACCGGAGTTAAGCGTACTAGCAACAACTAGTTCTGTAATATTTCTATTCTTTCTTTCAACTTTACCATTCATTTCAAGCGAATATGGTGCAGTTGTTTCATGTATAATTCCATACAAGTTATAAAACTCAATAAATGAACTAGAATCATACTCTATACATCTTAATCTTTCTACTAAATTGATTTTCAATTTCAATTACAAAGATCTTACACATGTCAAGCACTTCACTTTTATTGTTCATTAGATATACGAAAGTATAGTCAAAACAATCGTTAATAAAAGTGATAAAATAATGTTTTCCATTTCTTGTTAACGTCCCATCAAGTTCACATATATATTACTAATTTATGTGAACTCTGTTATTTTAGCTTGATTATTAAAATCACATTTTTCAAAATTATTTAAAGATAACTTTGGAATTAAACCTAAGTTACTTAAGTTTGAAATCCTTGTTCACATGACAAAGTCTAGCATGCCAAATATTAAAATCACACATGTAAACAGAAAAGAGACATTCTTAATTTAATTTAAACGTGCATCAGTGGTGAACCAATTGCCAACAAAAATATCATATTTAGAATTGGTGTACAAATATGCCTCTATGCCTTATTTAGAAGAAAACCATAAACAAACAAAAGAAAACCATAAACAATATTTTTTTCTTTATCTCTGAGACTCTCTAGAGAAAATTCTTTTGTTTTATGCCTGAGATGATTTTTTGAAATCCTTCCAAACAGGGGCAGTTTGTCAATAATAACAACAATTGGAAATTTTTAATCTAAAGTCATACCTTAAGAGATGATCTCATGAGTGGTATTAGGACCACTAAAAAAATCGACAGAACTACGGCACAAAAATCGCTCATAGTGGTATTAGGACCACTAAAAAATTGACGGGACTACGACATAAAAACCGCTCTACAAGGATAGTGTTATTAGGACCACTCAAAAATCGACAGAACTACAGCATAACAACCACTTTAAAAATCGTAGGGACTGCGAAACAAAACCGCTCTAAAATATCGAAGGGACTATAGTACAAAACCACTCTAAAAATCGAAGGGACTGCGGTACAAAACCGCTCTAAAATATCGAAGGGACTGCGGTACAAAATCGCTCTAAAATATCAAAGGGACAGAAATAAATGGGAGAAGTGACTCGAAAATATATCGAGCATAATAGAAAAGGGAGAAAAGAGAAAGTTGGGAAATGCATCCAACGTTGGTGTACTTTTCACAAGAGTTTGAAACTCATTATATAGTGATGGAAGCAAGCTCACATATGTTTTTCATCCAATGTAGGTTTTTAGTATATATAGAGTTGAAAACTACTCAATATATGAGATTTGTCTAATACAAGACTTTAACAATTTTTAAATTTACAAACTAACATACTCTATGTTCCAACAATTATCAACCTTCATGCTCAAGATTCCAAATATATATAATGTATAAATCATATTCGTATTTTGTTTAGCAGTTAAGTTTGTTTTTCTATCTTTAAGATTTATTAATTGATGCCATATATAATTTGCCCAATTCACCATAATAATGTGCAAATGTTAAATATATCCGGGAGGAAGCCTCTATGATGTAGTTCCGTCCTTGCTCTTCTCTTTTACTTTTTGTATTTTATTATTTTTTATTTTTTTCAATTCTCTTGTATTACTATTATCTATTATATATTTATAGAAATAATGTCTAGCATTATTACCTTCATATACTTATTTAATTTTATGACAAATAAATTTTTCAAGAGTTAAACATATCTTTTTATCTTAAAAAAAAAATGGTTTTCTCTCTCAGTGTATTTGTGCCACACCATTTGTTGCAATAAGGCGATTATTTTTTGTACACATTAGCATTTATCAGGACCGACCCAACATGTTATGAGGCCTACAGCGAAACTATTAGACAGGGTTTTTTCAAACGTTAATAAATAAATTATTAATATTTTATTTAATAACTATAGAAAATTTCTTTAGCAGAATTAATGGCATTTTCAAATTTATTTTCTCTATATTTTTTAAAGAATGAAATAAGACATTTCAACTGTTCTACAACAACGTCAAGAACTCATGTAAAAAATTTCATCTTTTAGTTGAAGAAGATAATAGTGTGTATACGTTATACCACTCCAACAACTTATGTTAGCATTATGTTCACTACTTGTCTTATGATTTCTCAATTTATAACTAATATTTCTCATATGACTAATGTGATCACTTTTTGTCTCATGATTTCTCAATTTATAACTAATATTTCTCTCATCCCTACTACCTTTATTAGCCAATTTACTTGAAGAGTATTAAATAATTTGCAACAAAAACAAAATGTTCTTGACATTTATATAAAATTTTATAGGTTTTAATTTTAAGAATATTAGAATATGAGACATTTTTATTAAATAAAAAATTTTGTTTTTTTAGGAGGACTGAAGCAAGCCTTTGTGTCCACACTCGCATTTATATGAAACTAGGAAAACGTGGTTTTATTAGACTTTAATTTCTCTAAGCTTTTTGTAAAGTCTAAATACAGGACCATAAATTATTTTTTTTATCATCACATTAAATGAATGCTTAAATTTAGAGGGTCATAGGAACTCCGAACATCAACCGAACATCAACCCACGTGTATATTATATCTAAAGCGTGTTAATACATTATTAATTACTTTCATCCAACCATTACACAAGCACGGATACATTAAACATAAGTTACATAAACACTTAGCCAACAATTCTATCATGTCGTTAAAAACATAAGTTACATAAACACTTGGCCAACAATTTTATCATGTCGTTAAAAACGTTTAGATATATTTACCACTATTTTTATATCTCTTACTTTTTCTGTCTCAAAATATAAGTGATAGTTACTTAAATAAAATTAATATATTTAATTTAAATTTTACATTAAATTTTAAATTAAATATATCAAATTTTTAAAACTATTTTGGCTATACTATGAAACGGAGGAGTATATTTCCTGTATTTATTTTTTTATATATAATCAATAGAATGGTTATAGTTAGCATAGTTATTTTTTTATATAAATGTATTAAATGAATTTTGTAAATCGGAGTACAGGACTGCAACCTCAAGTAGGTTCACATTGTAGGAGACAACAGGTTTTGTTTTACACGTACTTTTTATTAAAATATTTAAAGAATGTCTGTATTTTTGTACTAGCAAAAATATATGTGAATGTTTGTATTTTTTTTTTGAAGATTATCATTCATTATTCAAGTAAAATTTTAAATTTAAGAATAAAATATTAATTTAGTTTTATAAAATAATATTGTTTGATATATGTTTAAAATTGAGAACATGATTAAATGTGATGTATTATTTTAATATTGTTGTAATGTTTAGAACATAATTAATAATAAACATGGGTCTTGTGTATTGTTTATAAAATAAATTATAATTAATGTGTTATAATTATCTTTTGAATTTTAATGTAGGAGATACTCAAAATATATACTACTAATAAAATATATAATTCTCTTTTAAATTAACCAATTCATAAAAGATTGTCTTTTAACTAACATATCAAGACATTTGAGTCATTTAAGAAAATTATAATTAACATAATATAATTTAGTCAAAAAGTTATGGAGAAGAAAATATAAAGTAAAAAGTTATTTTCTAGTGATAAAATGACATGTTTAACATTTGAACAGCTTGTGTGTCATAAAGTTAGATATAAGAAGATAATTGTGATAAACATTAGTTTTTATAGAGTATATAACATATAATAGATAGAAGAAATAAGAGGAGTGGAGAAGGAAAAGAAAATATAAAATATGAAAATTTGAGAATTGGAAAAGAATAAAAAATAAAAAAATATAAATAATTAAGAGAGGTGAGTAATGTGGAAGTAATGGAAAATAATAAAATACGGAAAGGCAAAAAGAGAGAAGAGAGAAGTGGGAAGTGGGAGATATAAAATCAGTGGTCGGTTCTTTTTCTTCACCACTCGGATTCTCTCTTTCTTTATTTCTTTTTTTTTTTTTTTTTTT
>JBBPBQ010000004.1:14094732-14116202 GCA_037974755.1 Cicer yamashitae | reverse complement strand
TTTTCACTTCTTTTTTTCTTTCTAATTTCACAATTGAAATTAAAATTAACTATATTCAATTTTTTACTATCTTTTTATATTTTTTTTCAAATCTTATGCTATTTTTCAACTTTTAATTTACTATTTATTTATATAAGAACAATAGCTACTATAGAAAAAAAATATGTATATACTTTCTTCAAATTTCTACGTGTTTAATTTGAGGTTAAGATTGTCAATTTGCAAATAAACTATATAAAATTATTAATCTCAATATTCTCTACACAATTACATCACTTTTTTTTCTCTTCGATTATTTCAATGTTGTTTTTTTTATATATATTTTTTGATATATGAATTTCGCTATTACTTTAATACTAACATATATTGTTGTACATGATTAATGTGGACTCAGAACAACTTGAGTTGAATCTAAAATATCTTTAATTAATTAACTTAATTTATTAAAAAATCTAAAATTATTCAATAATTCTAATTAATGCCTTGATTCAATTTTAGAGAGAGATATAAAATCAAAACCAATTAAAAACATGTGGTTTGGTTTAATTTGGATTTTGTAATATTTTCTCGCGAAATACAAACTTCAACCAAACTGAAGAATATTAGGTTAGTTTTGTTTAGTTCAATGTGATTGTCATTTAAAAACTTTTTAAAAAAGGAAAATTTGTTTCACATATTATAATTTGTTATATTCAACAAATTTTGATCAGTAAAGATGTAGCTAATGGGTTTACAGTATTTTCTCACGGAATCTGAACAAAACCAAACTTTTAGAGAATATTTTTGTATAAATCATACATATGATAAATGTCTGACAATGATCAAATAGTTATTAAAAACATGATCTTTTACGAATTGATTAATTAAAAGAGAACCCAGTATTTTACAAATGGATCAATTAAAAGAGAAATGTGTTTTTCACCACTGGTAATCCGATATGTTAGTTAAAAGATGGTTTTTCACGAATCAATTATAACTTTTTGGTCAATTCTATGTTGCACAAGTGAGGTAAGTCTTGCGCCACACACAATTCTACCATTGAATTAATAAGTCTCACCATTGGATCAAATGAGATTTGATGGGACTTAAAATTCCAATGGTAGAGAATAAACTTGTGCATGATGCAAGGCTATCTTGTGCTAATTAGACAAAATCTAATTTACTATATAAACTATACACGAGATAAATATTTTTCATAGGTCAATTAGTTAAAATATGATATTTCATTAATTATTTTGTTAAAAGTTTCATTATTAGTTTGTCTATTGAATGTCTTCTACTTCAAAATTTGAATAATATTATAATACACTAATTTTAATATTATATAGAAATTATATACGAGAGAAATATATGGTCATAGATAAACTATATAATTTGTACAATAAAATTATCATACTAATTATAAGTAATTGTACAAATCATACACTAGACAAATTTTAATCACTAATTAAGTATTTAACTAGTGGTAATTTGCGGATCAATTAGTTAAAGAAAAAATATGCATTTGATTATTAACGTCTCTCTTGAATATTTTTGTCTGTAAAATTGAACAACATTGTAATACACTATTGATAATTTATGGTACAAACCATGCAGGAGACAAATGGTTGTTACTCATCAATTAGTTAAAACATGACAACTCACAATTCAATTAGTTAAGAGATAAATATGTATTTGATTAATTGTGTGCCTCTTCAATATCTATATACTATATGTAAGACCCACATTTTTCTCTCTATTATTCGTAGAGTTTAAAATATATTTTTCTTTCATTTAATTTTATTATGTAGTTACTACTATTTTATGTTAATTTTAATTAATATTTTTGAATATATATATATACAACACAAGATATAATTTATTAAAGATATAATTTATTTTAATTGATAAAGAATAATAATAATATTAAATTAAGATTTATGTGTATAAAATCATATTATATTTTAATTATGGACTTTTTATTATTTTATTTTTCATCTAATTGTTATTTTTGAAAGGTATATTTGTGCATGGTTTATTTTTAGAAAACAAAATAATGAAAAAAAATTAAAAAGAAAAAAAACTAAAAAGGTTGGTGAAATTGGCATGCCTCTATTTTAGGAAGTAATAGCTATTTTAGGTTATATATATATATATATACAGAAGTATGTAGTTAATAGCTACTTTAGCTTATAAAGAAAAAAAGGAATACTAAATCCTGAATAGTGTGCAAGAGATGAGAAAGAAACATCAGCGCAACCACCACAACGAGAGAAAGAAGAAAAATCGGTTCTAATGGTAGATGGTTGTGCAAGAACTTGCTCTGATTTTGTTTAAATTTTAGTACGTCATTTCTACATTTGAATTTGATTTATTATTGTAATCTATTAAAAAATTTACTTTCTCTTTGATTCAATTTGATAAAATCTATTATTTTGAAATGATAATTTTTGATACAAAATTTCCATTTGTAAATTAAAATATTGATTTTTATGGTAAAGTTGTTACCGTTGTTACTAATAAAAAAAATTGATTTATAGTAAATGACTTTATGATGATGGATAATTTTGAAGATGATATTTGATGTAATTATTATTGTGTATGAAATCCTTTTAAGTTTTAAAAGCAAAATCTAGTAACATTGTTAATGTTAAAATGATCACTTAGCTTCCTCTTGGAATTATGGCCTATTTGAAAACTTGGCTTCTTCAATATTTTTTTTTATTCTAGGGCTGTAAAGAAAGAAAATAAAAGAGAAACATTTTATTTACTTCAAAGAAAATTGTGTAGCTTGTTGTGATGTTGTTGGAGTTACTATTTTTCTTGTTTATTTGGGATATGGATTATGCTTAAAACTAGATATCCTTTTTTGTTTCTAAAATTTATTTGAGGCTTTATAACATAAAGTGATCCCAATGAAAACAATATTATTCAAAAAGTTTTGATTCATGACCTTAATCGGTTCGAGTTTTATGTTTTAATGTTTAATCAGTTCTAAGTAGTAGTTTCATGGTATTTTCGTTCTATGTGCAAATCATTATATGTAATTTATTTTCTTACGAGTTTTCTTGATTATCTTATGATATTGATATAAAATCTATTTTGATAAGAGAAAACGTTTATCTATGTCAGAAATCAATTTTCATCCAATTAAGTTTACTCTTTGTAATTGCGACTACTCTGATTCATTATTTTAGAAAATACAATTGAAAGAGTTATTAATTGGTTTTAAAGTAAATGAGGGTTTAAGATTATCTTTAAAAAAAAAAAATGAATCTGCCTCTTTACGTTTAGAATTTCGTTAGTTAATGTCTCGAAAAAGCTGGATGTTACATGTGGTATCAAAGCAGTTTGATCTAGATCGGATTGCGGGTCAGTGGGGTATTTTTTTTTAGTCTTGTTAGTGTTGGTCATGTGTCTTAGAAGTGCTCAAGAGATAGTGTGTGAGTCTATGCACCACTCGAACCTTAATCAAAATGTTTCCTTACTGAAACATTGTGTGCTTATTGAACAAGTACATGAATCCTAGTCTTAATCGACTTATCAGAGTTGCGCGAAGGAAGCGTGGTCGAACCTTGGTGGGCCTTGAAGGTGTTGTGATATGGAGGTTGGCATTAAGATTGTAAGTTAGATAATGGTCCACAACTTTAGGAAAAGAAAATTATCGAGGGAACGGAATAGATGATTGGGTCGTGTTCAATTCGACACGTAGGACATTAAGTGTGAATTTCATCATAGTCAGATTCATGAGACTAAACAATTACAATAGTATTCAGTAGTTTTAGGTCGATGTAAAGTTATTACTAGTTGTATGATTGAGTAGGTGTGGACTTGTTAATACTTAAGAGTATTCTATAGAGTAAAGATATGTATTTTATGATCAAAAAATCAAAGTTGTGAAGCGTGTGAGTACTTTTAGGATATGATAGCATAGATTTTAACTTTTATGTTTGATAGTATTGTACATTGAATGAATAAGAAAGATTTGAAGCGATCAATCGCAGGCTTGACCAAAGATCTCAATGTAGTTGATACCAAAGGCAATGATCAATTATTGATTATTATGGGGTGAATTGCAAAAATGGTGTTGTTTGACTGATGTTGTAATGAATTAAAAATATGGAGGTTTATGAGTATATTAGAGACAATTCTCTTACAATGATGTGTAAAGAATAAATTTTTTGGATTAAACAGATGATTTGTGTTTATGAGTTGTAATTAGCGAGTATGTGATACTAAACCATAAGGAAGTAAGAATTTTTTAAGTAGTAAATAGCATGAATTATATTTTTAGTCATAAGAGTAACCATGAATTAAAACCTTTGTGGAAAGAATTCAAGTTGAACATTAGAAGTAAGAGCATTTTAGTGGTTTGAGAATGATGGTACGTTGGGTATATTGGTGGGAAATTGTCACAAATGTTTGACTATCCGACATATATTGGGACTATGATTATAAATGAAATCTCGTCACGTGTAGGTTTCGGTCTATAGAGAACTTGAAGCTTGCTTGGTAGGGTTAGAGTAATATATTACTTAATGAAGGTGATTTTAGAGTTGTATGTCTTTAGAATAATGTTGAGAAAGTTGAGTTTGATGAATTTTGAAATAATTGTTGCATGATAGATAAGTTTTTTTTTTCTCGACGAATAAGATAAGTGGGCCATATATAGACACTTCATGTCAGTTTCGAGGACAAACTATTTTAAGTGGGTAAAATGTAAGACCTGCATTTTCCTCTCTATTATTAGTAAAGTCTGAAATATATTTTTCTTTCATTTAATTTTATTATGTAGTTATTACCATTTTATGTTAATTTTAATTAATATTTTTGAATATGTATATATAACATAAGATATAATTTCTTTTAATTGATCAAGAATATTGATAATATTAAATTAATGTTTATGTGTATTCAATCATACTATATTTTTATTATGGACTTATTATTTTATTTTTCATCTAATTAGTGGTGGATCTTGACCAAATATTTTGAGGGTGCCGAATTTTATAATTTTAATTAGTAAATTAAATATAATATTGTATTGTATATTCGTATTTTAAATTGTAAATTTGCAATTTAAGCCCACAAAAAATTGCAAACACAACAATAGAGAGATGGAAAATGAGATTGAGAAATTGTTAATTAAGTTTGGGAGTGATGAAGCTATAGGAGTAGCATCTTCAAGAGTCGATGTTGAAACTTTATAATTTTCATCTTTGTCGGAAACTTTCTTCTTGAAAAATGCATCAATTTTCTTATGTTTAAACATCATATCACTCTTAAAAAATACACAAATTAATTACACAACACTAACTTAGTAACATAAAAAAAAACTAAATCACAAACACATTCAGACAAACAGTTCATAATTGTCAATGTCACAACTCACATTCACAAAGTAAAAGAGTTCACAAATTTGCAATCCCATATCCACACTACACTAATCAGGAAAACAGTTCACAATCACAAAGTCATAATTCACACACTAAAGTTCATAATCTCAATTCTCATACTAAAATCGTTCACAATTCACACACTAAAGTTCACAATCCCAATTCCTATACTATAACAATTCATAATTAACAAATAGTAGAATAGGAAAAGATTAATCGAGTAAGAACCTAAAAAAATAGGAAGTAAATTGAGATAGTTGGAGACTGCAAAACGAGACGAATAGGCGGAGAGAGACGGGTAGGCGGTGGCGCTGATCGCAAAAGAGGGAGATCAGATAATGGAGATGTAGGGTGCGAGAAGAGAGAGTTTGAGTGAGAAATCGACACTGTATGGAGGCTGCAGAGAAGGGGCTTGAGAGGAGAGACAATCGTCGCGTGGAAGATAAGAAAGGACTGAGAGGGAGAAAGAGTCCGGGAGTATAGAAGAGTCAAAGATAGGATAGGAGAGCAAATAAGAGAGGGAGATAAGTGATGCAATAGTGAATAGGTTTCTCCATACCCTAAAATATTTCAGCAACTTATCTGTATTATTTTAATAACCTATCATTATTATACATAAAAAAAATAGGGCTGTCGTACCCCCAAGGCTCCTTAAAAGGTCTGCGACTGCATCTAATTGTTATTTTTGAAAGGTGTATTTGTGTATGACATGGTTTATATTTACAAAGCAAAATAATTATTAAAAAAATTAAAAAGACATAGAAGAAAACAGGTTGGTCAAATTAGCATGCCTCTATCTTACGATGACAATATATGTAGATCCTAATTAATAGTTACGTTAGGTTAGATAAAAAAATAAATACAGAAGTCCTTATTGAATAGCTACTTTAGGTTAGAAAGAAAAAAAAAAGAATACTAAATTCTGAATAGTGTACGAGAAAGGGGAAAGAAACATTAGCGCAGCCACCGCAACGAGAGAAAGAAAGAAAATCGATTCCGGTGGTCGATGGTTGTACAAGGAACTTCCTTTGATATAGAAACTTATTTTGATTAGAGAAAACGTTTATCTATGTCAAAAATCAATTTTCATCTTGTAGAAATCGTTATAATGTCTCGAAAAAGTCAGATGTTACACCATATAAAAGAGAAATATAGATCCTGTAAAAGAAAGAAAGAAATATAGAAAAATAATATTTAATAGATAAACTATAAATAAGTTATATATTTATCCGCTAAAATTGTATAGCAAACGTTAACTTCAATAAGCATATGATACACTAATTTTAATTTACTATACAAATCACACAAGATGAATGTTTGTCATAGTCATTTAATTAAAACTCGTTGTACAAATTAAACACTTGAAGACATATTTGTCATTGATGCATCAAACATAAAAAATCATTTGGAAATCGAGTGAGAAAAATGTGTAGAAAATTATAACAAATAATTATAATTTACTGTGCAAATCATTCACGTGACAAATGTTACTCACTATCCATAATTAATTAGTTAAAATGGGTCATTCATTAATCAATTAGTTAAGAGATAAATATGCACAAGAAAAATATTTGTCACGGGTTGATTAGTTAAAAGATGATCTTTCATGAGTTAATTGAGAGAGAAATGTTATTTGGTCATAATGTGTCTCTTGAATATCTTATAAATAAAAGTGTGTAAAATTATTATACATTAACTATAATTTCTTGTACAAATATCACACATGACAAACCTTTGTCGCTGATACATATAAAATGTGTAAGATGTTATAATACACTAATTATAATTTACTATACAAGCATATATGGGAC
Source organism: Cicer yamashitae (assembly GCA_037974755.1). Lineage (NCBI taxonomy): Eukaryota > Viridiplantae > Streptophyta > Magnoliopsida > Fabales > Fabaceae > Cicer > Cicer yamashitae. Next base: position 14,109,016 of record JBBPBQ010000004.1, on the reverse strand, counting down.
ACGTGTTTATCTCTAATTAAATAGTTTAAAGATTGTCATTCACAAGATAATTAGTTATAAGATAAATATCAAGTTCAAACTCCAACACATGTGTTCACAGATTCATTTTAAGTAGTTTAACTATGTTTAATTATATTAGACTAAAGTTTTCACTTATATATAATTCATCTCTTTTACTTTATATTTCAATAATTGATCATTTTTTTCATTCCCATTTTTCCATGGCAAATAACATTTTCATAGTTTAACTTTGTTTTATGTTTAAATTATATTAGACTAATAAGTTTCACTTATGTATAATTAATCTCTTTTACTTTATATTTCAATAAGTGATCATTTTTTCATTTCCATTTTAACTTCCATTTTTGCATAACATTTTCATTGCTTAACGCGTAGTACTTCAAAAACTAAGGATTGAAATGATTGGTGTAACGCATACTGAAAATCAGGTTTTTAAATATAAAACATATATTTTATTCTTATAGTTTTGTTGCTCTTATTGACTAACGTATTAATTTTGTCTTTGAGCGAAATCTAAGTTTGATTAACAAAATAACTTATATATCCTCCATTAATATTCAGTGTGATAACCCCTATCTAATTTTTATTCTTTGAACGAAATCTAGTTTTATTCTTAATGTTAAGTGTGATAACCCCTATCTCGAAAATATTTTAAAACATAAATAATATAAAATTACGGATAAAATTGGTTTACAATAAAACATAATCAACCATAGAAAGAACATAATTCGAAACATGCAAAAATAACAAATTCAAAAGAAACAAGTTAGTGTGGCATTGTCAACTACCAAAGTTGAATATGTTGCAGTTGAGAGTTGTTGTGCTCAAATCTTCTAGATGAAGTAGCAACTTCTAGACTATGGTCTACAACTCGATAACATCCCTGTAAGATATAATAACACCGGTGCAATAAACTTAACCAAAAATCCAATCATACACTCAAGAACTAAGCACATTGAAATAAGACATCATTTTCTAAGGGATCATATGCAAAAAGGGGATTGTGTGCTTGAATTTATGGAAACAACTAAGCAAATATCTAACAATTTTACAAATCCTTTGCCTAATGAGACTTTATTTTATATAAGAAGATAACTTGGTATTTTGGACATTTCATGCACAAAATAATTGCTTATATTTGCAAAAAGTTGAATTTGTGCGCTCTCATATGTGAAACTCATTATCAATTTGTTTTTTATATTTTTCAAATTGCATTCATTCTCCAACTTAACAATTCTTGGAGGCTTTAATAATTTGGATTTACACTCTTGAAACATGTGGAAAAGATAAAGTACATATCGGGAAAATAAGAGTAAAATAGTTCAATTTAATATGTGTAGGGTGACCCAAGTCTTAAGAGAGACAAACCACTAAGGACAACTAATGCTTCTCAGTGACTCTTTAGAGTAACTAAGTGAGGTTATGTTGATCTTATTCCTCTATTCAACATGATGATTAATGAGAAAATATTGAGAGACATTTGTTTACTCATTTATGTGCTATGTGTTATCTGTGATTACTTGTACTATGTTATTTTTTATACTTTCTTTGATTATGTTCATTCTTCTAAGTTTAAATTACTCTGTATTTTCTATGGAATGTGTGTATTTATCATTTACATATTATGTTAGTTACTTAGGCTTCACCTTCGGACTTCAAGACTTCTCATAATGCTATTAGAGAGATTAGACTGTGAGTATAGGGTTATACTGGTTGTACCAAGTTAGAACTACATTGATTACTATGTCTATGTATTGAAGTGGATAGAGTGTCCTTTTTCTGCAAACCTTTTGATGGGATAATAGGAATAGCCTTTTGTTGTTAGGCTGTTTTCCCCTCGACTAGATCATTTGTAAGGAATATTCATATGGTTTTATGATTCGTATGTCGTATGAATGTTGAGTGTGATAACCTTTGTCCTAAAAATATTTTAAAGTGTAAATACTATAAAATTACGTGTAAAATTAGTTTAAAATAAAAATAATCAAGTATAGAAAGAATACAATTGGAAACATGCAGAAATAAAAAAATTCAAGAGAGTTCAATCTCAAATTTGTGACACTAATCAGATCTAACTCTATACAATTTCCAAATTATTGGTTGATTAACATGTCGAAAAATAACAAAAAATAAATGACTATCTACTACGTTGGCGGCATGTTAATTACTTTGTCTCTTCCTTGTTGGCAAGTACTCCATCTGCTTCCATCTCATCCTCTATCCACACACATAGGGTGATTGCAGACACCAGGGAAAAATAAAGGTTATCATCATTCTCAAGACATAATCAAGCAGAGTAAGGTAAATTAAATGCACATTAAATAACACAACATATAACACATAACAATATTAACAAACGCATAATAACGCAAAAAGAATCATAATCATCAAATACTTCACATTGGATTAGTCTAGCTCTGGGATGATATGGGTGTAGGTGTAAGCCCTAGCACCAATCTATTTTATACAAATTATTATTCATTTCATGGATTTAAATCATATACCTAATTTTGATGTACAAGGCATCATTTATTATGTTAATAACTGTATAATATAATAAAGTCATTAGAATAGATAGTTCATTTAATATAACATCAAGTGTAACTTGATCGTGAGAACCTATTGAACATTAGAACACTATTCTTAAAGTATCCATAGTTAAAATATTATTGTTAATTAGGACGAGAATAATACATCGAGACTATTATGTGAGTAGACTAATGACCGCATCTCACGAGTCATGAATATGAGATATCAAGTCATCACATAGGTATAAATATGAGGAGTAATATTTATATTGGATTGATGCGTCCTGAGAATGCTACATAATTGTTGTATAAGTGTATTAGCGATTCTCATGTGACCGTGGTGACTAGTCCTTCGACATGAAGTCACTATGATCCCTACATGGAGAGTTGTAGGATTTTAGGCCATCAAATATTCTCTGTAATAGGATAATCATAAAAGTGGTTATTGAAATTGCAATAAACCATGTGGAGGGGTGTGAGTGACATAGATAAGATTCGTCCCTCCTACATAACAGGAGTTATGTCTTGGGCCACTCGATAGAGTGAGACCGTGGAAATACATGACCATGCAAAAATAGACCAATATGTGCTATTGAGTACATTGGTTTTACACGTCTACTCTGGGATCGAGAAATAAAGAATTGAACATTGCAAGGATGACATTTGAACGAAGGGACAATTAATGCACAGTAAATAGTGGTCGCAGTAATGTTTAAATTTTATCACCGATTTTTTCATGATTTGGGTAGAAATGATGCATTGTTAGACGTCAATCATTATTTATTATATAAATTGTATATAATAATTAGTATTATTACTGTTTTAGTGAGAACTTGTAAGTGTCACATGCATAGAGTACTGATAGCGAAATGAACTATTAAATAAAATAAAATTTGATTTAATTAGATGTACTCTTATTAAATATTATTTAATAAATTAACATATTTATAATTTATATAATTGAATCTAATTTGATTAAATAAACTAGGGTAGACAATTAATTTAATTAAATATGATTTAAATTAACTAATAGTTTGTATTTAATTAAAATAGTTTAATTAAATATAATAATTTATGACTTATTTTGGGTAGGGCCCAAAATAGGAGTCTTAGGGTTTTAGTGGTTCATTCTCTATAAATAGAAGAAGAGCACATTTCCCAAGTTATCTTAATTGCCAGAGCCCTCATAGAATGGCTAGCACCACGTTTTGTTTTGTGCTCGCTGGATTATGTAAAGACGCTGGTAATTTTCGTGTTGGTGATCAAAGTTAAAACACACTTCAAGAGAGATGTTTCGTGTTGGTGATGTGTATACTCTTCGACGCTTCAAGAGGTAAACACATAAACTTATTTGTGAAATTTTATGCTTACGTGATCCTTGGCTATGAGATTTTTCCACTCATGAGAGTTATTTTAAAAGAGTTTTAAATGTCAATCTCATGATTTTTCAACAACAGGTAGTGAAGCCACCTACTACCCCATGAAGAGTGTCTAGTAAAGGCTATTTAGTATTCAACGGAATCTCGAGCAGTGCCCCACCTTTACATAAGACCTTCCTAATGACAACTTCCTCAAGGTTTCCTCGACCGTCGACCTCCGATTCTATCACGGCACAACCCCGAACTTATCCTATTATATGAATACAACACATAACATGCAAGACATAATCATTATCATAAACAATCGTTGTCTCACAACACTCAACCTATTTATGTTACTAGATGTGCTACGATAGATTAACGTTCATCATCATCATCATCATATCAAAAATACTAAGTATTTCAACATTATTAACTTAATGTTAGGTTAATAGTCTAACTTTACTATCTAACTTCTTATTACTAGTTAATCATTAACCTAATTAACTGTTATAACTTAGCCTAATTGATTAATCTTAAGACTCTAACTAGCCTAATCGATTAATCTTAAGACTCTAATTGATTATTATTAAATTAACGGTTAAATGACATTATCCTAATTGATTAATCTATAACTTAGTGATTTTATTATTCTAATTCTAAACTAAATTGATTATTTAGTTATTAATAATTGTTAATCGTAATTCATAACATACTAAATCTTAATTTACCATTCTAATTAATAATTAAGGTCTTCCTAATCGGTTATTCTTCAAAAAGCGTTTTATGGATATGTGCTCTTCAAATTAAGCGTTTTATGGGCACTAATCAGTTAACGTATTGTTACTTATCGATTATTACTATAGAAAATAGAACTGGATTTAGGTTTCCAACACATAATCCTTTTTAACTCTTAATTATCAACACTTATCAATTAAAAAGATATGTATCATAAGCGATGGTCTAAACATAAATAATATAGCCTACTCCACTGATCGGAGAATGAAACAATATGGTTCAAAGCTCCTCGAATAAAGAATGCATAACAACAAATGGAATCAGAACCAATAATTTGCGAGAGTCCAAATATAATATTCAAATGAATTTATGATAATCCTAGGGCATAATACAATCTAATAACAAATGAAATAGATAGGGATTATCAACAAATACCACATAAAAGAGTAAGCAAACATCTTAGCTCACAAGTCATAAGGCTAGCATAACCTCACAAGTTACTCCGAAGAGTCACTAACAAGCATTAGCTCTCTTTAGTTGTTTATCTGTAGTAGGACTTGGGTCACCCTATGCATATTAAATGGAACTATTTTACTCTAATTGTTTCGACGTGTAGTGAATCTTTCACCCACCTTTGAAGAGTTTAAATCCCTCCTTGAAGTAATCTTTCTACCACCACTTTGATCCAAGGGACTAGTTGAGGATTGAATCTTCTTGGAGGTTGTCTGTGTAGTGCATATCCTTCTTTAATTTGTAGCTTGTGTTCGACTAGTTCTTTAGCTAAACCATGCATCTCATAATAACTCTATATAAACAATCTTTGTATTGCTTGATCAACCATACTAACTGATTACTTTCATCCTCAGTCAACAATCCACTAACCTTAGTCATTGTAGGTTCCTTTGAAGTCCCCCGACTAACTTCTACTAGTGGATCTTGTGCTTCAAAGGTTGGTATGGGTGATTCAGCTATCTAACTTTTAAGATCTTCAGCCGAATCCTGTTGAGATTCTTGTTCCGGTGGTTCACCTTCACTTTTTTCTCCTAAAAACATATCGTTGAATACCCTGGTCTAGGCTCATAGCGTATCTAGCTGATCCTGAAGGTCCTTTAGCTCATGAGGGGGACTAATCATTGAGAACATCATCAAAAGGTTGTAGTTCAGTGTAAGCTTTTAGCTAGAATCCCTTGTGAGTAAGATTACATGCTTCTAGGGTTTCTTCCTCGTATTCTTGAGGAACCATTATACGGATAATATGGGGTGAATAGAACAATGCCTTAAACATTTTACCTCCGTAGAGAAAGGAGTCTTGTTAGCCTCCATAGTTTCCACTCTGTCACCTACCTAGAACTTGAGCCTCTGGTGAAGTGTTGAAGGCACACATTCGCTAATATCGATCCAGTCTCTTCCAAAGATGACCAAATAGGACGACTTTCCATTTATAACAAAAAAGGTTGACCTTATTTCTTGTGGTCTTACCACCACGTCAGATATAAAGACATCTAGTGCATTGGATGCTACTCCTATGAAGCTGACCATCTTCATATTGGTTGGAATCAAATCCTCCATGGTTTTATCTAATTTCTTCAATGCTAGTATTGGCATAACATTGAGGGCAACCCCAAAATCAACAAAGACAAACATCTTACCATTAATGGTAGCTTAGATAAACAAATGTTTGAGATGTTTTACCATATTTGAAGTTATATTTTCAAAGAAAATACCTCTAGCTTCCTTACTGGTGGTCAAGGAATCCCATTCATTGTATTCTACAAACACGTCTTCTTCGAGTTCCATTGGTTGGGATCGGTTCCCCCAAAAATCAAAGGGAATAAGGCTGATGGTATATATATGGCCCATGCTAGTGTTTGTATCTTCACTGAACATGGTGTCTAAGATTGACTCTTCATGGAACTGAGAGTAATTCTCAAATGCCTCATCCAAGGAATAAGGGAAGTCATGGAACTGAGAGTAATTCTCAAATGCCTCATCCAAGGAATAAGGGAAGTCAGTCGAAGCCACCATATTCTCATAATCGGCCACTTCCTGCGAAGTTAACAAAGATTGAGAATCCTTAATCCTACTTTCTATAACACCCCAAATTTTATAATAAATTATTTTATTAATTAAATAGGATTTTAAAGAATTAGTTGGTATTATAATTATTTTACAATATATGTTGATTAACTTTATGGTTTATTTTCTTTATATGTCTGTTTGTTGTGATAATTTTATACATATTTGGTTTAACGAGTAGTATAAATTATAAGTATTATATTTACTTATTTTATTTATTTTCTAAAAATAATAGTATTTTAGTATAACTATTTGCAAGAATAAGATTTTAGGCCTTTTACTAATGTTAAATTAGCGCATAGTTAAATGTGATATTTTCCTTTGCCTTTGACTAATGTATTAATGTGATATTTTTGTGTGCCTTTAACTAATATTAAATGAGCGCGTGTTTATATTTAATTATATTTAGCTATATTTTATTTTAATTATTTGTTTTATAAATAATTTTCTTGAAATTCTTGAAAATATTTTAGAACATTTATTTTCATCATAGAAGTGTTAAAATATGCTCTTGAAGTTAAAATAATTTAAAAATACATATATTCATAGGTATAACGATAATTTTACTCAAAATAATTTTGAAACCTGCTACTATAGTAGAGAAGCGGAAACATGAGAGTAGCGGCAATAGAGAAGAAAAAGGGATAAAACTTGATTCTTGTGTTTGAGGATTGTCAAAAAAATTCTTTGATTTTGCCCAAATTTCCGTATGTTATTTCTCTTATTGAGTTAATAATTTTAAGACACATTTTTTTTTCTTATGAACTTGGATTAACGTGTTAAAGCATCAAAATAAGGTAAAGGATAATCCAACATTTAAATTCATGAGCATATTATAATGTGAGATGAACGGAAACACCGTATTTTTCAATAATTCGTTTAGGTATGGCTACGGACGATGATACCCCTATTTAGTAATAATAGAATTAATATGAGAAATTGGAGCTTTGTAGGATAAATATATAGATTATAAACTTTTATATGGTAATTGTGCGATTTAATTTCTGCGAGTGTTGATATATGTGAACAAAATTAAAGTTTTTATGTTGTATGTGTTGTAAGTTTGAATTTCTATGATATATGTGAGAAAATTTGAATTTTTATGTGGTCTCTGATGAAGGTTTTAATTTTCATGATGCATGAGATGAAAGTTTCAATTTTTATGATTACTTGTTTATGAAAATATGATCCGCATGATATGTGTAGGGAAAGCTTTTATCGGTATGATAGTATATTATGAATATTTGTTTTTCATAATATGTGTGGTGAAAGCTTTGATGTTTGTGGTAGTTGTTTATGAATATATGATCTTCAGGATTTGTGAGGTGAAAGTTTTGATTCGTATGATGGTTGATTGTGAGTATATGATTTTCATGATAAGAATATGTGATGTACGATCTTAGTTATTTTTGAATGAGCTGATGATTTTGTATAAGTGATTTTGAAGCATATGGCATGATCTTAGTGGGTTGTGTGAGAATATTTGATTTTAATAATACATCATAATGTCATGGCATATGCATCTTAGTTGGTTGTGTTGGAATATTTGATTTTGATAATGCATCATCATCATGAGTTATTTTATATGTGGAAGTTGCCTTTGTCGTGTTTAATTTCCCCATTAATATGGGTAATTTTATGTATGGAAGTTGCCTTATTTGGTGATTCATGCTCTGATAGGTGATACTGGTGGAAAGCCTTCTATTGTATTTTATATTATTTTTTGTAAAATTATTGACAATCAAGTATAATTTATTATTTTTGAAGATGAAGTCAATCACCTTCGGCGATGTTACCTCACGATTTGAAGAGATTTTTAAATAAGAATTTTATGTAATGTTTTATGAAAGAGTAAATGTGGCGTCTTGTGTAACACCCCGACCCTCCAGCGATATTTTATGAAAGAGTAAATGTGGCGTCTTGTGTAACACCCCGACCCTCCAGCGATATCGGCGATGTTACCTCACGATCTTCTCGCTCCCCCCTTTCCCTCTTTGGAAATCTAGCGAGTTTTTGCCTTCCGTGGGAATCGAACCCGGTACCTAGGGGATAAGTACCGCCTCATCACATTCCCACTACCAATTTGGTAGTGGGAATGTGATGAGGCGGTACTTATCCCCTAGGTACTGGTAGTGGGAATGTGATGAGGCGGTACTTATCCCCTAGGTACCGGGTTCGATTCCCACGGAAGGCAAAAACTCGCTAGATTTCCAAAGAGGGAAAGGGGGGAGTGAGAAGATCGTGAGGTAACATCGCCGATATCGCTGGAGAAAGAGAAAGAAAACAGAATAAAAAAACAAAGTTTTTAAAAAGAACTACCTCAATGGTGAAACTCTTTTTAAAAAGTTATCTAAATTTTGGATTCTATAATCGATGTATTTTATGAGTAGAATGTTTTTTTTTTAATAGAGTTATAGTTGTTGTGTTATCATTGTTGAAATGTATATTTGAGTTTAATATGAGAAAGTGACATGTTGTTTGATCATATTTTCTTGTTACATGAATTAACCTAACAAAATGGTATGTATCATGTAGATTGGTATGTGTAGAGTGCATCATGTAGATTATCTGTCTAGAGACTAAAATTTATTTTACCAATTTTTTTTTAACTATAAAATTGAATTTTTTTTTATTAGGGACCCAATTTTTAAGATTAGAACATGCCTTCAAAAATCTTTAAAATTGATGGTGTGTTATGCTTTAAACCAATTTTGTGCTTTGATTGAAACTGAGAATCTATCTATAGACATGTTGAGTAGTTGGTGTGAGAGAAGACTGTTATTTTGTAGATTTGTCAATTAGTGTAATTCATTATCATAACCAAGTATGCCTTATTCATTGTGTCATGTACACTACTTTAATGTATATAAATATATAATTTTGTTTTTTTGTAAATTTTGAGAAAATAAATTAGAACTATTTTGGAAGTGTTAATTTATTGGAAAACTTTTTATCTATCTATATATATAATTTAAATCTTCTTTCAAAATATAAGTTGAAAATAATAATTTTTATAATGATTAATTATTTAGAAGTGTGTTTTTGACGATTAAAGTACAAGTGATTTTAGAAATCTTATAGATTTTAAAAATACATGTGATTTATTTTATTTTTAATTGTATTTAGAAATATGATTTGTTTTAGTTGTTTTTATTTAGACGTGATTTATTGTAAAGTAATTCAAGGAAATTTTTTTAATTATCAGTTATTATTTTTTTGTTGTGCTAAATGATTAGTGATATTTTTATAATAATTTAAGTCTAGAAATCAACGTTTAGAATGATGTATAACCTTGAAAGTTGTTTATGCACTGCCTGATTCAATTTGGTTTGGTAACTTGTTGTATCTTCGGGTAAATAATTATTTATCTTATTTGCTACTTGGAAAATCTATGCTTTCATTTGTTGTAACTCTTAAGTGATGAGTATTAATTCAAAATAAAATTTAATTGTGATTAAATTGGAGCAATTAGACTTCTATGAGAATATGTTTCGTGTTTAGAATCATCATTTGAGTTATGAGATGAACATAAAATCTTGGTGCTAAATTTTGGATTAGTTATGTGAATCTGTATATGACCATGTGAATATGAAATTGTTTGTGTTTCAAGTGTTCTAATTGTTGGGAATTAGTGTATAGAGTTTAGAGTAGTTGAGAGCATCTAAAAGTGAAATAGTTCTATATTTCTTCAATCGGATTGTTGATTATATAATGATGTAAGTGTCATTTCTTTTGTTGTTGTAACTATTTGTAAATTACAAATAAATTATTGGGAATGTGTAATTAAGTGGATTTTTAACTTGAAGTAAGGAGTAGGAGTTGTGGCGCCGCCTTCGCACTCCTGAACCACGTTAAAGATATTTTTAATTATCCATGTCTGAATTTGAATGACTGCAGTTATAGTTACCTTAAGTAGTTGACTACATGAGTAGGAGGGACTAGCTACCCCGATGACTCAGTGTCGATAAAAGAGGCAACAATAACCCATTGTTATTATTTTTATAGATACTTATTAATTTTATTGTGGAAATAGTTAGGTGTTCATCTTTTATACAACTTTGAGTGATTATGAGTCTTATGTGGCATCAATGTTGAATTCTAATAACTGATTACGTGACGCGAATATTAGGTTGGTGGTGTGTACTTAAATTAAACATTCAATTAAGTATGTTTAATCTTCTAAGTAATTTGCTTAAAATGAATAAGGACATTGCGTTAGTATCTTATTTGTTCTATATTCTATCATTTCATAAGGACTAGAACTATTGTATGGGTTCTATAAATGAATTTTATTTATAGGACTTTGAAAATTTAGTTGGGCTTTGAGTGTGTTTAACTATATATGAAAATATTTATCTTATTTCACTATGATTATACGCCCAATTCTTTTTAAAGATTAAGTGATTGTATGTCATTGAGTTGTTATATGCATTTCTATTTGTAATTCTTGAAGGTGTGAAATTTTTTAAATGTTTTTCTATATGTCTAACTTTTGTGAAACTTGTAGAGTAATTATTGTTGGATTTAGACATTCTTTAAGAGAGTAAAACTAATACAATATTGTTTGAGAAGTTAGTTGAACTTGAAAGTATATTTGATATACGTGTTATGTGATGCAACAGAATGTGGTAAGTTGATGTTAAATATGACGTGTTTAATAGATTTATTGTGTCATGCTAGCCTATTATGCTAAACTAATTGATTTTTGACATATTGTACTTAAATGAGTATTGAATGCCTTAAAAATATTTATAGACTAAGTTTGAATGTTGAGGGTGGTTAGTTATATATTAGTTGTGTATTGTTCACTACAAATTTCGAGGACGAAATTTCTTTTAGGAGGAGAGAATTGTAACACACCAAATTTTATAATAAACTATTTTATTAATTAAATAGGATTTTAGATAATTAATTTGGTGTTAAAATTATTTTAGAATATATGTTGACTAGTTTTATGATTAATTTTCTTTATAGGTCTGTTTTCTACAAGGTGCTAATCTTGTACATATTTGACCAAATATGTTATATGAATAATAAATGTTATATTTTATTATTTTATATATTTTTCTAAAAATAATAGTATATTAGTGTAAATATTTTAAAGAATAAGATTTAGGAGATTTTACGTGTATATATGAGTTGGTAATTAATATGATATTTTCTCGTGTGTTTGACTAATATTAAATGTATGTGCACTTAATTATATTTAATTATTTCTAAATATATCTTATTTTAATTATTTATTTTATAAATAATTATCTTGAGATAGTAGTAATATTATGTTTGATTTTCTTTATTTTTATATACTTATTTTGGAATGGTGATTTTATATATATATTTATTATGATTTAGTAATTAACATAAAATATTGTTGTTATATTTATTTATATTATAATTTTGACTATTCTCTAATGATAGTATCATTATAACGTGAGTATTTTGAAAAATAAGTATAACTATAGTGATTAATTTGAATATGAGAGCTTGGGTTGTTAATAATATGTATTTTTTTGAAAAGGTTAATTATTTTAATTCCTCTAATTTATCATATATTAGTTATGAAATATTAGTAATGTTCTGAAAATTTAGTGATGTTTGGAAGAGTATTAAAAATGAGATTAAGTAACAATTAATTATGTTTTAGCAAAATAAAAATAATAGTAGTAAAACATAAAATAAATAAGGAGACCAATGGGCTTGACCCATGTCAACCTCCGCCACAACAACAACCTATCATTTGCACCGGTGATCGATAACTATTCCAGAAAATTTTCTCCGTTCTCGTCCAAATTTCAATATGTTTTTTATTCATTTAGATAGTCAAATAAACATACTTCCTCATATTTTTAATAACCCCAATTTCTCTCTAAAATATCCGACTTCTCCGTTTGTAAAATTTGTTATTTTGCACCGTTCTTCTTCACCGTATGTCCGATTTGAGTGAAACCAACGCCAAAACGATCGTGTGAAAAGTGGCTATATTATCCACTGATTGGTTTTCTGATTTATGGTAAGATTCCTTGACCGAATTTCGAAATTAATTTTAGAGTGTCTCCTCATAATTTATTTTTAACGTTTACCCATAAATTGTCGAGTTAGATCGATTGAAGGACAAAGAGTCAATGAACAAAGGCTATTCACTCGTGGAATCGTATTTGTGTGTGAAAGCATCGAAATAAGGTAAGAGGTGAGAGAGCGTTTGAATTCATGAGTATAATATATTGTGAGATGAACGGGAAAACCGTATTTCCCAGCTATTCATCCGGGGCTCGCTACGTATGGCAGTAGCCCTTTGAGGGATAAATTAATTAATGTGCAAATATGGAAATTGTGAGATTAAAATATAGAATAGAAAATATTTGTAAGGTGTTGATTGATTTAATTTCTTTAAATGTGTGGTATTTGATGTTATTGTGATATTGAGTGTCGAATTAATTTTATGTATATGTTTGATTAGACGAGTTTATGTGATATGATAATAAAAGATAGATGTGTTGTGATAATTCTATGTGATGATGATGATGTATGAATAATAATTGTGATTTTATAAATTTGTGATAAGTTTATGTGATAAGGTACGATTGATGATAGTGATGCTCTAAATTTGTGATGAATTATGTAATGATGATGATGTGTGATTTATAATAGTGATGTTATGAATTGGTGATGAAAATATTGAAGTAACCTCTGATGAAATAATTGTGATTCCAATTTGTGTTTGAGATGACGGTCTTAATGGAGTTTCATAGGCCAACGAGGGAAGAAAATAAATATTGAGAATTTGTGAAGTGGAGAATATTTTGTCATCATATAGGTAGGGCCTGACAAGCCTAGCGATTCCGGGGAAGTACAACTGAATTGAGCCTGATCGTGGCAGTCTACTGTTGAGCCTTAAGGCAAGATTGTTAGACCTTGGAGGTATTCGGGTGGGGAATTCCTAGGTGACTTGGAGGTAGCACTCCAAATGTCGGGAGCTACCATGCAACACACGTTTACCTCGACTGTCGCGTATATGTGTCTCGGGTTGAGTTGAGGGGATCTATGAGGACAGGGCCAATTTGAATTGTCCGTCCACCGGGATGGTGGCATAGTATCATGGCCTCCTAACCAAGTACTTCAGAGTTAAAATGGTACCACATTGTGAAGTAGTGTTTAAGCTCATGCATAGCATTGCATTTTTGTGTGATTGTTTGTTGTGATTAATATGTATTGTGTGCGATTATAATTTCTTAGATGATTTGATGTTATTGTGAAATGTATTGATTTTCATTAATTATACTATATAACGTGGTGTTTTTCCTTGAAAAATGTTTGTGTAATGATACGGTTTATGTATGATTAATTGCGTGTTCTTCTTACTTATATTATATTATCAACATGATTTCAAAACTCACGTCCTTCGTTGTTTGTGTTTGACTGGCTTGGCCCTGCGTTTGCGAAATCGCAGTTATTATAGGTTAACGAGTTTAGAAGTTCAACTTTGGGAGAAACTCCGCTCTGATAGGTGATACTGGGAATTAAGATTTGTAATGTGTTTTTTTTTTTTTTTTTTTGTAATAACAA
>JBBPBQ010000004.1:14078440-14094504 GCA_037974755.1 Cicer yamashitae | reverse complement strand
TTTTTTTTTTTTTTTTTTTTTTTGTAATAACAAATGATTTTTATATGGAAACCTTAGTACATGTGTATTTAGAGAAACATAATATCCGAAGTTAGATATAAAAGTTTTTATGTTCTTGAACAAATTTTCTTTATCCGCTGCGAGTTTTGATTTCAAATAATTTAGTATAAATTATTATAAATGTTAATTTGGGGTTTAGGGTGTCACATGGCTCAATTGGTAGTGGGAATGTGATGAGGCGGTACTTATCCCCTAGGTACCGGGCTCGATTCCCACGGAAGGCAAAAACTCGCTAGATTTCCAAAGAGGGAAAGGGGGGAGCGAGAAGATCGTGAGGTAACATCGCCGATATCGCTGGAGGGTCGGGGTGTTACACCTTGAGCCTATCTTTGAGAATATTTTTTTTTATACTTAATTTTAGAACCGCGACAAATCTTTATTAAAACTAGAACATTTAATCTTATATTTCAATTCAGGGTTTAGGGTGTCACACGTTCATACAATTCTTGGACATGATCCAGAACATCCAATATAGCATCATTGGAGATTTCATGTACTACAAATCTTTGCACATTCTGATTTATCGTATTGGACGTTTCTATCATTACTATGTTAGTGTCCAATTTCTTCACCCGTTGTGGGAACGCCTTATCAAAAGTCTCCAACTCCTTAGGTGAAGAGACCTTGCCCCTGGCCTCAGACTTTAGCAATCACCTGGAGTGTTTGCTTCATCTTTTGAATTAACCTATTCCTCTACTGTCTCTATTTTTGAGTCCTAGTAAAAGCAACAATTGGTGGTACCTGATCTTTTACTTTCTGATTAACCAACCATTGTTCCTTAGTGATATTAGCTGAAGGCTTCCTCAGTCTCTCCAATTGCCCACTCCTTGGTTTGGACTCGACTGCCTTATTTTTAGGCTGCCACATCTGTCTTAATGTTTTCTTTCCCTTAACACTCGATTTAATCTCTTTTTGTTCAACAAATGACACCATGTCTATATATTTATGGTTGGGAAATGGTCTACATCAATGGAAATCTTAATGATCCCCTTGTCGACTGACTTTAACAAGCCCTCCTTGATAGCATTTTGAATAGCTTCCTAGAAGATGACACAATTAGGCGTTGAATGGTTATTCGAGTTGTGCCACTTCCAGCTTCCTAATAGCCGTGTATGCTTGTCCTTAGGCAGATAATCAAATATCGGATTAGCCTTGGTAATATCAGAGGCATAAACCACTTTGTTATTTGATGAAACATTGTTTTTCCCCTTAACATGCCTTAAGGCAAGACAAAAGTAGTTTTTCCCTTTTAGGATTCCAGCCGTCAATATGTATGTTGTGGAATCGATTGACATATCATCGTTAAATTCCTCCATATCTTTGATGGAGACTAGGTGTGGGCCTCTACCTCGGCTTACAAACTTTTATCCTTTCTAGATTGAATTGTTCAATGCGTACCGCTTCAGAAGCCAACTTGTTCAGGTCATGACAGGCATGTTCTGCTAGTTTCTCTCTGAGTTGAGGATGCATGCCATTGATGGCCATTGAAGCATACTCTGCATCAAATAATTTGATTGGATACTTGTCTTCCTTCTTCTTGAACCTTTTTATGAAGTCAATGGTTGATTCATCTACTTGTTGTTTTAGATCAATTAGATCAGTTGTCAAAACCTCAAGCAGAGGCCAGTAGAATCTATTATGGAAACACCTTTTCATGTCTGCCCAATTCTAAATTGAGTTTGTGAGAGAGAGAGAGAGAGAGAGAGGAATACCACATAAATGTAGTTCCTATTAACAATAAAGGGAACAATTGTCATTTGTGGAATTCATTTTGATATCCCTTACCGCACTGCATAGTAAATCTTCAAATATGCTTCATTGCTGACTTTCCATCCTCCCCAAAAAAGGTAGCAAAGTTGGAAATCTTGTAGCCTCTGGTCAAAGGCACCAATCTATCTACTTATTCAAGATAAGGTTTCCTATACGTAGGTCGATCCATGGGTGTCAACTTAATCCAGATGTACCTTTGATAGTATCAGCTATAAGGTTGGGATCTAGAGAATGCTCTCTAGGAGGCATGGCCTTGGTTGCAGTTAGATGGCGCCAAATGTTATCTATGTTGGAACTAAGTTGGTTTTATACTTAGAGTTTTGATGTTAACAATAGAATTTTATGAGAACAATATATTTGACTTCACAGAGTATGAAAGAAGGTTCATGTTTTTGAAGAAAATCTAAAATAAGATTTGATTCAGATTTATAATTGAAGAAATTGTTTGACCAAGTTGAAAAGAAAATATGGTCAAAAGTTTTTGAAAAAAATCTAAAATAAGATTTGATTCAGATTTATGATTGAAGAAAATGTTTGACCAAGTTGAAAATAAGATATGGTCAAATGTATTTAAAGAAAATATAAAATAAGATTTGATTCTCATTAATAATTGAAGAAAATATTGACCAAGTTGAAAAAAAGATATGGTCCAGATTTGAAGAAGATTTGCTCAAGATTTATCACAAGAAGATATGAATTATTTACAAGAAGATTTGATCAAGATTTATCTACAACGAAATATGAACAGTATCAATCTGAAGGATTTACAAACTCAATTAGAACAAAATATGTAAAGAATCAATATGAAGAATTTACAAAATCACTCTGAACAAAATCAATATGAAGAATTTACATAATCAATCTGAACAAAATACGAACATAATAAATCTGAAGAATTTACAAACTCAATCTAAACAAAATATGAACATAATCAATCTAGAAGAATTGCTCAGATTAGATTCAGAAATAAAGAATTGGCTAAAGAACATTTATCAAAAAGTATCTTGTTCAGAATTATTTTTGAATAAGATCATTGTTGACCAAGCTAGGAATGAAGATATAATTCAAAATTAAACAAGGACAAAATTGAAGCCCTAATTTTATCTATAAATAGATACTCAAGGCTAAAGAAGAAAATCATTGAAAAATCAAAAAAGAGTAGAAGAACTCAAGCTCAAAATTCCAAATTCATTTTAGAGTTCAAAAAGAAAAACACTTGTTCGAATGAGAAATATTTTCTATGTATTTTTTTCTAGATTGTGATAGTCATTGTTATAATCATCTTGTTAGAAGAAACTACTCAAGTTCCAAACCTTTATGTTCAAACTCGATAATGGTGTTAGTGTGCCTTCAAAAATTTGGGGTTGTTAGATTGTGTGGAGAAGAATGAAATTATCAAGTCTGGAGTCTTTAATCATCAATTCTGAACCAGTTTAATCAAAGAATGAAAAAGTTATCAACTTAGTCAAACACAATTCAACCCCTCATTCTCGTGTTTGCACCTTCAATCTGGAGCCTTGAGGTGGAGGGTTTCCCCCATTGGGGCTCTTGGTTCATTTCAACAAGGTTTTTCACAAGAGACCTTAGAACTAGTGGTGTGTTGTGTTGGTAAAGTGGATTTCAATCCATGACTATTCGCAAACATAATAAACAACTAGTCGTGAAAAACTTGAACCAACTAGAGATTGTACATGCACATCAGGTTGTGGAAAAATTAAAACAATTACAATTTGAAATTAAAACACACTAAGAACTATTACACGAAAATTAAAATAAACAAAGTTCATCATAATTTATTAAAATATAGAATATCTTCACGCTCTTCAAGTCCTTATCATAAGTTGAGGCAATTAATAACATCATCATTCACCTTATCAAGAAAAACGTTGAAGATAAGCCAAAGAAATGGCATGAAACTACAAAAGAAATTTTATGGGCCATAAGAAAATCTAAGACAATTGTAACCTGTTTTACCCCTTATCGACTCACCTATGGGTAGGATGCAATACTTTCTTTGGAGATTAATGTAGCTTCATTAAGAGTTGCTAAGAAAAATAAGCTCAGTATTGAAGACTATCAGCAAACTATGTTAATGGAATTAGATTCCCTAGATGAAGATCGATTAATAGCCTTAACCATGATTAAAAGTTTAAAGATAAAATGGCTAACACCTACATCAAATGATTCAAGCTCAAGTGATTCGTAGAAGGTGACTTAGTTTGGAAAACCATTCTACCAATTGAGATTAAAGATTCTAAGTTCGGTAAGTGGTTGCCAAATTAGGGAGGACCCTTTATTATTAGTAAGGTTTTTAGAGGGGGATCCTATCGGCTAGTGAATATGGATAGCAAAGAGTTAAATAGAAGCATCAATGGAAAATACTTTAAGAAATATTATCCTACTATTTGGGAAAGTATTAAAGAAAACATGACTAAAATCCATTAATGTTTTAAGTGAAAAAAGATAGCCACAAGCCGACTACCTAACTAATATCATAAATTTCAAAAGAAAAGCCTATAAGGTTGGGTCGTGAGTTGTCCCTTCCACATGGTCTTCAGATTTTTCTTTATTAAGTTCAAGAGAACCTTCAGCAGGAACTTCTTGTTGTTAAGTCTCGTTTGCTGCTACCTTTTCATTCAAAGAGGTCTCTACTACTACTGCCTCAAAGATGATGGGCTCCTCATTTGCTTGACCCATGACAGGCTCGACTATAGAGGAATAAGGTGTTGTAATTGGAGGAACAGAAGTTGGTGTCCTAGCCTTGGTTAAAGAAAGTCTGAATTGCTCCCAACTGAAGCGCATGAGATTAAACCCTTCTTGGCTGGTGGAAAAAATCAAGATCAAGACCTTTCTTTTAAACCATTAAAGGTTTCAGCTCACCATCGATGCGAGTCGATTCGATATATAAATTGACCCTTCGATTATTAGTCATTTTTAAATTCTCGGCTAATTATGAATCCTCTAAGGTTTAGCTGTTCCAACTATTCTTTAATTTATCTTATTTGTCCCTTAAGAAATCTATCTTATATTCAATCGTCTTCTACCTTTCGAGAGTTGCTTTCTTCTCTCCTTCAAGTTTAGAATAGGCTTCTTTAAGGGCCATCTTGCTCGCCTACAACATCGGCATCTTGGTTAGATCACGGGAAGCATATTCATGTTTTTCTTGAGGCCCAAATAACCTCTTGAGATGTCACTAAGCTAAAAAGCGATTCAGCCAAACAAATATGAAGTCTAAGAGACACCCAATCAATTCAAGATATCCAAAAGATTAAGGTCGTGAGAGAAACCACTTCATTTGCTAAGGTGGGGATTTCCCCTTGCAATGTTGCATCCACCTTATTAAGTTTCTCTTAGAGCAATGAAGGGGCCTTTGTTGGAAAATCATCTTTAACAAAGTATTGACTATTCATAACCTTATAAATTTATGTGCAGAGGGAAAGGGTGCTGGAGTTGGGTTTGAGCTTTAAAACCTGAATATCGAAGGTCTGATGACGATGGTTTGTCAGATAAGAAAAATTTATCAGTTTGGGGATACAAACAAACAAGAGATTAAATGTTATCCATTTGAACAAGGTTAAATGGGTTTGATTAGGAAAGCATTTTTACCTTGGAAAATGGTTTTGGAATGTCTTCATGCGATGAATAGTTAGGCACATAACTGTTGGTCGGGGAATTCGGTACAAATTTTTAGATTTATCAAAGAAGAAAAGGGGCATAAAAAAACAAATGGAATTTAATACTTTTAAAGGGCTTAAAGTTAGTATTGTTTCACATAAGTATACCTTTAGTTTTTGTTGTTCTTCGGTTGATGGCAATGTTGCCTCGAGTTCTTTTTCCTTAGCAATAAGAGAAGGCTCAGTAGATTGAGTGTCGCTGTATCTTAAACTCTTCTTTCAAACTAAAGGTATTTCATATTCTTCATCCTCTTTGTCTAATCCGACATCAATCTTAATAGACTCTTTGTCTATATAAAAGAAAATAATAATCAGCAAATGGTGGAAAACAATAAAAGAAGAAATCAATAGAAAAGGACATCTTGATTACCTTTTTGGGGAATTGATGGCATCTGATTCCTAGCGTTTGCATATAAGCACAAGGGCCTATTACCTTTATAGGTTGGGTTTGAGGAGAAGTGGTCGCTCAATTAGCCTTCTTTAGGACATTAATTCGAGAAATATGGGTACCTGCCAAGTTAGAAAACATGGCATCCTTAATAGATGATCAGCAGTTGGTAAAGGTAATCGTTTCCCTGGGTTGGATGACGAAAAAATCCATTTTGAATGCTAAAATTTTGTTCTAGTTAAGGCTGAATGTGCAAACATGAGAAAGGGGGGTTCAATTGTGTTTGCCAAAGTTGATAACTTTTTGATAATTTATAAATAAATAAATAAACTAGTTTGATTTTGGTGACTTACTTGGAGTAGAAGCAATCGGATTCAGAGGCAGAAAACAATAAAACATAAATAATTTAACAAGTAGATTTATCCTGGTTCACCACTAACTTTGCTACATCTTGTCCCCTCATTCGAACAAGTGTTTCTCTCTTTGAACTCTCAGACTACTCTTTTCTGCTTTTCGTTGATTTTCTTCTTCAGCCTTGAGTATCTATTCATAGTTAAAATTTGGGCTTCAATTTAGTCCTTGTTTAATTATAAATTGTATTTTGTTCAAATTGCATTTGTAAATTCTTCAAATTGATTTTGTTCCTTTATGGTTTAGATTGAGATTGTAAATTCTTCAGATTGATTCTGTTCGTATTTTGTTTACATTGCGTTTGTAAATTCTTCAGATTTGACTCTGTTCATATTTTGTTGTATATAAATCTTGACCATATCTTCTTTCATACTCTTTGAAGTCAAATATATTGTTCTCATAAAATACTTTTGTTATCATAAAAACTCTAAGTATAAAATGAACTTGGTTCCAACAAAGGCGAGCTAGCTGAAGCACTTCTTGACCATACAGAGAACAAATCTATCAGATTGGAACTATTGTCTCATAATTGATAGGGATATGTTTAAAAAAGTCAAAACTGATGAGCAACGTAGTGAGGATTATAGGGCTCAACTGAGGTCTTATTGCTTTTACTGCTTGGCTTCAAACCACAAAGAAGGTCCCTAGTCGATAGGATCATTTCCCAATTTTCCATAACAGTACTCTCGGGTATGGGGTAAATTAGCAGTCACTATGTTAGTAATCCTAGCGTGGGTACCTTCTTCAGATAGTATTGGAGCCTAATAGGTTGAGCCTCATTGAAGTAAATCTAGTTGTTCAGCCACTGAGATAGTGGACGCAGGTGTAACAAGATAGCAAATTAAGGACTCCCACAAAATTTGACCATCTCTAGGAACAGAGTCAAGATTATAATCCTTTTCGAGACACTCTAGGAAATAGAGATGAAATCATAATTACAGAAGCCATATTGGATCGCTTACCTTCTTAATATCTTTCTTTTTTATTAGTCGATCCAAAATGTAAAACAAAGAACGGTAAAATGAAGAAAGAAAGAAAGAAAGAAAGAGGGAACCCTAAGAGATACACATCTCTAGGTCATTCAATAAGGCAACATACAACTATAATTCTTGGACCATAGCCACTGAACTAGTACAAACAAAGAACTTGTTGGACAAATATAGCAAGAACACATTGTGCTTTGCATTGGAGACAGGGCATTACTTTTGGCATTAACAGGCAAGATTTTGAATAAACAGACTTGGTTTTTTCGAAAAATAAATTCCCATATAAGGGATGAGGGTGTCAAGTAGGGTGGGTGTCATCATACCCCAAGGAAAAACAAAAGGCATTAATGCTTACATAAAAGTGGTTGAGAAAACCGAAGAAATGTTCTATGTCAAACTTCAAAACTTCTCTTGAGAAAATGATCATATCATAGATGCCTTATTTCTTCCAATCTTGGCCTTTGGAGATTTCCATCTAAGTTAGCCATGTTAGGTAATCAACTGTTGAGTGGGGAAAGTTTTGAAATCACATGACCTAGCTTCAAAAGAAAATCAATCTTCAACAATTAGAAGATGGTAATAATCAAAATGGCACATGAAGGAATCAAGAACATAGCCCCATCACCTATAGTAGAAGTTGAAGGACGAAGGGAAAAATGATCTTGAATTGGGACCAGAGGGCTAAGATGAACAAGCTATTCAACAACAGCTGGAGATGAAGAAATAGAGGATATTGAGTCAAAAAGATCATCACCGCCATAACTAGGTCATGGTTATGTGAGTCAAAAGAAGACGTGGTTGACGAATTATTGAGGACCTAAAATGAGCTAATTTGGAGGAAAAACAAAGAATATTTCAAGTCAAAACTTTATAATAGATTTTAGTTTTATTTGTGTTTAATTTAAATTGTAATAATTTTAGTTAAGTGGTGTAACCCAATATGGGTCTAGAGAATTGTCTTTTGGCCCATTTTAGGAATAGGGTAAATCCTTTTTTAAATATCTTGTAAGAGTCACATTTTGGAGAAGTTTGAAATAAATTAGAGTTTTCTCTTAATGAGAATGTTGAGTGAGATGTGTCTCCTCTTTGAGTTCTTAGATAAGAACTTGTTTGAATCTTATCAATGGCTTCCTTCACATTGTGGCGATTCCACATTGGCTTATCAATCATTGATTGTGGTGCCTTCTTCATCTTCTCAACCTAATATGTCTTTGCCTTCTTTCTTTTCCTTTTTATTTTGTCACTTTATTTGAAGAAATCACTTGGTTAGATCTTCAATCTCATTTGGAAGCACTCAAATCCATATCATAATTTTTAGTTTTTCCTCCTAATTAGATCATTTTAGGTCATCATCAGGAATGGTGTTAATACCTTCAAAATAATAATGTTTCAAGAAAGGAATTAAGGTTGCAAATTTTGCAAGAAAAGCTCTTGAGAAGGGAAGAATGAATAGAAAAAATGAATAGCAAGAAGTGAGGAGCGAAGCAAATGGCTTTGGTTGTTTATAATCCAATGACTAAACAGGTATTATGCTTAATTAGTTGAGATAATCAAGGTTACCTTTAGATAGAGTTTATAACAACTGCATTTTTGTCTTACAGCGCAATGATGACACTATTCACGCACAGTAATTATTGTTTGTGTTGAATCAGCTCAAAAGTTATCATCTATTTGATAATGCAATGCAAGGGGCATTTGTTTACACCTAAAAACGAATAATTTGCTAGCTGAGAACGACAAGCAGTCAAATTTTGGGTTAGTCAATATTCCCTTAGCCGAAGTAAAAGACAATCTAATGTGAGTCAGTCGAATCTTTCTCAAATCTATAGAGGTCCGTGAATGTTGCAAAGACATAAGAATGAGTCAAAGCTTAATAGAACTTGATAAATGGTAATTTTGCTCATATTCCGCTTTTTTAGCGTCACTAACAATCAACACAGATGCACAATTAGAGGAAAAAGTGCACGCAAATATTGCCAATGATACATGTCGTGAAGATAGGAAAGACGAGCCGATCGTGGGGCCCCACAAATCCCTAGAGGCGGGAATTATCACACATTACCCACCTAATTAGTCGAGCAGAGCTATATTTATGTAGGCCACGGCTAATGGCTTGTAGGATTAGCATTTGCCTATAAATACTAATACTTCAAAAAAAAAATTAGATGCTCAATCAAACAAGATTTTTACGCATATCTATCTTTTTATCATTTTACTTTTTTTTTTATGCATTTTTTAGTTCAGTAGTTTAAATACAAAATGCATCATACTTAATACTTTGAGGTAGTTAAGGAACCCATAGTGGAGAGACATAGTTCCTTTCTCAGCGTAATTACTTAAAGAAAAATGAATCATAGTTGAGAGTAGTTAACGGATTACTCGGTTAATTTTGAATCCCAACAAGAAGTTGTAATATGTTTTGTAACATTAAAGTAAATTACAAACGTTTAATTAAAAATAATAAAAGGCAACTAATACACGAATCCCCTCTTCTACATTATCATGATCTCAAATTCTCTAATATGCATTGAGTTTGTTCTTCATAACACTCAAATCGACACAAAATATTTAGGATAATTCCTACTCTAAATCTATTTTACCAAATAAAACCCCTTAAGTCCTTACATGGTTAATTTATTAGTTAAGTCATCAACAACAACGATTTAAAATGAACACATAAACATATTTCAATATTCCTAAGGTAAGGCTAAAAGTCTCAGTTCTGACTATTACGACTCATCTCCTAATGGTTAAGAAACTTATAAAGTAGTTCTATGATTATTGAATTTTAAAAGAACCTTAACAATAGAGACAAATAGATAAACTAAAATACACATGAATTTCATAAATCAAACAAGAATTCAACTACATAAAAGATTAAGGGTGCGTTTGTTTGAGCTTAAATAAAAATGATTTTTGTTTTAAATAATTTAGAGATTATTTTTTAGAGAATTTTTTTAAAAAAATAATTTTTTAACTCCCGTTTGTTTACTATTATAAAAATGTTTTTTTTAAAAATGGTTTTTAACCCGTTTGTATACAATTTTGTAAAAATGATTTTTTTTAAAACTACAATGACCATTTCGTATACACATTTTAAAATTTTATAATTGAGTACTTCTCAAAAATTAATAAATAAACACACACAACCAAAAAACAAGAAAAAATTAAAAAGAAAACAAAAT
Source organism: Cicer yamashitae (assembly GCA_037974755.1). NCBI lineage: Eukaryota > Viridiplantae > Streptophyta > Magnoliopsida > Fabales > Fabaceae > Cicer > Cicer yamashitae. Next base: position 14,084,030 of record JBBPBQ010000004.1, on the reverse strand, counting down.
TTATTGGATGAAAACAAGGTGGCATGGAAAGAGAAAAATAAAAATGTCGTGGAAAGAGGAAAAAATGACCAACTTATTAAAAATAAACGGAGGGCAATTTGGAATTTTCAAAATAAGGTAAGAGTAATTGCATCATCTTCTATCGTTAATGAGTTAAATTCCGTGTTTTTCAATTGTATTTCGTTTTTTTCTCTCATCTATCGCAATAGCAAAATGCGAGAAACTACTATTTTTAGCTTTTCATTTTTAGCCAAAAAATGATTTTTTTAACAAAATAATTTTTCAAAAATCTGAAACAAGCATCCTTCAAACCCTACAAAATAATTTTTGATTTGAAAAAATAGATTTTTTCATGAAAAAATCTGAAACAAACTGACCCTAAAGGAGGTCCATCTAATCCTAGTTTAAGAAATTTAGTTACTCATTTGATATGCTAAGTGTGATACTCTTTATCCCAAAAATGTTATCAAACACAAATATAATAAAAACCTTAATAAATTTAATTCATAATTAAAATATATCCTAGCATAGAAATATCACAACCAAAAATGTTATAAAAAACAAATATAATAAAAACCTTAATAAATTTAATTCATAATTAAAATATATCCTAGCATAGAAATATCACAATTCATGAACATGCGGAAATAAAGAAATCAAAAGACTTCAACTCTAAAAATTATCACACTAATCATACCTAACTCTATATAATTCAATTTATTGGTCGACTAACATCGACAATCAACTAAAAATAAACTAATATCTATTGTATTAGCGACATATCAATTACTCCATCTCTTTCTTGTTAGTGATTGCTTCATCTCCTACATTCTCACCATCTACCCATACATATGTTGTGCACGCAACTAGAGCGAAAACAAATGAAGGTGAACCATCATTCTCTAGATATAATCCAACAGAGTAAAGTAAACTAAATGCACAACAAACATGATAATATATAGCACATAATAATATCAAAAATGAATGATAACGCGATAAGAATCGTAGTCGTCAACTACCTTACGTCGGATCCTTCTAACTCAGGCTTGATATAGGTAGAGCAACCACCTACTACCCCACAAACAAGAGTGTCTAGTTAGAATGATTCAGTATTCGATAGAACGCCTCAGCGGTGCCCTGCCTTTATGTAAAACCTTTCTACTTATAACTTCTTCAAAGTCTCCTCAATTGTTGAGTTCCTACTCTATCACGGCACAATCCCCACAACATGTCCTACTATTGAATGCAATACTTAACATGCATGATATAACTGCCATCATCAACCATCACTGTCCAACAAGACCTAGCTCGTATATGTGACTATGTGTGCTACGACAGATTAACGTTTATCATCAACAAATTAACAATATTTAATCTTATTACCTTAATCTTTAGTTATTAGTCTAATCTTAATATCTAACTTCTTATTAGTAATTAATTAATATCATAATTAATCATTCTAATTTACTCTAATCGATTAACTCTACCCCTCTAATCAATTAATTCATAACTTAGCTATTTTCTAATTCTTATTATATATCTAATTGATTAACTCTAAGCTTTGAATTGATTAATTTGTATAGGCCACATTAATCAGTTATTACTTAACTTATGCAATTTTTCAGTTCCAGAACTATTCTAATCAGTTACCAAGGTCTAATTAATAGGTTATTATATCTTAGCTTAAACTAATTGATAATTCTAAATTCATTATCCGATTAATCTTAATCAGTTATCTTTTTTAAAATAATAATTGATTAACTCCTAACACTAATAAATTATTAAACCAAAAATCAGAACAAAATGCAGTTTCATTAAAACAGAGACATTATTAACATCAATGATCATCCTTCATCATTATCAAACATATAAACACATACATCGCACGAAACATCATTTGAGATTGTCTAAAACACATAACACATAACCTAATCCACTATCTCCCCAACAATTTTAAACATTTCAATAGTCCGTGCAAACCTAGGGATCATGCAAACATCCTTATTTAATAAACCTACTCAAGTGCTTAATATATATCTAGAGTCAAAAACCCTTTCATACCTTAATTGATGAATTTTAGATTACTGACTCGGTTCTACATAAAAGATCACTTATTGCTGCTCATCATATGAATATTCAAATAGAAGCCAAATAATTAATAAAAATAAGGTTTTTATGAAAATAAATAGAAACATAAAGTATGGTGCAAATCTATTGATTGATAACGATTATGATCAACGAAAAAAATAATAAAACTACAAAGAAGCTCTTTGAATTACTGGTCGCACAACAATAAATGAAAATGAAATCGGTTTAGATTTGACAAGATTATGAGTGTTTAAAGATTAATGAGACGCTTGATCTTACCGATCTAAAAAATTATTAATTTCTACAGTTAAAACTTGCTAATATAGTAAGGTTAAGTGATTAGATAGTTACCAAAAGATAAGGTGTAAAATTAGACTACACAAGTCAAAGATGTGTAGGGAGGGTGTGAGGGTCACCGTGACACTCTTTTTTGGAAGGATTCGTGGGTGAATGAGGAGACTTTGTGTGTTAAATATGTTAGTGCAAAAGATGTGTTAGCTACCATCCTCTTATTGATGTTTTGATAACAAAAACAAACCAATAAAGAACAATTATTCTCTGACTGTATAAGTGTGTAGATTAAGTTAGAAGATAAAGAGTTATATTAATGACTATCTATTTTAGGGTAGCATAAATTACAAGTAAATTAGAGATAATAATCTGAGTATTTTAAACACAGAGAACATTATCACCTAATAAACAAGTAACTATGTTTGCTAAATGGAGCAAGTCGTAATATAGCAATAAGAAGTATTGCATTATGTAGTTCAAAGATAAGCGTTACAAAGTATACATTTTGATATAAGCTATATCCTTTGGTGATTGGACAAAGACAAAGGAACAAGAAGACTCTGCTTCACTCTGGTTGTTTGACTCTGATGCAAGCGCTCTGACACGCGCCTCTAGTGGCATGAGCGACGTCTGTATTGGTTGACTCCGATAATGCAAACAATGCTCTATTTGTCTACCTTTACTGAATGCAGCCATGCTCTGTTCGTTTGCGTATGATAAGCTTGACAAAGCAAGTAATCGTCTGCCTCTAATAATCACATAATCACTTCAAGCATCTGATCATTTGACTCTAAATTATATTGTATGCTTTGAAAGAAGTCAACACTCTGATGAAAGTCAATGCTCCAAAGAAGACAAAACATTTATGTATCTTTTGATGAACTTCCTGAGTCTGCTACTTGTCTGAAAGTCTTTAAGACATACTCTAGTCATAATATCCTTTACTTCCATGTCCTCGTACCAAAATACACATAATCATTCACGAAGATACATATGGATACATATTAAAGACTGGTCTGCCTTAAATGGTGATTGAAGATTTCCAACAGCAATATCCTCAACGAACACTTATTCTCTATATTTAAGAAGAACTCACTCAGTTCATTAAGAGTGAGAGTGAGAGAGAATGAATAAAGGCAATGTGTTAAGAAGAAATTCTGAAAAAGCCATGAACACCAAAAATGAAAAGTATGAATGAAATATCTTCTCAATAGAGAGTTATTAGAACTTATGTAAATCAGTCAAAGTGTTCTCACACACTTGTACTGATATAGGACTTGATTTATAACATTTTCTCAATGAGAGTTAGAATCCTAGAAACAAACTTTGTATCAATTCAAACACAAACTAGAACTAATGTAAATCAGCCCAATAGTGGCAACATCTCTCTCACCCCTAAGAGGTACTTGAAAAGGTACAAAGACTCTCATGAACCTCAATGGTAGGATGCCAAAAAGATGTTTGTTGTTTATTGTTAGAGCGTAGTCTAACTCTTGGTGTCCCTTAGCATTATTTCATTTGGCCTAAGATGATGCCTTTGAAGGTGTCTATTTTCGCCTGGAGGGTTTTGAGGAGTTGACTTCCAGCTAAGGATAATTTGATGCGTCGTGGTTTTGCATCGTTGAACTCGTCGTTATGTGTAGGAGCTTGTGGAATGGAGGAATCAATATCTCATTATTTTTTTTAATGTTCTTCTTCTTATGAGGTGTGGCTTCTTGTTTTGAGGTGGTTGGGCATTAGTTGTGTAATGCTTATGTCACCGTTTTCGCATGTTCAACCTTTTTCTGGGTTACTTCGAGGTATTAAGGAGATCAAGGAAAAGTTAATTGTCATTTGGTTAGCTTGCACTTGGTCTATTTGGAAAGCGCACAATAGTGTTATTTTTGCTGAAAAAGCGTTGCAGGTTTCTCAGGTATTCGCCCAAGTGAAGGTTTAGGCGTGGTGGTGGTTGAAAGGCAAGAATCGTGATTTTCAGTATTTACTTCAACAATGGTGGACAACTACTCTTTGTTGTTTGAGGTTTGTGGGATAATCATTATGTGGCTTGGTCCTTATAAGGGTGTGACTTCAATTAATATGTTGGGTGTTTCTAGTTTGTTGTATCATTTGTTAGTATATGACCTTGTTTGTTCTCCTATGAGCCATTCCTTGTGCGTCGCAGATTTTTAAATTAATATATTCATTTGACTTATTCAAAAAAATTTAACACATAACAGGAAGACAACATTGATTATATCATTAATGTCAACCATTTAAACTTCAAAAATATAAAGAAAAGTCAAAATATATTTAATTTAGATTTTGAGTTAAAAACATCTTAATTTTTATTTATATTTGTGACCGGTGAAAGTACAATCATTTAACATCACATTTTTAGTAATTTTACTTAAATATTATTATAAACTTTAATTAAAGTCTCGTGTTAAAATTCGCATTAAATTTTTATATGTGGTGGGTAGACTTTGATAGCTCATGTTGGTTTTTTTTACTCACGCTCATGCTGGATATAAAGAAGTCATAGTTTGGTTTGGAGGGAGTCGAATAATTTTTTTTTGTACGTGTTCAATGAGTCATTAGATCTTTCCTATTTTAGAGGAGAGTATTATCCCTTTATCCTAAATAGTAGACGATAAAAAAATGGATAAAATGGTATTTTCATGTGTAGGGACGTGAAAAATAAAAGTAAAGGAGTAAGTGATAAATTTCTCAAATTCTTTTAAGATAGGATATAGATAGATATAAATATAATATTTTGAAAAGGTCATATACTTCCAAAATTTCTATCATAAGAAAAAATACTTGAAGGTAATGAAAATAACGTTTTGAATACACTCAATCACGTTAAAATCTATAATCAATACGCAAGTTTCACATTCATTCATACTATTTAACTTTTTTTAAATTTTTAAAAAATTATATTTCAAAAGTTTAACATTCATTCAAAGTTTCAAAATTCTTTTAGACATTTGGAAAAATTACATTTAGAAAGTTTCAAATTTATCTATATTTTTTAAATTCTTTTAAATTTTTGAAAAAATTGCATTTAGGAAGTTTCACGTTCAACTAAATTTTCGATTTTTTTTTTAAAAACTAAAAATTTACATTTCAAACTTTTCAAATTTAACCAAATTTTTGAATATAGAGATAAATAATGTACTAGTACTTTGACAATTTTCCAAATTACTAAAAAAGACAAATATATATTTTCATT
>JBBPBQ010000004.1:14061200-14077958 GCA_037974755.1 Cicer yamashitae | reverse complement strand
ATAATAGTGAGATAATATTTAATAAAAAAATTATATTGATAAACAAAATTATTTTGCAATGTTTTTTGTTTTGATGGATGATTTGAAATCCAATTCTTATCGAACAATTGTATTTTCTTTTATTATTATCATATTATCAATTAGTCAAAATTTTATTTTAATTCAATGTTCTTATAATTCTTCTTGATTTCTAATTTAATATAGACGAAAGTTTTGAAGACAAATATGTTATTAATCCAAATACACGTCAAATATTTATCATTAATATATAAAATAAATTTTTTTAAAAGAAAACAATTGTATAGTTCAAATATTCAAAAACACATTTTACAAAAATATATCTTATACAATATTTACTTGATCAAATGTCATACTATTCTAAAATATGTAAACAACGTTCCATTTATATTGATGCACGAGTATCTTACCGGTTAATTATATAGATTTTCAACAACAAAAAGTGCATTTAAATTATATTAAAAAAAGTGCATTTAAAACATTATTTCCATTAACCTTTTCAAAGTATATATGGCCATTCCAAATGTTTGCTTCCCAAAACCACAAAATATCTCAAAATTAGCAAACAACCTAGTGACTAACAATTTTGGCTAATCATTATTATTATTCTCTAATTCTATCATCAACATTAATCCATCAACTCTACATTTGACATATACTAAATAAAACTTGCGCTAATGTTAGATTTCTCACGTGATACAGAAACTTCACCTGTGAATTTACCATCAGAAGAAAGTGCACATAATATTTGAGTATTATAAATTAATAATATATATATCAATTAGCTAATGAATTTAATATTTAATTAATATAATAATATAATATTCATTTTTTTGTATATTTCCCTTTTTTCCCTTTCCATTCTTCTGAAGATTTTATTTCTTTCCCGTTGCAGATTCTCTAGAATTCCCACATCCCCAAAATATCCCGCAATATCACATTCCTTTGATTTCGGGAAATGGTTATTAGCCACAAGCCCACAATTCAATTTTAATTTAATTAATTAATTAAATTTAATTATTATATATTTCAGAACCGACCTTCAAATTATGGCTTCTCTTCTGCGTTGTTGTTGTTGCTGAACTCACTCTTAAACTGTTTCGGTGAGTTCTCTGATCATCACTAGTTTAGACATTGGATCAATTTCGATTCGCATTATCTTCTCGGTATTGTTTATTATTTTATTTGTTGTTGTTAAAGCTTTTGATATTTTCATCGTTGATTTGGATCCACATAGCAGAGTTGTGGATTTTGCTTTGTTTTGATACATTTTATTTATTTATATTGGTTTCTGTTTCTGGTGTGTTTATTTTTTTTCCCTCTCTCTCTCTCTTTTAATTATAAAATATATTTAGGGTGGAGTGATCCTTTAAAATCTTTTAAAAGTTGTTCGTACGTTTTTTTGTTTGTGTGTATTGTGAGGAATAGTGTTTTTCTTAGGTTACACAAAAAACGGTTTCGTGTGTTAGTTATGATGGAATTATGATTATGTGATATACTATAGAGCTATTATGTGATCATAGTTATTAAGGAGAAAAATATCCTGCACCTGTTTTTATTGAAGTCTACTGTTTTTTTATCTACTTATGTACATGATATTTAAATTTTACTCTTCGGGACTATAGAATCTTACATTAAAGTGATGGGCGAAATTAGGGATAGAAGTTTGTATTTTTTTATTTGTTGGGTGGGAACCCAATGAAATTAGGGTCTTTGACACCTTAGCTACGAAGCATTCGTACGAATACTAACACGAACACCGGATATAACATTTGGCACCTGTAATAATTTGAGAAAATTAATTAATTGAATGCAATCAAGGTGTCGTTGTGGTACATCGACACATGTTGGACATTGAGACACGTCCTTGATCACAGGTGTCGATGCTAAAGAGCACCTCAGTGCCTCCATAGAGTATTCTCACAACATTTGGTCTTTTGAACCTGACTATGAAACTAATATCTATTCGGATGCTTAGGTCGCAACTTAAAGCTCTTCGCTCCTCCTCAACTAAGCCATACCCATTGGGTATAAAAATTTTGTATTTTTTTTTGTTTAATCCTCCCTTTCTTGGGGGGAAAGGAGCCCCGGTAATCTGGATTCCGGAGTTCGACATGGCGGTATCTAAAGCCATACCAAGAGTATTGCAGCCAAGGTTCATAGGATAGAAGTTTGTATTTATAACAATGTTTTGTTATACAGTATATATTTATGTATTTTATTATAATCTCAACCTTTGATCTTCCAATCAATGATTACAACTCTGCACTTTTTCTCTAAAGTGAACCCTCACTTTACTATTGAGATTTTAGACTTAGCAATGGCATGAGCTACCATGTAAGGGCTCCTCCAGTGATTCTGTATTCTGTATTAGGATATTTGTCAACAGCTGTGTTTTTCCCTAGTTTTGCAAATTCTATTTCTTCCAATGTTAAGATTATGCCTAAAGCATTCTTAGTTTGAAGGTTGTAGATAATCAAACTAAACTATAATGTCAATAGTTAGTTATTACATACATAACTATAAATATTTTTACAGTAGGTTTGGTTAAATAAGAACTACAGTTGCTGTGTTCAAAATTACATGATTACTGAAAGGATAATTAGAATATTTAACCTACTTTGCTGATTTATGTCAGAAAACTACTGTTCTAATTAATAAGCTATAATGTACCTACGTTGTACATTGGTGTAAGTGTATGTACTAGGATATATCTGTGGAACTAACATTGTTGTCCTAGCTAGGTTTATTTGTTTTGTCATTTAATATCCTTTAACATTATCTTCTTTTTTTTCTTAAAGGAAATCAAGAATTGTTCCATGGCAAACGATTCTTCTAGTTCCGATTCCCATCATAAACGTCTTGGTCTTTTAAAAGATCAAGTTCATTTGGTTAAAAGGAAAGACTCTAATCGCCATGAGATTGCTCCAATACAAGATCAACTATCATTTGAGAAGGGTTTTTTTATAGTAATTCGTGCATGCCAATTGTTAGCCCAAAAGAATGATGGAATAATATTGGTTGGGGTGGCGGGTCCTTCAGGAGCAGGGAAGACTATATTCACAGAAAAGATACTCAACTTCATGCCCAGCATTGCTGTCATTTCAATGGATAATTACAATGATGCTAGTCGAATTGTTGACGGAAATTTTGATGGTAAATCATCATCTGATCTTATGTGTTTCCTTTATCATTCTTTCTGTGGTTAATTATCAGGATGCAATTAAATATTGTTCTTTGCTGAGGACGTGAATGTCATTATCATTTATTTTGTTACTTTTGTTTTCTGGTTTCTTAATAGTGGTCTGTTTTTTTGAGTTTATGCTGATATACCCCTAATGACTTACCATAGTATTTTTAAGGTCAAGTGTCTAGTCTGATTAGTTCGAAGTAGAACTTCGAATTGAAAGTTAAATCCCCTCGTAGAATGGTAAGGCTATGACCAAAAGTGATGCCTCAGTGAGGTGTGTGTGTTTTGAAATTTCTCAAGGCTTTATTTGATTCCGTTCATTTGTAAGCAGCACTTTGGGATATTTGAGCTAGAATGTATGTATATATCTTTGTCTTGGTTTACCTGACGTGTAGATTTACCTGATCAACCAAATCAAATGTCTTGGTTTCATGTCTGTGCTTTGGTTATTGTGACATTTAATAAACATAGGCTAACTGCTTGAAGTTAGGAGGACACAACTCTCTTGTCAGCTCTTTTATCTCTTTGTGCAGATCCACGCTTAACTGACTATGACACATTGCTCCAGAATTTACAAGATTTAAAGGAAGGAAAGACAGTTGAGGTTCCAATATATGATTTCAAGTCCAGTTCACGTATAGGATACAGGTTAAATTTTAAGACATCTTGAGTACTTGTTCTGCATAATTTGTATATTTTCGGAGTTGAATTTTTTCTTCTTCTTGGGCCAGTGTTCAGAGAACACTATTTTGATGAAAATAAAGATTAACGATATGTAGCTCCATACTATATTGTTTAATATTTTTGTAATAATATGAATTTGTAGGGATGTAGCCCCTACTGTTCCTAGTATTAGCCACCAATTTCTGTTGCTCTGATCTCCATCAATTACTATGCAAATCTGAAGTTTCCAAATAATTTAATTGAAAATTGGTTCCAATTGAATCAAAATTCGGAATGATCCTTCACTCCATTTTCGTTTACATGCCTTCAATTTCCTTTTATAATGTACCCTTCTTACAGGACTGTAGAATCCCCAAGTTCCCGTATTGTGATTATAGAGGGTATCTATGCCTTGAGTGAGAAGTTGCGAAGTTTGCTGGACCTTCGAGTTTCTGTTACAGGTGGAGTTCACCTTGACCTTGTAAAGCGAGTTATACGTGACATACAACGTGCTGGCCAAGAACCTGAAGAAATCATTCATCAAATATCTGAGACGGTTAATACTTTTATAATTCCCTTCATAATTTTATACAGATTTTGAGAATAATTGTGTCTGCTTGCAGTGCAGAAGTGATGAAGTTCAAATTTTTTCAGGTATATCCAATGTACAAGGCTTTTATCGAGCCAGATCTCAAGACAGCACATATAAAAATTATCAACAAATTTAATCCATTTACTGGATTCCAGAGCCCTACTTACATATTAAAGGTTAGTTCCATTATTGCCTATTTGATGAAATGAAAAAATGGACTATCCTGTTCCTGTTAGTTCTGATGCTAATGTGTGATGATGAATTTAAGAAAATTAGTAATCTGCTGCATTATTTGTTTCAGTCAGCAAGGAATCTAGCAGTTGATCAAATTAAAGCTGTTCTGGCTGAAGATTTTAAGGAAACAAAAGAGCAAACTTATGACATATATCTTTTACCTCCCGGTGAAGATCCAGAAACTTGCCAATCATATTTAAGGATGCGAAACAAGGATGGGAAATACAGTCTCATGTTTGAGGTTTGTTTCGTTGTTAATTTGTACATTCTGGAGTGACCTAGTTCTCTAATTCAATGTGATATCAGATTTTTTTTACAAGGACATAATTAGATTGAAATATCAGGGAAACATATAAATATGACTTAGAATGATTGATTTAGATTGATATATTATGTATTGATAAAACCGCAAAAACATATTTATGCTATTATTTTAGGTAAGGAATTGGTGTAGTAAGACCCCAACCTAAAAGCATAACAAGACACTTGATGCATGAAAGATCTTATTTGCTAGCTGATATCGATAAGGATATTTAATAGAGTAATGCATAGCAAAACATTCTTCACGTAGTTGGCTGCAAGTAACTAGATGTTTCCAAATTTGATTCCAGTGTTCATGATTGCAGTGTCATTACTTCAATCTCAATTGCTATCATAAAATGATTATTTCTGAGATGAAAATTACTGTATTTAGTCATGACAGAAAAAATAACTTCAGTATTCTAAGCTGTTATTTGAGACATTTGATGGGCAGTAACAACTATTCTAAGCTGTAACTAACCGCCACAATGAATGTTGTGTATCAGTTATCACTATTGATTGATCATTACTTTCAACTGTATCCTCTAAGATTCATTGAGAACCACTATCGCTTTTAACTGTGCTCATCATCAAGTAAATGCATAGAGAATTATCACTCAATTCTACTCTTGAAATATATTTCTGCCTATTGAGAGAACACAAGATAGATACAAAGGTGAAGAAAGGAGCTTATGTCTTGTTCAGACATTATGCTCTGAATTTTATTAAGTGAATAGATTGTTTTATGAGCTTTTACAGCTGTACAAAATTTTATAGAATAATAATACATACAGCTAAAACTACAAAACTAAAAGTTTAAAGCTAATTGGGACATCCCTATATATCTAACAGTAGTTTAAAGAGATTTTTTATCTAGATTTTAAATGTCTTGCCTCTGTTGATAATTCTTTGGAATTGGCTCAACATCTTTTAGGGATTTAATTGTGTTAAGAAATAATAAAATATGTATAAATAAGAATAACAATTTTTTTTGAAGCATGGATAATTTCACTCGTTCTAGGTGCTGAAGATAGTAACATAAGATTGTGTTTGGGTAGCCTATGGCACTCATTCCAAGGTTTCCAAACATAAAAGATGTCTTGTGGAGGAAATGCAGTTTGGTGTTGTGGGAACAGGTAACCAAACATGCGCTTTGAAGTTTGAAATAAGCTCTTCTTTCTAAAATATTCATTTATTTTTTGCCGATTAGGAATTCATTCACTTGCAAAAGTTAATTTTATTTTAAATGTTAAAACAATAGTTAATTTAAATCTTGAAATACATCAATTGCTGGAGTAGAGGATGCATTATATTCCAATGATTGAAATATGATGCAAATGCAGAATGCGATATCTCTGCACATTTAATCAAGGCACCCCCTTAAGGCTACATTTTGATCTGAACTAAAAGACAGAGTAATTTTATTGAAAGTAATTGCACCTATATAGAAAATACCCGTAGAAGTACTATGCAGTTCACTCCATTCAGGTGCACCAGATTACAACACATCATTACAAGCCTTTTTTTTTACCTCTCGTAATATTCTGTACTACTAGGTTTGCTGATGAATTACAGTTGTCGTTTAGATTCATTCCATTTTGTTGTTTCTCTGATTTTGGTTTCATTAAACTTGAAGTTTGTAGTAGTAGTACATTTGGGGACTTGTAGTGGAAGAGTGGCTTTTCTTTTTTGTTTTAGAATTGTAAAGGCTCGAGATTTTCTTGGTCTGTGACATTCCTATTGCTTCTTTTTGTCCTTGGACAAATGATAATGCTATTAAGTTCTATCTTATCTTTGGTATTTTACATATTACTTTTTATAATTATCCATAGTTGATGGATGGTTGCAACTAATTGATGCCGGGTAACTTTTCAGGAATGGGTGACAGATAATCCCTTTGTCATATCACCGCGGATTACTTTTGAGGTCAGTGTGCGCCTTCTTGGTGGACTAATGGCCTTGGGATACACGATAGCTACTATCCTTAAGAGAAACAGCCATGTCTTTTCTGATGATAGGGTTTGTGTGAAACTAGATTGGCTTGAGCAACTCAATCGACATTATGTTCAGGTAACTCAATCATAAGTATCATAGACTTATGAATCATATGTCTATGATACTACTTTCATACCGATATGATATATACTTTACTTGGACTATACATTTGTTGAAATTCCTTAGGTTCTTGGGATTTCATGTTTAGATGTGCATGTCGATTTATCCTTTGTGAGTTTTGATTGAACAGGCCAAACTGGCTTGATTTTAGAAATTATGGGGTCAATGAGTCTACATTTTTTGCAATTTTTTGTATATATAAGTCTATAGTTCAATGGTAATTAGTTTTATGTTGCATTTTTCTAACAAAATTGTAAATAAAATAGAGCTGCTTGGTGTTATAAAGTTTCCGACATGGTCTAGAGAAGGGTCAGATTCATTCTATATATATTTTTGGAAGCCTCACCAGTTCACTTGCATTTGCAAGAGGCTGATTTGATGACTTGGATCCATAATCTCCTAGTCACATGACAGCAAGTCCAATCGTTGAATTAAGGATCTCCTACAATAAAATTCTGTCATGAAAAAAATATTATTTATATTTAACTTGTGACTTCACAGTTTGTTTCCATTTTGACTTGGATTTCTTCCTGTAACTAAAATGTCTTTATTTATCAACTAACACGTAACATAAACATTTTTCTCTTCTATTTCTTTGATTTTACATTTTGATTTTTAGGTTGATAGCACATTGTTTGTTTCTCTGATTGTTTGGAAATATACAATAAACAGGTACAAGGGAGAGATCGCTTAGTTTTGAAAAACATAGGAGATGAGCTGGGTCTTGAAGGTTCCTACATTCCTCGTACCTACATTGAGCAAATTCAACTTGAAAGGCTTGTGAATGAGGTTATGGTATGACTGCTATCCATCTGCTAATATATATTCCTATATCAACATTCTCTCCCTGACCCTTCTATAGGCCCTTCCAGATGATTTGAAGACAAAGCTTAGCCTAGATGAGGATTTGGTTTCAAGTCCCAAAGAAGCACTTTCTAGGGCCTCTGCTGACAGGGTTGCCATGAGAAATAAGAATATGAGAAGGTAAAAAATTTCCATCCAAGTACATAAGGAGAAACAACTAAATAGTTCATGCTTACAATGATTTTACAAATGATTTAAGTTTTATAGAACTTAGTAGTCTCGATTGATCCATATAGCCAACCCTACCTATTTGGACAAGGCTTGATTACTGTTTTGTCAAAATCAATTGGTCAAATGTGTTAGCAACCCATGATTTTACTGGATAAATCAGCTAAAAGGAAACCTGCATCAGTGATTATTCGCAGCTATGTTAAGAGAAAAAATCTTTTGTTGTAAGAGTCCCACATTGGATGCATTTGTAAGAATTGAGAACTTTCGTCAATAGTTAGTCTTCTTTAGGCAAGGAATTATTTATCTTAGTCTATACACCGTCAGCAAGACTATTCACTTTTCAATTCAAGTTCAACTTGTTTTACCAACTGATAGGACCCATGAAGATAAAAGCCAAATTGGAGAGGGAAGTGCTGAGTTGGCAAGTTAGTAAAAGAGAAAGAGAATACGCATATGAATGGAAAAAAGTAAGGGGTTAGGCAGTTAGTCTTTTGGGTGAGTTTCAGCTTTGAGCTTGAGCGGAGGGAATTCCAAATTCCTCCGAGGAGCATTGCGTTGGAGTTATAAGAGAGATCCTAATTTTTCCTTGCCTTCCAATCAATAATACTTCCTCCGGTCCCTATTATAAGCTAAAAGATACTACTTTTATGGTTATTAAAAAACTTAGTTAAGTGCAATTAATTTTCTAGATTTCATGTAAAACACAATTCAAATTTACTAAATTGTCTCTTTTTAATGTCGAACACTCAACTATTCACATTAAATGTTTTAAATTAAATGAAGGGTATATAGAAATAATAGCATTAAATGGTTCAAAATTTGTTAATTTTGGCTTGTAAAGTGACTAAGAGTTGAAACCTTATTTTTGCTTATAATAGTGACTAGAGGGAGTACAATTTCTTCTCTTTAATTTGTGGTCCTATCACCAACAAGGATGATTTTGTTACTTTCTTAAATCACTTTTTTGTTATGGATAATTTCATTATTTGACCAAAATTTGATTCCTCCACACTTATTGGCCGTTTATTGTAGTTTCAATGTTGGGATGGGTTTTTCATCTAAATCTAGGAAATTATTACATACTTCTTGGCAACTACTTGCTATTACCTAATTATGTGTGTATCTTCAACAGTGGAATGTCACAGTCATATACGAATCAACGGGACAAAAATGCAGCTAATGCTGCTGGATATTTTTCCAAAAATCGAGGGTTTGATGAAAGAAATTCAGATTCCTCCGCAGCACAAGTAAATCAGGTAATTCCAATCACTAGCGGTAATTCTTATTTCCTGTAACCATACTGAATTGACATCACCACTTCTCTGTGGGTTCATTCCCCAATGAATATCTATTTTTTGTCCTCATTCATCAAATATTTGGTAGGGAGTTATTAGTCAGCTTTCAGAGCAGATTTCAGCCCTCAATGATAGAATGGATGAATTTACAAGTCGTATTGAAGAGCTTAACTGCAAGCTAACCATCAAGAATAATTCTCGAAGCCAACAAAATATATCAGGTCAAGCTGAAGCCTGCAATGGTTCTGCTCCCACGTCTTACTTCATCAATAGTTTGGGTAATGGTAGCATAACTGGATCTAAGTTACCAAATTCATCGTCTTCATCACAATTAAATAAGGAGTCTCCCTTAATGGAAGAGGTATGTTATTCTCCTGTTTTTATCCTTTAACTTACAATTTTGATCATTTAAGTTGATTTTGGAGATCTGCACTTTTCTGGTGGGAAAAGTTAGATTGTTTCCATTAAAATGAAAACAAGTACAATTTCTCCCTTCTAGTTAGATTTGTTATTTGGATGTTCGTTGCTAATTTTAATGTTAGGAACCCATGATAGATTAAAAGATAGAGAGTGAGAAAATAATAGTATAATGATCTTATATTTGGATTCCTTGGGTATGTTTGGATTGAGGGTTTTGAAGGGTCAGGTGACCTGACTCAGACTAATATTTTGGTATATATTTGATATTTTACAAAATTTAAAAAGTAACATGATAGATGATTATATAACATTTCAATCACATTGAATTTATTTTTAGAAACATTCTATAGTTTCCTTAATTTAGAAAAGAAAAATAAGAACTCTGATAAAATCTAAAAAATAACATGATAGATGATTATATAACACCATTTCAATCACATTGAATTTATTTTTAGAAACTATATTTTTAGAAATATTTTGGTATATATTTGATATTTTACAAAATTTTAAAAGTAACATGATAGATGATTATATAACATTTCAATCACATTGAATTTATTTTTAGAAACATTTTATAGTTTCCTTAATTTAGAAAAGAAAAATAAGAACTCTGATAAAATCTAAAAAATAACATGATAGATGATTATATAACACCATTTCAATCACATTGAATTTATTTTTAGAAATATTTTGTAACTTACTTAATTTAGAAAAGAAAAATAAGACCTCTCTGACAAAATCTTAAAAATAACATGATAGATATATAACATTTCACTCACATTTATTTTTAGAAACATTTTATATTCTCCATATAAACATACTCTAGAAAGATTGTGAACTTTTTCACATGTTTGACATTCTTTTTATGGGGTTAATTCATGATTTTTGTGGTCTATCTCTGCAGCATATGGTTTGACCTGAGTTACAACAGGGAAGCTATGAGAATTTTCTCCTTTCTTGATATACAGCTTTCTATATGTATGATCACCATAGACAACCCTTTTTTTTGGTGATTCATAGAAAACAGTTTCTAACTGTCCTTAGCTTTTATCATACATACTTCTATAGTGTATATGTTAGAATCCTTTCATTGTGGAAGAAAGAATTCCTAGAAAAATGGTGTAAAACAAACTCAAATGAATAAAGTTAAAGATTGTAAACAAATGAAGTATTTCTTATTCCTCTTGTGAGGTTGAAAAATGATGTACAAAAGGTTACAATAAAGAAGATAACCTTGCACACAAGGCTACCTCAAAGGAGCACTCTCCTTTTACACTAGAGAATTCTTTAGTTACAAAACTTAATTCTTCAAAGCTAGCTTTCTCCTCTACCAATTTAGGGCGCCATTTAAAGACTTTATCAACTTACTAATAACCAAAATAACAACTTTTAACAACCGCC
This sequence comes from Cicer yamashitae, assembly GCA_037974755.1. Taxonomy (NCBI): domain Eukaryota; kingdom Viridiplantae; phylum Streptophyta; class Magnoliopsida; order Fabales; family Fabaceae; genus Cicer; species Cicer yamashitae. The sequence continues at coordinate 14,066,695 of JBBPBQ010000004.1, read as the reverse complement.
TAGAAAATTTATCAACTTACTAACTAACTTCTCCTAACTAGCTCTAATTATCTTATATTCTATATCCAAACAGTATATAAACCAGTTTTTAAAAATTGGAGCAGTCATTGAACAGTATGTCCATCTCATATTACACTGGATCAACTAAGGCTAAATTGGTGATAATTAAATAATATGTTTTTATATTATATAATAGATTAAGTAATACATTAACATAAAATTACAAAAAAAATCAACAACAATCAAGCTTTCTTCCATTAGGTGGGGTCAGAAACATGAATTAAACAATGTTGCAATGTTCTATCTTAGATCTTGCATATAGTCAAACCATTGACCTCTAAATCTTTTGTAATAGTTTAACTTTCTTCTGCCTCTAGCGATGAGCTGCCCTCCTTTCGATCCATTGTACTCTGTGTCTCTATCTAATGCTATTGTTACTAATCCTATCTCGTTTAGTATTTTTACTATCTAGCATAACATTCATGTCTCTTTGTTCTACTGTGCTTATTCTTGTGTTGAATTTTAACCATTCAAGACGAGAATAATTGTTATTTTAATTTACTAAATGGTTATTTATAAATAAGATAAAATAATCAATAATAAAAGGCTGAATAATAATAATAATTCATACATGAACCTTGTCGGTATATATATGAATAGTATCATATTTATATCTCTGCTGCTTGAAATTAGTTTTTGTAAGTGTTGGTGCTATGTCTTTTGTATCAAACCCTCATCACAATTCAAGCTTTTTATTCTCCCTTTTCCCTCCTTCATTATTCTAAACTTTATAACTTCTAAAAAAACAAACCTCATACGTCCACCTTTATAACTTTAGCATTGAACATCTATGATAGAAACTGGTACCAAATGAAGAAATATAATAACTGACTTTAATTGAATGATTTATACAACCATTTTCTCCAAGAAATTCGAGAGTTTTGGTCTCTCCCTTTCAAGAATTTGAGAGTTTGGTCTCTCCCTCCCAAATACCAATTTTCTGTTTTTTCCCAGCGTCTCCAAAACAGCCTGCAGTTTCCCTTTTATTCACACACAATAGATAACTAACTTAATAACTACTTATTACATAATAACTTGCACCATAAATGCTATTATTATAATTTATAATATTTATTTATTAATAATAAATAGTATAACAATCTATTGTTAGTTTTTTCTTGGCTGAATAAATAGATAAAAATAATTGAAAATAAAAACAAATGGTTGTTCATCACTATTTTTTACAGTGTGTTTAAGCTGGTTTTTTATTGGTATTATATGATTAGTAACCGATGTTAAGTCTGGTCCTGTTTCCTTAACTATTTTATGAACAATTTGTATCACCAAGGCATACGAATTTGGAATGATACTGCATTAGCTTTTATTGATTTGCTTGACTGCTATTTATTGTCAGATATCAGGCATTGCACGTGGCCAGCGTCAGATCATGCATCAAATGGACAATCTCAATAATCTTCTTCGCAGTAGCTTAGGTGAAAGGTCTCAGCAAACAAGAACTAACAAGAGAAGCATAACTACAGATTCAAATTCCATTGGAACCAGTGTTATAGTGGTAGTAGCAGCAGTTGGTTGTTTGGGGATCTTCTTGATGAAAGGTTTTATGACCCAGAAGTGATTCCTAGACATGGCAAATGATAGTTTTTCTTGACTGTGACAACACTTCTGGTAAGAAAGAAGGTGAAACATTCATTATGGAGGCAGTTTTTTAGGGCCAATGAGAGGGTTTATACCCACTTGAAATTTTGTAACTTAGTTGGCTTTATTAGCACAATTTTAAGGCATTTTTAACATTCAATTCACAAGGAAATAGAGTCTTTGTTTTAGAATCTTGATCAGATGGTATACCAGAATATACCATAATCCTTTCTTTCCTCGTTTTGATTCTTCATATATTATTTAGTAATATTGAGCTGAGTTTTAGGGTCAATTTACAACTTGATTAATTGACAGGCAGATTTTTTTTCGGAAAAAGGAGAAAATGTGGAGTTTGCAAGGCAAATTAGTTTTGGCACAAATTTACAGCACAATTTAGACTTTGTTAGGAGCAAAATTTTACAAATGAAACATGTCATGCTTCTATTAAGTTTTCTTTTGCTTACTGTTGATGGAGTGGAAAACACTATTTGAAACTCATATACAATTGTTTAAGTGTCATTTGGTACAATTTATAATAATATCTTTAAATATTTATAAAGAGTGACAAGTATTTTTGTCAAAAGAAAAACAGAGGGACGGTATAATAATAGTAAATAGTTAATAGTATATTAGAGAAAATACAGTTAATTTATAATCACAAACAAAATTTATTGATTTTGGATGGTGTAAAATACACAACCTTAAACTATATTTTTAATAAAAAAGTGGAATTCTTTTACGGAATAAAAAATTAATGGAGTTAGTTGACAAATTAAATGTGCAAAGTTGTATATGGGATCACAAAAATGTACATTGTTACCATTGTTACGGAATAAGAAGTTCATTTGTTTGTGCCTTATAAATATTATTCACATTGTAATATTATCAGCACGAAAGCTCTAACAACAATAAGTCTATGAATATATATTTTCATAATTTTTTCATGTTAATCTTTTATATATATATATATATATATATCATGTTTATTTACTTATGAATTTTGAAAAAATTCAATATTTGTGCATCCCTGAACAATTGCAAAAATTATTCTTTTAAATATTGTTTAGATATGTTATATAGTTCTTGAAGAACTTAAAAAAAAAATCAATATTTATCATCTGTGAATTTTAGAAGAATTCAATATTAATGCTTTCCTAAAAAATTGTACAAATAATTGTTTTATATATGGATTATATCTGTTATAAAGTTCTTGAATAACTTAAAAAAAAAGTGATTTTCGTATCTCATTTGCTTTTATAATTATTATATGTTTATTTGTTTTATAATTATTAGTTATATAATTTTTGGGCATGTATAATTATCATTTTTTTATTTTTTATTAAATTTCAGAAGAATTTAACAATGAAGAACCCTAAAAGATTACAAAAGTGTGATTTTTTTGGATCGTATTGTAGAACGAGAAACACAAGAAAGTGGGGGGTTCAATTGTGTTTCTTTTTAAAATCTTTTTAACGTGACTAAGCTATAGTAAGGAAAACAAGACAAATGAGCAAAAATAAAACAGATAATTTATCATATTTCACCACCAACATGGTAGCTACGTCTAGTCCCTTTAACCTAAAGGATTTAATACACTAGTTCACCACAAAATTTCACTTTCACTAAACACCTACTAGTCAAACTGACAGTGCTCAAGTCTTCTAAACCTTCTAGCTTAGTACAACCAAGCTGTTCAGGAAGAAAGCCACCACTGGACTAGGTTACAAGAGAATATGTTTAGGTTTTTTGAAAAAGCTCTCACATAGGAGTGTTTATGAAGTTGTACTATCAAAAACTTATCTCATCACTTAGGTAAAATGAGTGATTAAGAGCAAGAGTGCAAAAGAGGTTGTATGTGCTTATAGCTGTGCGTTTCTTGTATCTTTCAAGTGAGGAATGCACATACTTTTATAAAGATCGTTTAGGGTTTTTGGTCGTTGTCCTGAATGCAAGAAATCAACATAAATCATGAAGTTTTGTATCATATCTTTTGAGATTGATTTTCCATAGAAAAATTTCCAAAACGAATCCTTATAATTGATTCAGCGTATCTTGGTATGAAGATAGGGAAATCGAGGATACAATGATCAGAGCATATCTCATAGACCTTCAGACAAGTAGCATATTCAAGATGTTCATCAGAGGATACACAATGACTTTGTCTTCTTAGGAGCATTGACTTCTTTCAGAGCATACATCATAAATCAGAGTTAGACGATCTGATACTAGATGTGATGATGATTATCAAAGGCATACAATTACTTGCTTGTCAAGCTTATCAGAGGCAGACGAACAGACGTTTGTTGAAGTCATCGAAGCCAGAAGAGTCAAAGCATATATCATGTGTTACCAAAGTCACTAGAACCAAAGCATTGCTTGCATTATCAGAGTCAACCGAAATAGAGCGTCACTTGCATCACTAGAGGCGCGTGTTAGAACGCGTTCACCAGACTTAGAAAAATGGAATGAAGAGAAGTCTTGGTGTTCCTTTGTCTTAGTCCAATCATCAGAGGATATAGCATAAGGTCCTACACAATTCACTTAATCTGAGAACTGTACACTTAGTCAAAACGTTAGTGCTTTAAATTTTTCCCACAAATTGATTTTGTTATCATCAAAACAAGTAAGGGTCATAGTTCTTCAAACTAACTTGGTTCTAACACGTATATGATAATTTGTTATATAGTTCCCGAAGAACTGATAATTTGATAATCAAGCATCCTTGAAGGATTGCTCAAATAATAATTTTTCTTGATCATTGTTTATGAAGATCTATGTGATATAGTTCATGAAAAGCTAATGTTTAAAATTAAAGCATTCATGAAGGAGTGTTCAAAGAATTAATTGTTCTTGATAATTGTTAATGAAGATCGTTGTGATATAGTTCCTAAAGAATTATTATTCAAGCATCCTTGTAGGATTGCTCAAAATATATGTCTTTTCTTGGTCATTGTTGAGAATTTCGGTATAGTTCTTGAAGAACTAACTATTCAAAATCAAGCATCCATGTAGGATCATACAAAGTGTATTTTTCTTGGATATCGTTTAAGAAGATTTGTGTTTGAGTTCTTGAAGAACTAAATTGTTATAACATGATTGAAGTCTAAAATATCTATTTGATCTTAGTATTAATTTTATGAGAAAGGAAAATATATAAGAGACAATATGTATATTTCTATATCAGTCGAATATGCTCTTGAAGTAGCAAAGTTGAAAATATAATTTAAACAATATTTTGAAATATTGATCACAAATTGTCTATTATGATTGTGGTAATTGATTTAGTAGAAATTGTTATTTATGTGGTATTGATGAATTACATGTGAAGGTTGTGGTGGTGGTGGTGGTTATGATGATGATGATGATTCTATGAGTATGATTTGTCGTTATGATCTTTATTACTCTTGATAATGGTGTAGTGATTTTTTATGAATACAATGATGTAGTAACTCATGAATTATGGAGATGTTTAACTACTCTAAGTATAATTTCTCTTCCTATATCTTGAAATTCTAAGATAATACTTGGTAGGGAGAAATGATATAAAGAATAATATCATTTGTGTTCTTATTGTCTTGAAAAGTACAAAATGATATTTATAATATTTGTTAGTTTTATGTCAAAATTTTACTAAGAATTACGAAAGTGTTTGAACAAATGTAAATATTTTTACTAATTTATATGAGATTAAATTAAAATTTTAAACACTATAATCTCATAATTATTTTTCCCAAATTTTTGTGAAACTTTCTTATTACCTTGTCATTAAACAATTTAATTTTATTCCATAACCAATTCATTTGATATTTTAATTTTAGAATAACTCATACCAAACAAAT
>JBBPBQ010000004.1:13928383-14060984 GCA_037974755.1 Cicer yamashitae | reverse complement strand
ATTATTTTATTATTGTTAGTTGTGCTTGGAAATTTTTGTATGTAATCTATAGATATTTGGTGCTAATTAAATCTGAGAATGGTATACTATTTTTAAATGATATATTATCAAAAGAAATATTTTATGAACTTGTTGTAGTAACACTTTAAAAAATATTTTATGAAAAAAATATTTTTGACTTGTGGGATTTGAAATTATTTGATGAAATCTATAAATATTTGGTTGTATTTAATGAGAATTGTTTACTATTTTAAATCAAATACACTCAATATTTGAACCTAATATATTCTATGTAAAATTTTAATTTATAATAGTAACACTAATGTAAAATATTTTTCTATTAAAATGTTATGATTACGAGATTATTTAGGCTTAATTTTCTTGATTCTCACACCAAATATCATTGACTTTGGTTGTCATTAGAATGCTCATTTGTTAAATATTATAAATTCTTTTAAGCAATTTTTAAGTCAATTTAAATTGTATTATCACTAAGTAAGTATTATTCTCATAAATTATATGTGTAAGCTATGAGTAGAAATATGTGAGTTATTATTGAAGTCTTGTTAATGTTATTATTTTAAACCATCAAAGTGAGAAATTGGTGAAGCGAGTAAATCAATCGTTGATATTATAATCACTTATGATTGGTCATGCATGTGCACAAAATAAAAAACATTCATTTGATGATCAATGATTGACATTACTCACTTTACTCTCTAAAGTGAGTTACTCACTTTAGAGGAGCCAAATCCTTTTGTTTTTGTTGGATATGAGTTAGTTTTAAATTTTTATTATGAAAGTTATTTAAGTAATGATCTTACATATGCATTGGAGTACTATTTAATATATATATATATATATATATATAGTAATACACAAGGTATATCATATCTTTAGAATGTCATTTATTAAATAAACAAAGTTTTACAAAGATATGATTTTTTTTTTCAAAGAGAATATATGATTATTTATTATTGATTCAAAATTATTAGAACAATTGAAACACATATCCTTGTAAACCTAAAGTTTACATATCATATTAAAGTTTGTTGTTGACAAGACTAGTTGGGCTATCTCGAGGCTATTACGATGCAAAATAAATAGTTAAAAATTTCTATGGGTATGTATTGAAGAGTCAGAAGTTCCTTCAATCTAATAACTTTTGTGCATTACTAATTTGAAAAAGAAGTTGATAATTTGAGAAAATGAGAAAATGAGTTTTTCACACACACATATATAAGGTGATATTTGTGAGCCAATACATCGATCATGATCATGTGGACCTATTAGATATTTTATGACTTAAATTGATGCATCAATGAAATGGTCACATGTATGTTTATTGCAACTCACAACCAGAAATTAGTGATATTATTTTCTCAACTAATTTAATCAAGAGCCCATTTTCTAAATTTTACAGAAAGCATTTTATTAGTGAATATTTTAGATGTGTTGTGTATATTCCAATTGCTCTAGTATAATACACTAAGAGGAGTCCTAAAAGAATATTGAGAAAATATATTTGATATGAATCTCCATCTAATATGAAGTATCTTGAGCCAATAATTGGAGACTTGTTTATTGCCTATTACACTGATTATCAATTGATGAATTAATTTATCCAACATTAGGCGGAGAAAATAGGCTGATGAAAATGTGAACCAGAAATTCAAATGAATTACTTGAAATAGATTATTATCTTATATTGATCCTCTTATAAAGCAATGCGAACTAGAAGTTCAAAGCATAATTCGTTTGCAAAGTTAAGTAAGACTAATATTAACTGTTAATTCTCCTATCAAAATAGATGTCCATCTTGCACAATATTGTTGAGAAAAAAATCCCTTAATAAAGATGTTTTAATGATAACAAATTTTAATTTGACAAAGATATAATTAATTATGATTTTATTAAGTGATCTAGTTTGTGCTATTGAGTGTATTAATAATAAAACAGATTATTGTGAATCTTAAATAAGTTTTTGAAACATTAATTTGTTAGCACGTTCATCATCCTCAAAATTGGAAGTGTTCACTATCAGTCTCATTAATTGAAGAACTGAGGTTATTCATTAATGATAGTTAAGACATAAATGGAAAAAAGAATAATGTTTTTATAGTTCAAACAAAAAGAATGTGCGACATAGCTTAAAAGGAACATTCTCATATGACACAAAGAACAAAAGAAATATTGAGAAAAGGACAAAATGACACTATTCACATGTGCAAAGAGCATGTTTCCAATCATACTCATGCATGTTCAACATAGTTAAGGACATTCAAACATGAGGACGTTGAGAAGAGCATGTTTTGCACTGCAAGTACATAGAACAACTCATTGCAAGCTCATACATACTACTTTACAGCTCATTACAAGTTGTCAATATGGTCAAGCTCCTCTAACGTGTTCGTAATAGAAGAGGATGTCTTCATACCGATGAGGACGTCTTCATACAAAGTAAAAGATGATCATGAACATCCTCAAAGAAGATGATGATTACCAGAATGAAGAGGACGTTTACCAAGATTGCAGAGGACTTTCAAGCAACATACTCTAACACCTTGGGACATGTGCCCAACAGTTATATGTGTTCTTTACAACAACAATGACCCTTTCCAAGTCTATATATAGATGGTGCTTCAAGCTGCAATCTCTAAGAGACTACAATCAAACATATTTCACTTTCTTAAGTGCAAAGTTATCAAAGTTCTTTTCAATTATCAAGAAACACACAATTACTCTTTGACATAGATTTTAGGATCAAACTTTTTAGTATATTCTTAGTTCAACCTATTTCAATAGTGTTGTGATCAGATTCAAACCAAATCATCATTATCATCTTTTTGTAAACATCGTCAAGTTTGTTTAGATAAGAGAAAACTTGAGTGACTTGTTGTAAGTATCATCTAAATATGCAAACACAAGAACAAGGGGTTGAATTGTGTTTCCCAAAGTTGATAAATTTTTGCTAATTTGGTGAAGGTTGGTTAGTTTTTATGAATTATTTAGATAAGAAGCAATCAAATTTAATGGCAGCAAGCAATGAAAAGATAAATAATTCGACACATAGATTTATCTTGGTTCACCACTAACTTGGATACATCCAGTCCCCTCATTCAGAAGGCTTTAATCCACTAATTCAAATACCTTGAATTACAAAGCGCCTGACCCACCAAACCAGTCTTACCAAACAGCCTGACAACCCCAGACTTTTGAGGAACTAACCACCTTGACCCTACAAGTCAAGTCTTCTCCGAACAACCTGACAACCTCAGTCTGAAGAAGGAACTAAACCATTATCAGATTGGATACAAAAGATTGGAACTTTAAGTGTTTGCTTCTAACAAAGCTGATAATAATAAAAACTCTCACACTCTAAGAAAAAACACTTAAAAACTATTTCTAACTTGAACAAGTGTTTCTCTCTTAGACTCTAAGATGAATTTGGAATTTTGAGCTTGAGTTCTTCTACTCTTTTCTGCTTCAGCCTCGAGTATCTATTTATAGTTAAAATTAGGGTTTCAATTTAGTTCTTGTTTAATTCTGAATTGTATCTTGTTCAGATTGAGTTTGTAAATTCTTCAGATTGATTATGTTCCTATTTTGTTTAGATTGAGTTTGTAAATTCTTCAGATTGATTCTGTTCATATTTTGTCCAGTTTGAGTTTGTAAACTCTTCATATTGATTCTGTTCATATTTTGTTGTAGATAAATCTTGATCAAATCTTCTTCAAATCTTGATCAAACCTTCTTCAAATCTTGACCATATCTTCTTTTCAACTTGATCAAAGATTTTCTTTAATTATAAATCTGAATCAAATCTTATTTTAGATTTTCATCAATTATAAATTTGAATCAAATCTTATTTTAGATTTTCTTCAATTATAAATTTGAATCAAATCTTATTTTAGATTTTCTTCAAAAACATGAATCTCATTTTATACTATTTGAAGTCAAATATATTGTTTTCATAAAATACTTTTTTAACATCAAAACTCTGAGTATAAAATCAACTTGGTTCCAACATCATCCAGTTTGTCTAGTTGAGAGAAAAATTGAATGATTTGAGTAAACCTGTTGAGGCTAAGAAATAAAAGTGTATAATCAAGTGTGACTAAAGGAAGAAGATTATGTTGAGAGGTTACTCAACTTACTAGTGAAAATCTCACAAGTTGTGAGGATTGGATTAGCCCAAATTGTGTCAACCAAGATATTCATTGTGTGTGATTTCTTTACCCTTATCTCTTATTATTCTATTCTTGAACCTTATCAAAACACGAGTCGGTTCATCATACTGATTTAGCATTTCCAAATCTTATCTTGAGAAAGAATTTTTGAAGTGCAAATTTTAAAGGGTTAAAATTCAAACCACCTTTCTTGTGACCATTATATTCACTTCAATTGGCATCAGAGCTATGCTTCTAAAAGGTTAGAGCCCTTAATAGTGTAAGAGGAAAAGATCCATGAAAAAGTGATGTCAAAAACTGCAAAGTTCATACTAGAAGAAGGATCTGCAAACATACCACCATTCTTTGATGGCACATATTACTACTTTTGGAAAGAAAGTATGAAGTTGTTTCTTGTCTCTTAAGATAATGACATGTGGAGTATAATTGAAAACAATAACTATGTACCACAAGATGATGAGAATGATCCTGCATCAGTAGTGAAAACAAAAGCCTCATGGATAATTGATGACAAGGTAAGGGTACTTCAAAACTCAAAAGCTCAGTTATTTCTAACATGTGCACTAAGTTGAGAAGAATATGAGAGAACACTTGAATGCACAACTGCTAAAGAATTATGAGATTTCCTTCAAACTCATCATGAAGGAACCAATCATGTTAAAGTGCTAAAGATACAATAATTTATATTGGTATTAGAAAATTTGAAAAGTTTGAAATGAAAGAAGATGAAACTATTGATGAAATGTATGCAAGGTTAACAACCTTTGTAAATGAAATGAGATCTCTTGGAAAAACATATTCAACTCAAGAGAGAGTTAGAAAAATATTAAGGAGTCTCCCAAAAATATGGAGACCAATGGTTACAGCAATAACTGAAGCAAGAGATCTAAAAGAGTTAATATTGGAAGATTTAATTGGATCATTGAAAGCATATGAAGCAATAATCCAATAAGATAAATCTCAAAGGAAAGGAAAAAATGATAGCACTAAAAACAATGCAGGATGGGGGATCTTTCATACAGAAAGGAGAAACACCAATTGGTAAAGAAAAGCTCGAGATCAATGAACATCCTAAAGAAGAGGAAGAAGATGAAGCTGCTCTTATCTCTAAAAAAATTCAGAGGATGTTCAAAAGAAGAGATCAAAACGGAAAGATGTACAACAACAAAAAATAAGATCCAAAGAATGAATTAACAAAAGTTAAGTCACTTGTTATGGATCCAACAGATTGGGACATTGCAAAAATAAATATCCCTTAAACAAAAGAATGCAAAAAAGTTTGAAGGTGCAAATACGAGAAAGGGGGTTGAATTGTGTTTGTCTAAGTTGGATTCTTTTTAATTATTTATTCAAGAACTGGTTCAAGTTGGTGATATTAACTAAAATAGAAGCAGTAACAATCATGCTTAAGTAATCAGAGGCAATAGTAAAGTAAAGAGTGCAAAAGTAAAGTGACACAAACAGATTTATCCTGGCTCATCACCAACTTGGTAGCTACATCCAATCCCTTCACTTAGAATGATTTAAACACTAATTCAAATATTTGAATTACACAGCACCTGACCCTACAATTCATTCTTCTCAAAACAACCTGACACCTACAGACTTTTTGAGGCAAACAAATACCTTGACCCTACAAGTCAAGTCTTCTCGGTACAGCCTGAAAACCACAAATTGCTTGAGGAACACTAAAGACACTATCGAGTTGGGTTACACAAGTTTGGAGCGGATTGTGTTTTTCTTCTTTTAAGAAGATTGTTACAATTGATTTCTCACATTAAAACACTTAGAAAATATTTCTTTGAGAAAACGCTTCTCTAATGCTTAAACCTTTGAACTTTGAATACTTAAGAACTTTGAGCTCTCAAAAGTTTTTCTGAATTGTATGGATTTCTGAGTTTATGAGTTCATGCTTTCTTCTTCAGCCTAGAGTATCTATTTATAGAAGATATTAGGGTTTCACTTTTGTCCTTGTAAAATTTGATGCATATCTTTCTTGTGAACAAATTATGAATGTATCTTTTTGTGAACAAATTATGAGTGTGTCTTCTTGTGAATAATTATGAGTGTTTCTTCTTGTGAATAACTTTGAGTGTATCTTTTTCTAAATAATTCTGAGAGTATCTTCTTGTGAACAAGTTCTAAGCATATCTTCTTGTGAGCAAATTCTAAGCATATCTTCTTGTGAGCAAATTCTAAGCAAATCTTCTTGTGAACAATATTTTGACCACATCTTCATGTGAACAATATTCTGACCATATCTTCTTGTGAACAATATTTTGTCATTTTTAACTTTATGATAAAAGCCTCAAAAGACCCCCAAAAAACTGCTACTATGCCTTTTGGAATGGCACTTACCTATATCAATCATTTCCTACTCTAGGTTCACCTCCAAAAATTGCTCCCATATGAGGATATAGAAAAAGGCTCAAACTGAGCAAGATGTCCTTGAAACAACTGTTGAGGAACCTCTAAAATAGGTTACATAAAAAAAATGAACTGGAGGAAAAATAAAAATGAATGAAAAATGGAAAAAAGATATTCTAGTAGAAAAAGTTGAGAATGATCATGTGGATGATCATATTTATGAGGAAACTTCTGCTGAAAATCAAATTGTCCTTGATCATGATGATCAAGAAAAAGAAAACTATGTTGAAAGTGAGCAAACTAATGAGGAAGATGAGCCATTTCAAGAAGCTGAGGAAATTGAAAAAGTTATTGAAGCTGAGGACGATGAACTCACTTAGCCAGAAAGGAAAAGGAAGATACTGAAGTATCTCAAGATGAAAGAGCTAAAACCATTCTACAAGATGAGCAGGTTAATGATGCTCATGTATATGAAGATCACACTATGCCTCATTTTGAAACTGCTAAATAGGAACAACATCATGAAAATACTCACATAGATGAAAATGTTATTGCTGAAGAAGGTCATCTTAAAAATCCACCTAATTCAAATCAACATCCAACTATGAATTTTGATTTTGATATCAATGAGCATCTTACTAGTGAAGAAACTCATATCCATCATCCTCAAGCTTTTACTGCTCATTTGGATGAACCATTTGCAACCACCACTCCACTCATGGACTTCATTTTCCAGGTCGAAGAATCTAACCATATTGATCCTATTCAATAAGCTGCAAACTTAGCTTCCAATTTCTCACCAATCTTCTCTTCACCAAAGATAAGCCATACTTCTAATCTTGGATCTGAGGCTATAAGTCATTTCTTAGTTTCTCTTGGCCCTATCTACGATTCATTTATTCCTCCACCACCTCCATAAACAAATATGCAGGTCTCCAACCCTTTTCAAAATGTGTCTGTTAAAGTTAAATCTTTTGATACTTCCACTTTCAAATAGGCTTTTAGTTTTAAAAAGAAAAATAACCTCTTCTGGAAAAAGAAAAGGTGCAGGATGAGGATGAGGATGCTGCTTATCCTAAGTGTACCAACATTGAGAGGGAAGTGAGTAAAACATGGAAGGATATGAAAAATAATTGTTTGAATGCAACACCATTATTCTCAATGCCCTCTACAATTCTGTTGCTCAAAATGCTCTGCTTGTTAATTGGATAAGCAAGAATATGCTTCCCAATCTCCCTTTCATTACTGAACCTCCTCCCATTTAGATTCCCATGAAATAGGATCTTCCTCGTCCATCCAATTCTTCATCCTCAAATGTCTTTTCTCCTTCCAAGTGAAGGGAGTCTTTGTTGGATCCCTCATCTTTTTGTTAATGCCAATTGGGGGAGAAGAATTAGGAAATAGAGGGAAGGAACACAAGGATTTTTGTACTAGTTTACAACATAGTGTTGCTACATCTAGTCCTCCATTTAATTAGAGATTTTGACTCAGTATAGTCGAGGACTTAATCCTCTATTTCAACAATATCATTCAAGTAGTGTTTACTCTGCCTCTTCATGCTTTGAGTATTCTTGTCTAGCCTCTCCAAGCTGTCACCATTAGAATCTTTCTTCAACTTTCTGGCAGTCTCCTGTTGAGGTTCATAAGTATTGTTATACCTCTTCAAGTACCATTTATGGATGAAAGAGTTGTTGCCGTTATCGGGCCGATTTACATCAGTTCCAGTTTGTGTCTGAATGGACACAAAGTTTGTTTCTAGGATTCTAAATCTCATTGAGAGAATATTACAGTTGACATCCTATTATCCATTCAAGTGTATCAGACAACTTGATTGATTTACATCAATTCTAATAGCTCTTTACTGAGAGGATTTTTCATTAATTATTTTCTTTTGATGTGTTTTCAACGTTTACATAATTTCTTCTTAACACATTGCCTTTTCCATTTTTCTCTACATATTGATTGATTGACCAATTTCTTCTTAAATACTGAGAACAAGTGTTTATTGAGAATGTTTCCGTTGGAGATCTTGAATCAGCATTTAAGGCAAATTATTCTTTAAGACATATCCATATATATCTTAATAACTTATTATGTGTATCCTTAATTAAGAAGACGGATCTCAGAGGATGTCATGCACTTCTTCAGTAAGAGGATAAGTCCATTATGATGAATGGACGGCATTAGAGCATAGACTCCTTATCTGAGCGATGACTTTATTAGATTGTTGACTTTATTAGAGTGGAAGCTTTTTATTATAGATTGATATTTTATCAGATCCAGAAGATCAAATGCTTGTCACACTTATTAGACCCAGACGATTAAATGTTTTTCACACTTATTAGAGGCAGACGGTCATATACTTTACACAGTTATCAGAGCCAGACTAATCAGAGCATTGCTTACAACAACAAAATCACCAGAGGCTCATTTCAGAACGCGTTCATCATAGTCAAATACAACTTCTTCAGAATTACTATGAACTTGTTTAATAGATTTTATTTTCTTTGTTCATCAGAGGATCTCGCTTGTACCAGAATATTGACTTTATCTGAGGCTTTACTTAGATTTTTCTTCTTTTAATCTTTGAGTTAGAGGTTCAACATAGTTTTTAGTCAAAGGTAGATAGTCATTGTAGCGCTCTTTTCTTTTGTATTTATAGGAACAATCATTGACTTGTATTTCTTTTGTCTTTAGCTCTTTGACTCGAACTGCATATCGTCAAATGCATATTGCAATACTTCTTATCACTATAATATGACTTTCTCTATTAGTAAACATAATTACTTGTTTATTAGGTGACAATATTATGTGTTAGAAACACTCAGATTATTATCTCTAACTTACTCATAATTTAAGTTACCTTAAAATAGATGGACATGAATATAAATTTTTGTCTTCTAACTTTTTCTGCACACTTAGCAAATACAATTTGGGGATAATTGTTCTTTATTTGTTTGTTTTTGTTATCATCAAAACATCGCCTAGAGGATTATAGCTAAAACCAATTTTGCACTAACAAAACTTAATCTTTTTGATTAATGATTAATTCCTTTTCTTTTTTGAGTACGTTTGAATCATCGCTAACTATTATCTAAATGAATGAACATCACTATGATTAAAAACTGGTTATGTTTTAAAATCTTACTTGTCAAAACTGATGCATAATTTGAGGAGGAGTATTTCCAAAAAGTTTTTTTTGAATTGAATGGATATATGAGTTTATGAGTTCGTGCTTTCTTCTTCAGCCTTAAGTATCTACATATATAATAGATTAGGGTTTCACTTTTGTCCTTGTAAAATTTGGATCATATCTTTCTTGTGAACAAATTCTGAATGTATCTTCTTGTAAACAAATTATGAGTGTATTATTACAGAATATAGGAATGTTACTCTCAAGGATTTTGTAATCATCCAGTTGGTATTTCATCCAAAGCAGTTGAGAGCTACAGCTAGCTGTTGATACTCAGCCTCTACTGTTGATATTTCAATTGTGCTTTGTCTCTTACTTGACCAGGAGATTAAGTTTTCACTTAGAAATGTGCAATTTCCACTGATGCTTTTTTCTTTCAAGTTTGTCTCCAGCATAGTCAACATCACAAAAGACACTTAATCTGTACTTAGTAGACTTCTTATATAACAAGCCAATGCTGGAAGTACCTTTCAGCTATCTAAGGATCCTTTTAACAACAATTACGTGAGGTTCCCTTTGATCAGTCTGAAATCTTGCACACACTAAATAAAATATCAGGTTTGGAAGCAATAATGTACAAAATTGATCCAATTTTTACCCTGTATGTTTTCTAGTCAACCTTCTGGCCTAATTCAACTTTTTCCATTAAGCAAGTAGGGTGCATTGGTGTAGCCATATGTTTGCAATTATTCATCTTAGACTTCTTGAGAAGCTCTTTTGTATACTTGGTTTGATGAATGTATATGCCCTTCTGACTTTGCTGAATTTGTATCTCTAAGAAGAACTTTAGTTCTCCCATCATGCTTATTTGCAATTCAAGCTGCATTAACTTAGCAAATTCTTGACAAAGAATGCCATTAGTAGATCCAAAAATAATGTCTTCTATCGATTTTCTAAACAGGATGGTGTCTACTTGTGCTCTTTCAAAACTGTTTTTAAGCAAGAAATTACTTTATCTATCATACCATGCCTCAGGTGATTTGCTAAGTTTAAACACATAGTCTGGAAATGCAGAGCTTTCAAAACCTGGGGTTGCTTAACATAGACTTCTTCAGTTATATACCCATTTAGGGAAACACTTTTAACATCCATTTGAAATAATGTAATGTTATTATAAGCAACAAAGGAGAGGAGGATACGAATTGCCTCTAAACTGGCCATTGGAGCAAATGTCCTTGTGTAATCAATACCTTCTTGTTAACTGTAACCTTTTGCAACTAGTCTAACCTTGTTTCTGACAACTTATCCCTTTTCATTTAACTTGTTTCTGAAAACTCACTTGGTTCCAATAAGGTTTTTCTTTGGTTTGGGTAGTAGATCCCAAACATCATTCCTTTTAAATTTATTCAACTCTTCTTGCATTGCAAGGATCCATCCATCATCTGCCAATGTTTCATCAACACAGGTAGGTTCAATTGATGATAGTAGACCAAACAAGGTTGTGTCCTTCAGTGATGATCTAGTCTTCAGATGATCATTGCAATTTCTAATAATCAGAGTTTTAGGATGGGATGACTTGTATTTCCATCCAATTGTGACTTCTGAGTTATTTTGACTGCTTCTGACTTGGTCAGATTCATCTTCTAATGTTTTGTTATCTTCCTCTAATTTACTTGCATCCTTTGATTGTTTGGGTTCTTCTGGTTTGTCTGCATTTGCTTCCTCTAGTTCCAGTAAATCTGCAATATCCTCAACTTGCTTTGACTTTTTAAGGTCAAGCTGTTTGTCATCAAATTTAACATGTATTGACTTCTCCTTAATTTGAGTTTCCCTATTGAACACTCTATAAGATTTGGACCTTTCAGAGTATCCAAGGGATGTACACTTTTGTGAGCGGGGATCAAACTGGCCAAGGTTGTCTTTAGTGTTTAACATTTAACAAATACAACCAAATTGCTTAAAGTAAGAGATTTTAGGATTTTTGCCCTTCCATAATTCATATGGTGTTTTATTCAATATTGGCCTAATTAAAATTATATTCTGAATATAGCATGAAATGTTAATTGCCTATGCCCAAAAATGTTTTGCAACATCCATTTCATTTAACATGGTTTTATCCATTTCTTGAAGGGATCTATTCTTTCTTTCTACAACTCCATTTTGATGTGGTGTTCTAGGAAAGGAGAAGTTGTGTGAGATTCCACTCTCATCACAAAAACTTTCAAAGAACTTGTTTTCAAATTCTCCTCCATTATCACTTCTAATTGTTATAATCCTAAGATATTTTTCATTCATTACTTGTTTGCAAAATGCAATAAACACTTTGTGGTAGTCATCTTTATTTCTTAAGAATTTTACCGAAGTCCACCTAGTGTAATCATCTACTATTACAAAGCCATATTTCTTTCCATTTAAGAGGTTGTTTTCACTGGCCCAAAGAGATCTATATGCAAGAGCTCAAGGGGTCTGGAGGTAGAGACTAAGTTCTTAAGGGTAAAGGAGTTCTTAGTTTTTTTCCCTTTTAACAAGCTTCACACATAATTTCATTTTTGTAGCTAAGCTTAGGTAAACCTCTAACAAGTTGAAGTTTATTCAATTTTGAGATTAATCTTAGGTTTGCATGACATAACCTTTTGTGCCAAATTAATTTTTCTTCATTTACTAACATGAGACATCTAACATCTTATTTCTCTAAGCTAAACAAATTTATCTTGTATAGGTTATTTTGTCTCTGACTTGTAAAGAGTACAAATCCATTTTTTGGAATAATTTCTTTGCATGATTTTTGATTAAATATAATATTATAGCTATTATCACTTAATTGACTAATACTTAATAAATTATGTTTAAGACCTTAAACAAACAAAACATTTTTAATGGAAGGAGATGTGCCATTACCAAATGTGTTGTGTCCAATGATATGGCCTTTTTGCTTTCCTCCAAAAGTTACTATGCCTCCTTAGATCAAAGTTAGGTCTTGGAACATAGACTTTTCTCCTGTCATATGCAACATAGATAATTTTGTTCTTAGGTACCCAAATTTGGTTGGGTCCTGATTTTTTAGTCTCGAAAGGTTTCTTGTCTTTCCTTGCGTTTAACATGGGTCAAGATATTTTGGAGTGACCTTTCTTGGAGCAAACAGTACATAAAACATCATTTTTGATAAGTTCAGAGTTAGTTAGTTTTTCTTGGTATTCTAGACCTATTTTACCATTTTTACTAACTTCATAAATAATAAAAGCATACTTGCTTCTTTCTATACTGTTAGCTAGAAAGTCTTGGAATGCTTCTTCATATTTATCAGAACTACATATGACACTTTATGAAGGTTGTGGACTTGTGACTAATCTTGTACATCTTCTTCTGTTCAGCATCCATCACTTTCCTTGGAATTTCAGTGCCATCAGTATTTGTTGGAGCAGTGTAGCCATCTTCCACTAAGTCCCAAAGTTCAGGATCTTGTGAGATAAAGAAGCTTCTGAGTCTATCCTTCCATTACTCAAATCTTTCACCATCAAACAGAGGTGGTCTTTTGATGTTTCCACCATAGGCTTCTTCACCGAATCCTGACATGTTGAATCCTTGGATCTTTCCTCAAACACTGTAAATTCTCAGCTTTAAATCGGGTTCTTGATGCCAATTGAAGGTGCAAACACGAGAAGAATGGTTAAATTGTGTTTGTCTAATTTGGATTCTTTTTAAATATTTATTCAAGAACTAGTTAGGGTTTGGTGATTTTAACTAAAATAGAGGTAGTAGCAATCAGGCTTAAGTAATCAGAGGCCACAATAAAGTAAAGAGTGCCAAAGTAAAGTGACACAAGCAGATTTATCTTGGTTCACCAACAAGTTGGTAGCTACATCTAGTCCCTTTACATAGAAGGATTTAACCACTAACTCAAATCCTTGAATTACACAACACCTGAATGTATCTATTTATAGAATAGATTAGGGTTTACTTTTGTCATTGTAAAATCTAAATTAGATCTTTTTTGTGAACAAATTCTGAATGTATCTTCTTGTGATTAAATTATGAGCATATATTCTTGTCACCAAATTCTGAGTATATCTTCTTGTGAACAATATTTTGACCATATCTTCTTGTGAACAATATTATAACCATGCCTTCTTTTCACCTTGGTCAAATATTTCCTTCAATTATAATTTTGAATCGTATCTAATTTCGAATTGTGTTCAAAAACTTATTCACACGAATCTTCCTTCATACTCTTGATTGATTGGAGCTCGAATGAATTCGGTTATGCTCTTGAATATTCAGAAATTCTGATTCGGCTAACTCTTTTCTTCAAAATGAATTCTTTCAAGTAAAGCCATTGACTTTCCATTTAAGCCATTGATTTTCTTGTTGAAGTGAGATGTTGTGTTTCTTAGATAGTAAATGTCAGAGGTACAATTGCATGACTTAGAATTAGTGGCTTTGGGAAAATCACATTGTTGAATTATTAGAGTTAGTGCAACATTAGAGGCTGCATATTTGAGGAAGCATTTTGAGTGTGTTGCAACTTTTGATTAGTGAAATATGAGGTTTGAATGCATGGCTTGAATAATCTCTTCAGAGTTAATGATAGCTTGATATAAACTCTTCAGAGACATGCTAAGTTTGTGCACATTAGAGGCACGCAAGGGATTTAGAGGCATGCTTCAAATTCAGCCTTCAGACCAAATTTCAGAGCCAATCTTCAGACCCAATTATCAGAGGAAATCTTCAGACCCAAACATCAGAGGCAGTCTTCGTAACCTTCAGAGGCCTATTACTTTCAAAGGCATATGTTTAGAGGCAGACACGTATGCTTTTATGTTCCTTTGATCTCATCCTCTGGTCACTTCCTTTGGTCACTTCCTCTGGTAACTTCCTTTGGTCACTTCTTCTGGTAGCTTCCTCTGGTCGTTTCTTCTGGTGCCTTCCTCTGATTTTCTTGTTCTAATTGTTTCATACTTAATGAAGCCATAAGTCCAAACAAATTGTTCTCATAAAATACCTTTGTTAACATCAAAATCATAAGAGAAAAATCAACTTGGTACCAATAGAAAGTACTTAAAGCTTCAATACCCAAGAAATTACAATCAAAGTTATTTCATTTTCTTAAGTGCAAAGTTATCAAAGTTCTCTTCAATTATCAAGAAACACACTGTTGCTCTTTAACATAGATTTTAGGATCAAACATTTCAGTGCATTCTTAGTTCAACCTATTTCAATAGTGTTGTGATAAGATTCAAACCAAATCATCATTATCAACTTTTGGTAAACATCATCAAGTTTGTCTAGTTATGAGAAAACTTAAGTAACTTGTTGTAAGTATCATCAAGTTTGTCTAGTTGAGTGAAAACTTGAGTGATTTGTGTAACCCTGTTGAGGCTAAGAAAATACAAGTATATAGTCAAGGGTGACTAAAGGAAAAAGATTAAGTTGAAAGGTTTCTCAACTCACAAGATATTTCTTTTGTGTGATATTTTTACCCTTATCTCTTATTATTCTATTATTACACAAAATCACACTACTATAACCTTGAAATACGATTATGTCCTTGAACCTTCTCAAGGTCCTTCTACAATTCCTTCTGCACCTGCGTTTGACCCATTGCAGTTTGTCAAGAAGGAAGACTTTGGTCGACTAGAAGCTAAAATTAAGGCACTGGTGGAACAAACTACCAAAAATCAAGATCCCGTTCAGAATACCTTCGACCTGATTTAGCTAAATTGAAAAATCCTCACCCTTAGTTAATTTTGTTGTGTGTATTGTTTTCATTTTTTCATGTACTAAGCACTCTGTATTGAATTGTTTTTGAGCTTTCACTCTTATATCTTTTTGGTGTGCTTTATGTCTATGTGTTGCTCTTTTTGTCTAATGACAAAAATGGAATTATGTTTTGTAAGAAAAATTTCTTGTTAGAATGTCGTACTCCATTTTTTTTTTTGAAACCTGATCAGATTAAGGGGGAGCTTTATTGTTTTACTTTGAACAAATCTGCTTGTATCACTTTATTATAAAGAAAAATTGTCCACAAAAGTAGATGTTGGTCATCATCAAAAAGTGGAAGATTGTTATAACAATCTTGTTGAAGGACAATGACTCTTAATTTTTTTTATGATAAAAGAAATTATTCTATGGGAACAATTTATTGGACTAATAACTTATTTAAGTGTGTAGACTCTTGTGAGGAGATTTAAAAGTGTTTATGCTACATCCTTTAATGAATAGACAAATTAAACAAAGTAGATACTAAATGAGCAAACATAAGAAGAGGGTCGAATTGTGTTTGAAAAAGTTGATAACTTTTTGCTAATTTGTTGAAGGCTGGTTGGTTTTATGAATTACTTAGATAAGAAGCAATCAGACTCAGAGGCAGCAAACAATGAAAACATAAATAATAGATCACATAGATTTATCCTAGTTCACCACTAGTTGGCTACATCCAGTCCCCTCATTCAGAAGGCTTTAATCCACTAATTCAAATACCTTAAATTACAAAGCACCTAACACTCCAAGACTGTCTTTCCAAACAGCCTGACAACCCCAAACTTTTGAGGAACTAACCACTTTGACCCTATAAGCCAAGTCTTCTCTTAACAACCTGACAACCTTAGATTGAAGAAGGAACTAAACCACTATCGTGTTTGATACAAAAGATAGTAACTTTAAGTGTTAGTTATAACTAAGTTGATAATAATAAGAATAACTCTCACACTCTAAGAAAAAACACTTAAAAAATATTTCTAACTTGAACAAGTGTTTCTCTCTTTGAACTCTAAGATGAATTTGAAAGTTTGAGCTTATGAGTTCTTCTACTCTTTTCTGATTTTCGCAATCTTCTAGTTCTTCAGCCTTGAGTATCTATTTATAGATAAAATCAGGGCTTCAATTTAGTTCTTGTTTAACTCTGAATTTTATCTTCATTCCTAGCTTGGTCAACAATGATCTCATTCAAAAATAATTTTGAACCAGATTTTTTTTATTATATGTTTTTTACCCAATTCTTTATTTCAGAATCCAATTTGAGCAATTCTTCTAGATTGATTCTATTCGTGTTTTGTTCTTATTGAGTTTGTAAAATCTTCAGATTGATATTGTTCATATTTTGTTGTAGATAAATCTTGATAAAATCTTCTTCAAATCTTGACCATATCTTCTTTTCAAGTTGGTCAAAGATTTTCTTCAATTATAAATCTGAATCAAGTCTTATTTTAGATTTTCTCAATTATAAATCTGAATCAAATCTTATTTTAGATTTTCTTCAATTATAGATCTAAATCAAATCTTATTTTAGATTTTCTTCAATTATAAATTTGAATCAAATCTTATTTTATATTTTCTTCAAAAACACGAATCTTCTTTCATACTTTGTGAAGTCAAATATATTGTTTTCATAAAATATATTTTGTTATCATCAAAACTCTAAGTATAAAACCAACTTGGTTCCAACAGATACAAAAAATATTCTGATATATATGTTGAGATATAACTGGTTCTGAAAAACTCACTCTCAACGCACATCTGTTGATTAATGTAATACAAGTTCACTCTGGTGATTCCGTGTCTAATAATCTTGGCATCCAATTTGGCCATCTGATAAAGTCAACACTCTGATAGAAGTCTATGCTCCAACATCATCTGCTCATCATAGTTGTTTTATCCTCTGAATCAAAAAGCGCATAACATCCTCTGGTCATCCTACCTTTTCTATCATGATACGTGGACTCAATTATAAAGAGGGATTTGGACCAGCCTTTAATGCTGATTTCTTTGAAAATTTGATACGAGCTATTATTTCACATGGTGACTGTTAAAAAGTCAAATTTGATGACAAACAGCTTGACCATAATAAGTCAAAGCTCGATGAAGAATTTACAAATTTACAAATATCAAAGGAACCGGATGAATCAGAGGAAGCAACAAAATTTCCCTCTAAAGAATTAGAAGATGCACCTGAAAATACAAGAATAAGTAATGAGGAACCATCTACAAGTAAAGGTCACCAGGAATTTAAACTTGGATGGAAATACAAATCTTCACATCCAGACACCTTGATCATTGGAAACTTAAGTGATCCTATGAAGACCAGGTTGACTCATATGGAAACATTTTTGTTCAGACTTGTAGAACAGAAACACAAGAAATGGGGGTTTGAATTGTATTTCTTTTTACATCTTTTTAACACGACTAAGCTATAGTAAAGAAAACGGGACAGAAGAACAACAACAGAACATAGAAACACAAACGATTTATCCTGGTTCACCACTAACACAGTAGCTACGTCCAGTCCCTTTCGATATGAAGGACTTAATCCACTAGTTCACAACAGACTAACACATTCACTAAACACCTACTAGTGAAATTGATTATGTTCAAGTCTTCTAAACCTTCTAGCTTAGTACAATCAAGATGTTGAGGAGGCAGCAACTATTGGGCTAGGTTACAAAAGAATAAGTTTGGGCTTTTCTGAAAGAGCTCTCGCAAAAGAGTGTTTAAAAATTAATTCTTTTAGAGAATTTTCTTAGCACTAAAAAGAATGCTTACGAGTAAAAGTGCAGGTGTGCTTATAGCTTGTGTGTTTCTTGTCTTTCCAGTGAGGATTGCACGTCCTTTTATAGAGATCGATTAGGATTTTTGGTCGTTGTATTGATTGCAAGAAATCAACATGAAATTTGTATCATATCTTTTGAGATTGATTTGCCATAGAAACTTTCAAAAATAGATCCTTATAATCGATTCAGCGTATCTAGGTAAAACGGTTGGAAAGTAGATGATATGATCATATCATGTCTTAAGATCTTCAGACATGTAGTAAATTGAGGATGCGCAAATGTTTTGTCTTCTTTGGAGTGTTGAATCTCATCAGAGCGTTGACTTCTTCTAAAGCATAAAACATAAATCAGAGTCAGACGATTAGATGCTTGAAGTGATGATATGATTATCATAGGCAGAAAATCACTTGCTTGTAAAGCTAATTGGAGGCAGACGAACAAAGTATAGTTGCGTTCAATAGAGGCAACTAAAACAAAACATATCATGTATTTCTAGAGTCACCATAACAAAAGCATTGCTTGCATTATTGGAGTCTGCCAACATAGAGAATCGCTCACATCACTTAGATACGCGTATCAAAGTGCTTATATCATACTTAGAAAAATTGTTCTCATAAACTGATTTTGTTATCATCAAAACAAGTAAGGGTCATAGTTCTTCAAACGACCTTGGTTCTAAAAATCTCCCCGTTTTTAATGATGACAAACATTTATTTTTGTGAACAATTTTTAAAATAAAGTATAAAAGAACATTATAAAGTGTTACAGCAAAGCTCCCTCTTAGAATATGCATGTTTAATTCATAAGATGAAAGATATTTTGACACAGTACTTTAATGTGCATTAGTAACGAAAGTTCAAAATAAGACAAAATTTATTGCTTAAAATTTCTCAAAAATACATTCTCTCCCTTTTGTCATCAAATAAAAAAGAGGAAAAGAAAAATACAGAGATTGAAAAGATATAAAAAATACAAAGAAAAACATGCATTTAAGAGTTGGGAGTCGTGAGCCTAGCCAAAATCAAACTAAGTTTATTCTGAATATCCTCCTGATTTTTGGCAGTTTGTTCCATAAATGCCTCAGTCTTGGCTTCCACTCGATCAAAATCTTCTTGAGGGATCAAAAAGGGGCCAGAGAGTTGATAGGGACTTCCAATAGCGGAGTCTGTAAACCTTAAAGCAGTAGCAATAGGAGCATTGAGAGTGTGTATCTCAATTTGTGCGATGAGCACAAGAAGCTGCAATGGTGCGAGCAGAGCAACCACAGAAGGTTCAAAAGTAAGATCACCAGAAGTAGATGGACTGCTCTTGGCTTTTTGAAGCTGTAAGAACCATATATAGAGAATCTCAACTATTTGTCTAAAAGCTGCAATGTTCTGGTAGGCCGACTACAACCCATGATCCATGTTGTCCCGAACCTAGTTTGTGACAAAGAAAATGACTTTGTTCCACTAATTTGAAACATCGTTAGGATCCAACCTTTGAGCATTTTTATTCCGGTGTGGAGATTTTTGCAGAAAGGGAGGTAAGGAAGGTAGCGAGGTATGGGGATCTAGATGGAGTAGATTATGTGGGGGGAATGATGGCCAGAGGGATGGGATGTAGTAGAGTTAAAAGGGAAAAGGGAAAGGAAATGCATAGGAGTCATCTGATGATGTATTAGACACAAGGTCAACAAGAACTGGCATAATTGGCGTAGCTTCTTGGGGAAAGGGATGAATAGAATGTCGTGATATGGGGTCAGGTACCAGGGTGGACGAGGTAGAAGGTAAAGGGAGAGTAGTGGTGGGGGTTGGTGTTTGGATTGAAGTGTTAAGCCTATGTAGGAAATGATGGGTTTTGTATCCGAGGGATGCAAAGTGGTCAGCTAGGGTAGCCTTAAACATTTCATTTGAGGCATCAGAGTCAGAAGCAGGAGGAGTGATGGGTGCAGATCAGAAGGAGGGTGAACAATGTTGGTTAGTTGAGGAGAGGGAAAGAAGGGAGTTGGTATAGGTCCAAGGTGGGGGATAAGAATAGGTTTCTCAAATTTTGAATGTAACTTTCAGTTCTTCCTTTGAAGAAGGGTTGTCATGTCTTCATCAGCGGTTGTTGTTTCTTCCTCGTCCTCTTCAATCCTTAGAGTCTGAACGAATTTTTTCCTCTTCTTCTCAAAAACTTGTGCAGCTTGAGGTAAAGGCAAACAAATTGGGGCCATAGCTTGGATAGACTGACACATCCTCAGATATTCCAAAAAAACTTCCTTGTTGTCTTCTACAAATAAGTGAGCAACAAAATCATCAACCTCAGAAAGAGCAGCCAGATAGCCACTTGCTTGACCTGTTGTTCTTCTAGCATAACCATTAGGTCAAATACAGTGCTTGGGGGACACCAGTCTCATCTTGATGAGGTTGGAGATGTTAAATATGAGAGCATATGATGATACCAAGTGTTCCTTTTGAACAAAGCCTCCAACTTCCTCCAGAGCTTGAATGAGAGAAGTACACATTATTACTACAGTTATCAATCTAAAGTAGGAGATAGACTTGATTTTCTCTATCCTAGAGTTGATGACGTAGGACCTAGGGAAGGTTCATTTTGATCTTAAGAGATGTTCCACATTAGACCCTTGTGGTCCTTGCTAACATGATCCACTGACCCACCTTTGGGCACCATACACCCAATAAGAATTTGAAAAGAACTGTATACATAGGTTTGAGGTGTACAAACTTGAAATTCACCTTGGGGTCTTCGAAGAGTTCTTTGTTGATTCTCAAAGAAACAACCCTTGACTCATACGCATTTTCAAGCATCATGCTTTCATCTAGGCATCTGGTGATGGCAGCAAGGGATTGTTGAGTGATCTTGATAGGGAGACCCAACACAGTGGTTGAAACCTCGTCATCGATATTTTCATCAATGAACCTCCAAAAATCTTTTACCAGGACGTCCAAAGAAATCTCTTGTTCTATGTTAAAGTATTCAAACCAGCCTACCTCAGCAAGGTCCTTGATGAAATCGAATTTGTTCTTAGCTAGGTTTCCAAAATTGACCTTTAGTTTGAGAAAAATCTCAAGTTGATCCAGCTTGCATTATGGTGTTGGAACATATGAGACGTTTCCAGTTGAGGGGTTTGAGGATGAACTTCACGCCATTGAAGTAGGATGGATTCAGGGAGAACGAGAAGTTTAAAGGTTCGCAAAGAATGAGAGTGTGGGAGTTGTGAGAGTTATGAGTGATGGTGAGTGATTATGAGTAATAAAAAAATTTAAGAGCCAAAACGGTTGAGTTTTCAAAGCCAGTACTAGACGCACACATGAGACACTTGTCATAGTATCACATCTTATGAGAATAAAACTGTTCATATCCAAGATTAATTGAATTTAGAATAACTGGAGGCACAAATAAATTCAATGCCATCACAGGCAGATCAAACATATTTTTAACCATTCACTCTATTTTACTAGAGGCAAAGAATACATAGGATTAAACATTATTCTTTAATAAACATATTATTTAGATGTTTCTTTATAAGACTGAATTTGTCCTCAACAAGGGGTTTAGTGAAAAAAATTAGCCCATTGATTATTGGTGTCGACAAATTTAATGTCTAAAATTCCTATTTGGACATAATCCCTTATAAAGTGATTTTTAATCTCTATATGTTTCACTATTGAATGTAAAAAGAGTTTTTGGTAAAACATATGGCTGAAGTATTATCATAGTTACTCTCATAAATTTTAAAATCTAGTTGATGATTCATCCACAACAGTTAAGTGTTGTAACTAGCTGTTGAGATATACTCTACTTCTGCTGTAGACAGAGCAATAGTGCATTGTCCTTTTCTCGACCAGGAGATCAAATTATCACTAAGGAATGTACAGTTTCCACTGGTGCTTTTCCTTTCTAGCTTATCTCCAGCATAGTCAACATCACAAAAACCTACTAACTTGTACTAACAGGATGGCTTATAACACATACCAAGCTTAGTAATGCCTTTCAGATATCTAAAAATCCTCTTACCAACTGTTAAATGGGACTTTTTAGGGTCAGACTAAAATCTGGAACACACACACTAAACATGATATTACGTCCAGAGGCAGTTAAGTAAATGAGGGAACATATCATTCCTTTGTATACCTTTTGATCTACCTTTTTACCTACTCGTCTTTGTAAGGAGAACAAGTTGGATGCATAGGTGTGGACATTGGTTGGCAATCATCCATTTTAATCTTCTTAAGAAGTTCTCTTGTGTGTTTGGTCTGGTGGATAAATACACCCTCTAGGGTTTGATGAATTTGAATTTCAAGAAAGAGTTTTAATTCTCCTATCATGCTCATCTCAAATTCATTCTACATTAGCTCAGAAAACTCTTGGCAGAGCTTGCCATTAGTAGAACCAAAAATAATATCATCAACATATATCCGGACAATGAGAAGTTCATTCTTAGATGATTTACTAAATAAAGTAGTGTCAACCTAACCTCTTTCAAGATCATTTTTTAATAAGAAGTTGTTTAGTCTATCATACCAAGCTCTTGGAGCCTATTTTAGACTGTACAAGGATTTCTTTAGTTTGAAGACATGGTCTGGAAATTCATTATCCTCAAAGCCAAGAGGTTGTTTGACATACACTTCTTCATTTATGTAACCATTTAAGAAGACACTTTTCACATCCGTTTGACATAGAGTAATTTTTAAAAATACAATAAACAAAATTAAAAGTCTAATAACCTCTAACCTTGCCACAAGGGCGAAAGTTTCAGTGTAGTCAATACCTTTGTACCGATTGTATCCTTAGGCATAGACTTGTTTCTAACCACTTAACCTTTATCATTAAGTTTGTTTTTGAAAACCCACTTGGTTCCAATTGACTTCTTTTCTTTAGGCTTAGGGACAACATCCCATACGTCATTCCTTTTGAATTGATTTAACTCTTATTGCACAGACAATATCCATCCATCATTTGATAAGGCTTCTTCTATAGTTGAAGGTTTAATTTCATATAGTAGTTCGAACATAGACGTTTCCTTGAGAGCGGGTGTGATTCTCAGATGATCATTTGTCTTTCCTATGATAAGAAAATCTAGATGAAAGGACTTTTATTTTCATCCAGGTTTAGATTCTTGATGATTTTGATCTGAATTGTTAGGCAAATCTTCTAATTCATTTTGGACTAACTTTATTAATTCCTCTGATTTATCTAGTTCCTTCGATATATTTGGTTCCTCTGAAATCTATAGATTTGCAAAGTCTACATCTAGCTTTGACTTTTTATGGTCAAGCTTTTTGTCATCACATTTGATAAAGAAAAGTGAAATGACGTATGGGATCTTGTACCCAAGCCGAAAGAAAAGAAGCTAATTGGAACCAAGCGGGTTTTTAGAAATAAGTTGAATGAGAAAGATGAAGTAGTAAGAAACAAAGCTAGACTCGTAGCTCAAGTCTATAGTTAACAGAAAGGTGTAGATAACACTGAAACTTTTGCTCAAAGGGTAAAAGCAATCATAATTTTACTTTTATTTGCAGTTTTTAATAAAATTATTTTATATCAAATGGACGTGAAAAGTGCATTCCTAAATGGTTATATAAATGAAGAAGTGTATGTCAAAAAACCTTTTTGGGATTGAGGATAATGATTTCCCATACCATGTTTTTAAATTAAAGAAATCCTTGTATGGTCTAAAACATGCCTCTAGAGCTTGGTATGACATATTAAGCAATTTTCTACTAAAAAATGATTTTCAGAGAGGCCAAGTTGACACTACTTTATTTAGAAAATCATCTAAGAATGATCTTCTCATTGTTCAAGTATATGTTGACGATATTGTTTTTTGTTCTACTAATGGCAAGTTCTTTCATGAATTCTCTAAGTTATGCAGAATGAATTTTAGATGAGCATGATGGAAGAACTAAAATTATTTCTTCGAATCCAAATTCATCAAACACTACGCCAAAAATGACATTTTATAGCGCGTCTTTTACAGCGCTTATTAAATACAAGCGCTGTTGTATAATTTTTTAAAAATAACGGAGGCTACAACAACGCTTTTTTTACAAGCGCTGTAAAAAAAAAGCGCTGTAGTAGGGTCATATAGGGTCACATACGCTTGCACATAATGTTTACAACTCATTTACAGCGCTTTTTTAGAAAGCGCTGTAAATTCAAGCGCTCTGACATAGCATTTTACAGCGCTTTGTGAGCGCTTTAAACACAAGCGCTGTAAAATGTAGCGCTCCCACCTTATGTTACATAGCTTTTAAAGCGCTTCTTGTGTAAGCGCTGTAATAGCCTTGCGCTTTCTCATAATCAAATGACCTATTACAGCGCTTTTGATACAAGCGTTGTAATAGGCTTGCCCTTTCACATTTTTATAAGACCTATTAGAGCGCTTTTTAAACAAGCGCTGTAAAATCATTCATTTTAAATAAAAAACATTCACTTTAAGTAAATAAAAACAAATTTAAAACAAATTTAATACGTTGTCCAAACCCTACGAACTCTCATCTCCCCTCCCCTGCGAACCCTCCTGTGCGCCCATCTACAAATTGATTTACCTTCTTCCTCCTTTAAAACAAATTGATCATCAACGTTGTCTCAGGTACTTTATTTTATTTATTTATTGTTGTCACTAATTCAAACTGATAAATTGTTACATGATATTAGATATGTTCTCATGATATATATGTTCTATTTTGAAATCAATTAATCTTGGACCAATATTATAAGATATGTGTATTATCAATATATAGGTTATCTATATCAGACTTGAAATCATCCTTATTGTGTAACTGCATTTATATATATAGGTCATATAAATGGACCGGAAATGGATGTCTGTCAATCGATTGACAAAAGAGTATGAAAATGGAGTGAAGGAGTTTATTGAGTTTGCAGTGATGAATGCAAAAGATCCAAATAGAGTCGTTTGTCTTTGTTTAAAATGTTGTTTTGGAAAACGCATTAGAGCAGATGAATTGGAAGGACATTTAGTATGGTATGGAATTGATCAAAGCTATACATGTTGGATAAGACATGGTGAGAAAATCAATGGAAACACTCGCACAGATACATATGTTTCAACTGATTTCGACACAAATACATATGAGCCGGACCGAGTTGAGGAGATTGCAAAAGCAGTTGAAGAAGATCTTCGTGATTGTCCTAAAATGTTTGAGAGCTTGTTGAGTGATGTAGAGAAACCATTATATAATGGTTGTACTAAATTCACAAGACTTTCGGTGAGCATTTTGGTATTTAGCTTGAACTGTTAATTTGTAATTTTCTGCTTATACTGTATGTAATTGTATACTGAACTTGACCTCATCAGGTAATTTATAGCTTGAACTATTTGAACTTGACCTGATCAGTTCAAGTTCAAACAGGGCTTATGATTTAACTAATTTGGAAGAAATAATTTAACTAATTTAACAGGGCTTATGTTCAAACAGGGCTTATGTTACAATAAATTATTACAGGGCTTATGAAAAAATAATTTAACTAATTTGGAAGAAAATAAATTCTTAGAGGGCTCATAAAAAAATAATTTAAGGAACTCTTTTACAGCGCTTTCCTCATAAGCGCTGTAAAAGGTTCACACAACCTTTGGACATGATAAAACAAAGAGTCATTTCATATATAAAACCCTATTACAACGCTTTTCTAAAAAAACGCTGTAATAGGGTTAACAAAATAAAATAAAGAGGTCTTTAAAGCTCAGATGGAGTATTCATTTACCAGACCAAATACACTAGAGAATTTCTTAAGAAATTTAAGATGGATGAATTCAAACCCATGTTTACACCTATGCATCCCACATGTTCTCTTGATAAGGATGAATCAGGGAAAAAGGTGGATCAAATGGTATATAGAAGGATGATTGGCTCTCTTCTTTACTTAACTAACTCTTGACATGATTTAGTATGTGTGTGCAAGATTTCAATCTGACTCTAAAGAATCTTATTTAACTAATGTTAAAAGGATCTTTATATATCTGAAAGGCACTACTAATCTTGGTTTGTGTTATAAGTCATCCTCTAAGTACAAGCTAGAAGGTTTCTCTAATACTGACTATGTGGGAGATAAACTAGAAAGGAAAAACACCAATGGTAGTTGTACATTCCTTGGTGAAAATCTGATCTCCTGGTCAAGCAAAAGACGAGGAATCATTGCTCTATCTACAACTAAAGCATCATATATATCAACAGCCAACTACAGCACTCAAGTGTTGTGCATGAAACATCAACTAGAAGACTTCAAAATTTATGAAATACACATTCTTGTCTTCTATGATAATACATTTGCTATATGTTTAACCAAAAATCCTATTTTACACTCAAGGGCAAAGCGTATAGAGATTAAACATCACTTCCTTAGAGATTATGTCCAGAAAGGTATTTTAGACATTAAATTCATTGACATTGATAATAAGTTTTATCCTAAAAATATAATTTTTTACAATTGTAATTTTGATATATAAAAATCAATCCAAATTACGTTGGATTGAATCAAATCAAATTTTTTAAATGTGTTATTCCAATCAAACCGAACCACATGTTATTTTATCTTTAGATAGATGGAGTTTTACCTCAAAGAAGAACCAAAACAAATCGTGAACCCCTTAATAACAAGCACATGATTGTTAGAAGCTATACGTCAGCATTATAAGTACGAAAAATGTTGTAAATCAATAAATGAACTCGGAAAACCTAGCCACCACACTTTTCTTTATCTTTTCTTTCTTCTTAATATTAGGTCATAGAATACCAGTGATTTGGGATAACTTTTTTGTCCGAAATCATCACTCTACATCTTTTTCACTCTATCATTTTACATAAAAAAGTAATTTTCATACATATCTATTTTCTTTGTGTTTTTTTCGTTATCTCGCCAATTAAGTGCGACGTTGTTTAAATTTTCTGTCTCGATGCGGTATTTTTTTATTCAGATTGACATATTAACTTCGATCCAAGTCAAATAGATTTAATGAATGACTTCAACGTTCTCAACGTTGCAGATCCGGAAGCAAGAGTATTCCGATCACTTTCATTTTGTCAAATTTGTTGGTATTTTACCGTTTTATGCTATTAATTTAGGTGTCGTGAATTTTTTTTATAGATTCATCTTTTTATTTTTAGTGAATTTGTATTTATGTTGTTCTCGATCGATATACTCTTTTAATAAGAATGAATAAATATTGTTTTTATGTTAAATAAATAAATGTTATAAATACTTTTTTAAAAATTGTTTTTAAAAGTTCACTAGTGCATTTTAACCTTGTTACATCGTTGATATTAGATCGGTTGTTATACATCCAATGTAATAAGCAAGACGGTGGAAAATTTGTTATTATGGTAAACTTTGTTAGATCTGTTCTAATTGAACTGTTCTAACATACAAATTTGTTATTATAGTAAACTTTATTAGATCTGTTCTAATTGAACTGATCTAACAAACATATTTGTTTAAAAAAATTGTACAAAAAAAAAAACAGTGGCAAATTTGTTATTGTATTAACATTATTAGATCTGTTCTAATTGAATTGATCTAACATACATATTAAAAAAAACTGCAAAAAAAAAAAACGGTGGCAAATTTGTTATTATTACAAATTTTGTTAGATCGGTTCTAATTGAACTGTTCTAACATATCCATTAAAAAAAAAGGCGGTGGAAAATTTGTTATTATTACAAATTTTGTTAGATCTGTTGTTTTAGACTGATCTAACAAACCGTTAAAGACAAAAAAAAATCTTTAAGTTAACCAAAAAAAATTAGAAATCACGCGCGAATGCAAACCCATTTTTCATCTTCATACTTTGTTCTTCTGCAAACCTAGTCACGCGAATACAAACCCATTTCATCCTTCATCAAGTGAAGTAAGGTTTTCATTTCCATTTAAACCTTACTTCACGTTTTCACCTTGTTCTTCTGCAAACCTTACTTCACGTTTTCACCTTGTTCTTCTGCAAACCCAGTCACGAATCACATGCGAATGCAAACCCATTTTTCATCCTTTGTTCTTCAGCGCGAATGCAAACCCAGTCACGAATTAATTAGTTACGTTGCGCCAATTCATTATTCATTCATTCTTCGTCATTCATCATTCATCCGGTCACGAACCAAATAGTCACGAACCTTCAACGCTGCAATATTTTCATCCTTCAACTTTTAACCTTCATCCTTCAGTGAAAACGCGAATCGAACGAACTTCAGCTTTCAGCCTTCATCGCCGGCGACGAGTTGGTCCGGCGCAACATTTTTCTACTTCACCATCGACGACGAGTTTTCTTTGTCTTCCTCTTCCATCTATCAACGAGCATTTCCGTCGAGAAGTGTCAATTTCTATCAGCATCGAGAAGTGTTTGTTGCTTTCTCCGGTAATTTTCTAATAATTCTTGTTTGTTACTAACAATCTAAAATTATTTCATTGTTCATTGTTCTTATTATTAATCTTTAATTGAATTTTATTTTAGTAATATTTAAAATAATTTCAATGTAACATTTAACAAGAAGATTAGATTGTGTTGTGAGATGTGATTGAAGGGGAGTATTGAATTGTTTATGTAGTAATAGTTAATTAAACTCTTATTAATTACAAAAGTGATGGAGAAATTTGAGAAGTGGTAATGCCTAAAAAACAATGAAAGTGATGGAGAAATTTGAATAGTATTAGTTACCCCAATTTTCAACCATCCTTTAAAATTGCATGCTGTGTTTGTGAGATTGTCTCTGTTAATAAAATTGCATGCTATGTGTTTGAGAAATTTGATGTTTGGTGTTGATATTGACGAATTTGCCAGCAAGCTCTTTTGAGATAATTTTCATGACAACCACATTCATTTGTTTTTTATGTATTGATCACATTCTTTTATTCTTTCAAGTAAATATATTGTTAGTCATCTGACATAGAAAGCAAATGTTTATATAGGCTAGAGAGATCTGATTCTGCATATATAATTTCATTTGTTTGTTTCAACAAATAACATACAGTATGAAAGATCTAGTACGTAGTTAATTCATAAAATTACCTGTCTATAATCACTTACATTGCACACACATATAATAATTTATGTCTATAATGCAACCAAATATGAGAATTGAATGTTGTGATGGGGGATTAGAGAGCACAATTGAAATTGATTTAATAATGGAAATTTATTTCAGTTCCACGTGTATGTACATATACAACAGTATGGCAGACGTAAACTATTCAAGTTCATTCATTGTTTGAATTTTATTTCTTTTTTTGTAGTTGCTCTGATTCCACGTTTTTGGTAGTTGTATATGTGAGCTCTAATCATGGATGTTATGATTGAACCTAAATTAAGCCTGAATTTCTTTGTATATATATATATATATTTGAGTTTGACATAGTTATGTTAAGAGATTTCATTATTGAAATTAAGCGTTATGTATGACTTGGTTGCTGACCCATGTCTTCCATTTGTTTGTCTCCTTTTTCTTTTTGTGATTTTTTCCAAGTTATTGTTGAACAGCCATATAGCTCTTGGTAAGTGTTACCTGATTTAAACTACTTCGGAAGGCTTCATTCTTTGACATCTTATTGTTTGTAGTTTGATGATTAATTAGTTGATTCAGTGCTGGTTAAAGACAATTTTTCCCTTCTAAATTTAGCAATGTTATATACTATAATACCAATTTTTTTGCAAGGATACTCTTAATTTAGCAATGCTATGCAGTACCAAATTTTGTAAGGATGGGATTTGAGTTTGATCATTGTCACCTTGATGATATATTATACATTGCAGATAGTTAGTTATTTTGATGAAATTATATGAGATAAGAAATCTATGTCAAATTCTTTTGACATAGATGTTTCAAAGCATTGTCAAATTAACTTTTTATGTAGAAATATGATTCTTAAAATGTGATTAAGATCATTTTACCATTATATATTTTTTTCAGAAGTAGTTATGGATCGCAGTTGGATGAATGCTAATCGTTTAAGTGAAGAGTATGAAAAGGGAGTTGAG
Organism: Cicer yamashitae; assembly: GCA_037974755.1. NCBI lineage: Eukaryota > Viridiplantae > Streptophyta > Magnoliopsida > Fabales > Fabaceae > Cicer > Cicer yamashitae. The sequence continues at coordinate 14,030,777 of JBBPBQ010000004.1, read as the reverse complement.
GAGTTTTTACAATTTGCTTTAAAAAAACTTCCTGAAAGTAAAGGAAGATTTTATTGTCCTTGTGTTATTTGTTTGAATGAAAATACATTACATTTTGAGGAAATACGAAGTCATCTTATTTGTTCCGGGATTGACCTGAACTATATCAGATGGATATGGCATGGTGATTCGTTAAACATGTCAAATACCTCAGAAAGAGAGGAAGTTAATGTAGATATGAGCGATCAACTAGATGACATGATACGTGATGTTGGACAAGAGTCCTTTAATCGTGCACATGTATATGATAATTTGTGTAGTGACAAAGAAGAGACTGTGTATCCGGGATGCACTAACTTCACAAGGTTGTCTGCAGTATTGAGACTGTTCAACTTGAAGGCGAGAAATGGATGGACAGATAAAAGCTTCACTAAATTACTTGAATTGTTGAAAGAAATGCTCCCATAAGGTAACACATTGCCGAATCGTAACTATGAGACAAAAAAGATATTGTGTCCAATGGGCATAGAGTATAGAAAAATACATGCATGCCCTAATGACTGTTTATTGTATAGAAATGAGTTTGAAAAGTTGAATACGTGTCCTAAGTGTGGACTATCACGCTACAAAATAAAGGATGGTGATTCCATTTATGACGAAAGCTCAAAGAGGCCTCATGCGAAGGTGTTATGGTATCTTCCAATAGTTCCAAGGTTCAAACGTTTGTTTGCTAATATAAATGATGCAGAGAATGTAAGATGGCATGCCGATGAGAGGAAGCGTGATAGATAACTCCGTCACCCAGCTGATTCTTTGCAATGGAAGAAAATTGATGATTTGTACCCGGAGTTCGGAAATGAGCCAAGGAACCTTAGGCTTGGACTTGCTATAGATGGAATGAATCCATATGGAAACTTAAGTAGTAACCATAGTTCATGGCCCTTTCTACTAGTTATCTACAACCTACCTCCTTGGATTTGCATGAAGCGTAAATACATTATGTTATCTATGATGATTTCTGGTCCAAAACAACCTGGAAATGACATAGATGTTTATCTAAGTCCATTGATTGAAGATTTGAGAATGCTTTGGGAAGGTGTTGATGTGTTTGATGGGTATTCCCATGAATATTTTAAGATGCGTGCAATGCTATTTTGCACCATCAATGACTTTCCTGCACATGGAAACTTGTGTGGCTATAGTGTTAAGGGACACAAAGCATGTCCTATATGTGAAGAAGGAACATGCTACCAACAATTGAAACATGGAAGAAAAACAGTTTACGTAAGGCATCGAAAATTTCTCAGGTCTAATCATCCATACCGTAAGTTGAGAAAAGCGTTTAATGGACACCAAGAGCATGAAATTTCCCAAAAAGCCTTAACTGGGGAGCAAGTTTATCAACGGGTTAAGGATATCAACGTTATCTTTGGAAAGAACCAAAAACATACATCTGAGAAAAATATATGGAAGAAGAAGTTTGTGTTCTTTGATCTACCTTATTGGTCTAGTCTAGATGTAAGACATTGTATTGATGTGATGCATGTGGAGAAAAATGTGTGTGATAGTGTAATTGGAACACTTCTCAACATTCAGGGGAAAACAAAGGATGGCTTAAAATCTCGCCTAGATATGGTTGAGATGGGTATACGACAATAGGATATCAACGTTATCTTTGGAAAGAACCAAAAACATACATCTGAGAAAAATATTGGAAGAAGAAGTTTGTGTTCTTTGATCTACCTTATTGGTCTAGTCTAGATGTAAGACATTGTATTGATGTGATGCATGTGGAGAAAAATGTGTGTGATAGTGTAATTGGAACACTTCTCAACATTCAGGGGAAAACAAAGGATGGCTTAAAATCTTGTCTAGATATGGTTGAGATGGGTATACGACAATAGTTAGCTCCACAATCAGCAGGTAAACGGACATATTTGCCTCCTGCTTGTCATACATTGTCAAAAAAGGAGAAGAGATGCTTTTGTGAGTGTTTACGGGGAATAAAAGTGCCACATGGCTACTCCTCAAATGTCAAGAGTCTTGTCTCAATGAAAGATTTGAAATTAGTTGGCTTAAAGTCTCACGATTGCCACATACTGATGCAACAACTACTACCAGTGGCTTTACGTGGCATATTGCCTAAGAAAGTAAGAGAGGTCTTAACTAGGTTGTGTTTATTCTTCAACGCTATTTGTAGCAAAGTCGTTGATCCTCAAAAATTAAATGAGTTGGAAAATGAAGCTGTTATTATCTTGTGCCAACTAGAGATGTATTTTCCTCCTTCTTTTTTTGACATCATGGTTCATTTAATTGTTCATTTAGTTAGGGAGATTAAATTATGTGGTCCTGTTTAATTGAGGTGGATGTATCCATTCGAGCGTTAGATGAAGATTTTAAAAGGATATGTGAAGAATCCACACCGTCCTGAAGCATCTATTGTTGAAAGGTACATAGCAGAAGAAGCTATTAAATTTTATTCTGACTATATGTCGAAAGCAGAAGCCATAGGAATTCCTAGATCTCGTCATGAGGGAACATGTGTGGGTAATGGTATACGAGGCTTAAAACTTAAGAGCATTGGGACGGGAAGTACTTCAAGCACATTTGTATATATTGAATAACACTCATGAGGTTCAACCTTACCTTTGTACTCATAAAAGCATTGTGAAGGAAAAATATCCTGGAATGAATGAAAAATGGTTGTTGAATGAGCATAACAAGACTTTCTTAAAGTGGTTTAAAGAAACCATTTTAACCAACAATACAACTTCTGATACATTAAAATGGCTAGCAAATGGGCCTCAGTTTGATGTCATAACTTGAACTGGCTACGATATCAATAATTTTACATTCTACACAAAATGTCAAGATGACAGTAGTACCATGCAAAATAGTGGGGATAAATAGGAAAAACTTTAAGGGTCATGTTGCTTCCCTTGCTCGAAGCTTTGTCAGTATTTTGGTGGATAATTGGGACGATGTAGATAGCGACTTGAAAAATCAAATATGGGAAGCTATTAAGGTACTTGTAGTTTTGTGAATATTTTAGTATATATATGATTTCGTAAATATATTCTAACGTCATACACTAACTCCTCCATTTGTTTTGTAATGTAGGTGAAATGGGATGTTCCTGATTCTGAATTTTTGAAAAAGAAATGGATTTCATATGCTGGTGAACGTAGGAGGGCATTTAAAACTAGTCTAGCATCTAGATATTTAAATGGTGGGGATTTGAGTCACAAATCTCCTCTTGAGGCATATACTTATCTTGATAAGGACATATGGAAGGCATTTGTTCAGAAACGACAAGATCCTTCCTTTGTGGTTAGCTAGATTTATAATTTAGTTTCTCTTAATAATTTATTTCTAGTATTACATTTAATTGGTGTATTACTTATAATAGGAGAAACAAAAGAAGGCACAAATGATTTAGTCTCATAATAAATACCCTCACCTAATGTCTCGTGGGGGATATGAGTTGCTTACTGAAAGATTGATGAATGAAAAAATAAAACAAAGACAAGAATCATATGGAAATTCAATAGTTGCACCTCCATCTCCACCATCACGCCATGAAAAGTGGAAGAGAGCCCGACAAAAGCCATCGGGAGATTACTCATCAGAAGATGCTCGTGTCATTGCAGAAAAAGTTGTAAGTAATTGTGTAACATAAAATTGATTATTTTTCATTTTCATATAACAGTCTTAATCAATTATTGATTTAAACTAATGGTCATTGGTGATTTGTTCTCGCAAATGATTGGTTGCAAATGATTTGTTAATAGTGAATTTGTTATGGGTTGTAAATTCCATCTTTTAGTATGGAATTTGAAATTGAATGTACCGAGCCATGGAATTTTAGGTATTCTACTATGTTATGGGTATTTTAAATTATTTACTATCTTTTTTAAAATTATGTTGCAGGTATTTGTTGAAGTGTTTTGTCAAAATTATTGTCTACTATGTTATGGGTATTTTAGGTTATTTACTGTCTTTTTTAAAATTATGTTGCAGGTATTTGTTGAAGTGTTTTGTCAAAATTTCATTTGTGTCTTCTGATTTAGAGTTGTAGGCTGATGTGTTTGAACAAATAAATGTGGATAATAAGATAAGATTTGTCATTTTCTTCACATATAGTAACATAGTAGAATACCCATGTGGATAATAAAATTTGTTTAGTGGTTTGTGGTTTGTGTTATTTGCCACTTTATTATCCAAATCCACCTTGACCAATTTTATTATCCAAGCTGAAATTATTTGTAGCCATGGCTAGTTCTTGATATGAAAATTCTGTTGACTTTGCCACCATAATTCCTGTAAGTCCAGCAGCACTACTAGTACCATGTCCACTGGATCCTGAAGTTTCATATTCTCCACTACCAGATGCTTCACCACATAACAGGAACAAAAAATCAGCCATACTAATCTTCTTTAAACATTTTCGTATAAGTTATTTTTATAAACTATCCTATAAAATTTTATAATGAACATGCCATAATCTATTTTCTTAAGTGTTTATATCATAAGATAAAAGAACTTCAAGCCAATATGAATACAAAAATTTGCTATTACCGCTTTGAGTTGAAAGCACGATAGAAGTTTCGAGCAGTTTAGTGTTCTGTTCTTCATTCTTCTGAAAGTATTTGACATAAATACAGATAACGAATAACAGAAATCCGAATATTCCGGCTATCGATATACAAACGGTTGCACCCTTAGCAAGACCTGATTATATTGAAGAAAATTTAAGCTCACAAGAAGCATTAACCTTTTTCACATTCTCATGTTTTTTGTGAACAAAGACTTAGAAGAAGGCCAAACCTGTTCTGCAAAAGGGAAAAAAATAGAAAAATGAAAGTTAGAATGATAGAACCATTTCTGTAAGCTTTCAACATGAAAAGTGAGACAATCAAAGTTACCTACCTAGGATACAAGGGAACATAATCTCCATTTTTATCTGCAAAGTTAAAAAATAAATAAATAAAACATTTAAGCAAATTCATTATATATAGTTTGAAGAAGAGTAAAAAGTAACTTAGCCTTTGTAAAGAAGAACATGTTACATACCTCTTCCTGGAATGAACACAATCCCACTGCCTCTGCTGAAATTGACATTAGGATTATAATTATGTATCAACACTTCATCAACTTTAGATTCAATTGCAATATTCCGAAGAGTATCACTAGACCTAAGTGGATATGTAAGAAACAATCCATATTCTTTTGAAATCTGACTATTCCCACAAGAACAATTGACAGTGACATTAACCTTAACCTTAGGAGGCAATGTTTGATTATGATCATAGTTGTTGAACTTTTGCAAAAGCTCAATTGTAGTCAAACTTGCATAATATGAATTTGCAATTAAATCATAAGTATCTCCTTCATTTGTTGTGTATTCAAACATATGTCCTAGAAATTCACCTTCAATACATTCACATTGGAATGGAATGTTGATTCTAGAAAATGAACAAAAACTTGATTTCTAGGACTCTATATTTGGCCTTTGGATACAATTTTCTTCATGTCTTTGATATGTGGTTTGTGTTATTTGCCACTCTGCCTAAATAGTTCCTAGTTGTTATGCATGTTTCTTTTATTCCTTGCTTAAAATTATCTTGAAAATTGTAATTTGGGTTGTACTTTGACATGGATGTGCCGCCTAGGAATGGGTGAGCAATAATTTTGTCATTGAGTATTCACTTTTACAGTATATATTCTTCGAATGATGGTTTTGAAATGATGAATTGAGTTGAATGGATGTTTGATTCAGGTGTATCATCGCTTGTTGGTGCAGATCTTTGTGTGCTTCTGGTGATTGCGTTATTGCAGACTGTGTGCTCTGGTGTAGTGATTGTGTTAGCCTGTCCTTTTACAACCTTTTGATTTCATCTGTCCCTTTTTAATATTTGATCCATATGTTGTTCGTTAAGTTATTGACATAGACTAGTTTTGTACTTTTAGCTGGATCACTTTAGCTGTTACAACCTTTGTTTCAATTATATGGTTACTTATCGTCATTTCTATTAGATGAGTATGTACTTAGTTACAATATTTGCACATACCAACTTTATTGACGGCAGTGAACTTGAATCCTATTATCTGTACTGTAAACTTGTATTATTTAAGAATGTTTATGTTTATTATATGCTTGGTGAATTTGGCGTGGATTAGATTGGAGAAGATTGTGTATGCTTGATGAAGAAGGAATCCTGATGTTATGCTTAACAATAAAGTTACTTATCAGTTGGTTGTAAATAATATAGTATTCTATGATCTGACTGAAAATTCATTTTGCTCTCCTAATCCATGTATCCGCTTCTAGGAGAATGATATCATGACTGTAAATATGGTATCAGTTCTCCTTGGATATTGGTTGGAAACTGGAAATAACACCCACTGTCCATATTTCATTTGGTTGACTGCTTTAATTGTGCCATGGGAACTTGCTACTGCCAGGTGTATAACACTCCAAATCTTATATTTCAACCTATGAGGTTAGTTGGTTGTTTCTAAACTCATGAACTAGATATATTATTTGATAATATCTGTAAATCTTGTTGCACATGCATTATACTTTTGACTTTGATTTGTTTACTTCACTTGTTCTTGAAGGTTATGCTGGCATTTTAGTTTAAGATAGGGGGTTAATAATTGTGGTTGCATTATATAGTCGTGATTTGATTCACTTGTTGGTTTTGACATTTATTCATTTGTGTTAGTCTTATATGATTCACTAGTTAGGAGTAAAATAATGTAAGCTTATCACTTGGCAATTTTACTTATCACTGGTATGCTTTATTTGATAGTGATTGTATCTATAAATTATATTTTGTAGGATTCATTGGTTGAACAAACGTCTCAAGGAACCTTTGTTCCACATGGACGTACAGATATCTTGACGGAGGCCATTGGGAAACCTGAGCACCCTGGTCGTGTTTGTGCTGTTGTTCGTGGTGTGGGGATTCGACAATACTTTCGATCACGTTCTCATTATGCCTCCACCCCACCAGCTTTCAGTAGCCACCAAATAGAGGAGCTTACTAATGTGATTAAATATAAAGTGTTGCAGGAGCTATCACAACAAAACCCAAATTTGTTCATGAAGGGAAGTTGTTCTGTTGAACTACCTATACCAGAGGATGAGGACGATGATATCCCAAAACAGTGTATATTGTATGTTGATAATAATGATTCTGTAGTGGCATATGCTGATGTGTACAAGTTGGGGCCCACCTTACACAATCAGTTGTTACATAATGATATGGTTAGGGTGGTGGTTACCAAGGTTTTAGATGCAAATGCTCAAGTACCTATGCCCACTGATGAAATGACAACAGTTGGTCATGCTTCAAATGCTTTCATTCAATGGCCAAAAAGACTTTTGCGGCTTGTTTCTGATAAGGTATTCATTACATACGTCCTTTTCTATTTACACTTGAAATATTTTAAATGACTAATAATTTATCTTTAATTATTTAAGAGGCTGACATATTTATGAAAGTTGACGTTCCACTCAAAAAATATGAATCTCGACTAGATTGTATTCAACAATTGTTGTTAAACTCGATGAGTATATCATTGTCTATAGAGCCAAAATTGAAACATGAGACAAGTGAAGTGTTTGTTCTTGGACAAAGCGATATAGTGGAGTTGTGTATGGGTAATCTAGAGTTGTGCATCACTATTATACAAATATGGTTGACGTAAGTACATTTAATTTGTAAAATTAGTCAAAAAATTAATTTCATTTATAACAAATAGTTATTTTAATTTATTTATTTCAATATCTTTGATATATGCATCGCCTTTGTATTGACTTGGGCAAGAGTGGCGTGTATGGATTCATTGATCCATGTTTCATTCAGAGTGAATATGATTTTATTGGGGCTCAAAATACATACAAAATAAGTTGCAGCAGGATCAAAAAGAGTGTTATCTATTACCGTATCTCAACAAGTAAAATTTTATTATAATTTATCCATTTTAAGTTTATTACATAAATGTACTTAACACTTTTAACTTTTTGCATAATGTAGTCGTCATTGGCAATTGCTCGTTATTTGTCCTAGGAAGAATACTATAGTCTTCCTATGTTCATTAGGATGGAAACCAAATAAAAATATCATGCACATCGTCAATTTGTAAGTGTTTAATGTATTTTCCGTATACGTATACGTATATAAACTTTTTGATATGTTTTATAATACAATTTTAATGAATATTTTATTTTTGTAGAGCTTTGGGTGAATATAATAAATTGCGAAGATTAAGAAAGAATAAACCCACATAGAACAGTCCCACTGTAAGTTGTTTAGATTATATATATAGAATTTCAATTATAATTTATATATCTTTATCTATATAATATTTACTCACTATAATTTACATATGATATTCAATTTTAGTGTCAAAGACAACCTAAAGGTTATGAGTGTGCCTACTACATTATGATACATATGTTGAACATTGTATCTAGTGGTCTTGTTGATTCATGGATGCGGGTATGTGATAGATTTTTTCAAAGTTAGTATTAATTAACTACTTATGATTTTTATGGTCACATGATTTAGATAATCTGGTTATTGCAATGTTTATAATTCAGATATTTGGAGACTCAAAACCATTCGAAGATGATCAAATGATGAATGTCCGACAACGTTGTGCAAAGTTGATTCTTGAACTAATAGAAAATGTTTGAAACACTTGTATCATTTTAGTATCTTTAGATTGTTAATAGAAGATAATTTTTTTTTTTTAACAAATAGTGAAGATTATGTAGCTCTAAATTTGATAACTTTGATTTTGTAAAAAAAATTATGTTCATTATCATTGATTTTTAAATGTAAAGCTTCGCACGAAGTTTTGTGTTTTATGGTTGAATGAGAAATTTTAGTTAATAGGGTAACATGTGAAATTCTGAGAAATACATATGTGAGGGGTAAAAGTTATGAAGAAAAAAAATTAAAAAGTTAATTATTTAAATCGGTTGGCTCATCGATATAATAAATCAATTTTGAATATGACTTGTTATATTGGTTCAAATTTTACCGATGTAATAAATCAATTTTGAATTTGACTTGTTATATTGGTTCAAATTTAATTGATGTAATAAATCAATTTTGAATTTTACTTGTTATATTGGTTCAAATTTAATCGATCTAATAAATCATTTTTGAATTTGACTTGTTGAGTGCGTTTGTTTCAGATTTTTTCATGAAAAAATCTATTTTTTTAAACCAAAAATCATTTTATAGGATTTGAAGGGTGTTTGTTTCAGATTTTTTAAAAATCATTTTGTTAAAAAAATCATTTTTTGGCTAAAAATGAAAAGCTAAAAATAGTAGCTTCTCAAATTCGCTAATGCGATAGATGAGAGAGAAAGATGCCAAAAATTTTAAAAATACGGAACTTAACCCATTAATAAAAGAAAATGATGTAATTACCCTTACCCTTTTTGAAAAATCCAAAATTACCCTCCATCAATTTTTTTTTCAGTTTTTCTCCTTTCATGAGGGTGTGATATAGGTTTTCAATTAAGTAAGTTTCCTTCTCCTTTTCAATTTTTACATGTGGTTTTTTTATTGTTTCTACGCCTTTTATTTGAATCATTTTATTTTTACATCATTCATATGTTGATACTATTTTTTTTTGCTTTTGTGTGTTTATTTATTGCTTTTTGATGAGTACTTAAGGTACATTAATCAATTTTAAAATGTGTATAAGAAATAGATTAAACTTATAAATTTTGTAGGGTATTATAAAAGTCATGTCCTTTGTGGTAATTTTGTAGTTTAAAAAGTCACTTTTATAAAATTGTATACAAACAGATTAAAAATCATTTTTAAAAAAAATCATTTTTATGATAGTAAACAAACGGAAATAAAAAAATCATTTTTAAACAAATCTCTACAAAATAATCTCTAAATTTTTTAAACTAAAAATCATTTTTATTTAAGCTCAAACAAACGTACCCGTTATATTGGTTCAAATTTCACCGATCTAATAAATCAATTTTGAATTTTGACTTGTTACATCTATCATTTTAGCCGATTTAATAATTAACTATTTATTACAACGCTTGATATTAGATCGGACAATAAACTGATCTAACAAGTACATAAGAACCGATCTAACAAGGTTTAATTGCACTAGTGGTTTTTAAAAGTTTACTCGTGAGTTCCTCCATCCAAATTTTTCCTACCTTTTCTAAAAACTGCCCCATTACTTTTATCCGTTGCATGCTTATTCTTGAGCGTATCTTCCTCCAAGTTGTTTTCTCAATTTGCATGTTATCATTATACCACACGACGGTTTCAATTTTGTTGCTCCTTGTATTGCTACTTCAATTTTACACAACTATGATTTATTTTACTTGTTTTTGTCCATTTTTTGATGAAATTAACACATGAATTTTGATTTTTTGCAATCTAAATATACAAATGAAAAGTACAGAAAGCGTAGTTCAGTAGAAGGAGAATGATTTAGTTTGAAATATTATATTCTTGGTTTAAAGTTATTTATTCTTAATTATGCAAATTGTCGAGACATTGCAAGCGATAGATGGATGATGGCAGTTTCAGGCATGTGAACAAAAAAAATCATTGACAAAGAAAGATTGCAGTGCTTTTATGACTATGTCGGATTTTTTTTCTTTCTCAAATACATGGTAGGGGGACTTTAAGAATTTTAACCCTTATTCCTGAGATACTTTAATCATTCCAAACATATTTTAATCATTCCAAAGAAGATATTACTGGTAGGTCGCTCTCTTTAAGACGTTTCGCAGCACTGCCCAAATAGTGTAAGGCAGACGACTATCAACCACGAAGTCCCCAGAATAAAATAGCCCAGATTCACTGTATGGAATTCTACTGCACCATAAAAATCCGTTCTAGAATTACACCCTCAATAGGGCGGTTAAAGTCACTCTTAATATGACATTTAAAGTCATTCGCAATATGGTACTATGACCACTCATAAGTCAAATGGACTACGAAAACCGCTCTAAAAGATTACGGCACACAAAACCGCTGCAAAAGACTACGGCACAAAACCCGCTCATAGTGGTATTAGGACCACTAAAAATCAATGGGACTATGGCATAAAAACCGCTCTAAAAGGTTACTGGTATTAGGACCACTGAAAAATCGACGGAACTACGACATAACAACCGCTCTAAAAATGGAAAGGACTACGGCATAACAACCTCTCTAAAAAACGAAGGGACTACGGTCGAAGGGACTACGGCATAACAACTGCTCTAAAAATCGAAGGGACAGAAAGAAAGGGGAGAAGTGGCTCGGAAATCAGTCGAGCAGAATAGAATAGAGAGAAAAGAGAAAGTTGGGAAATGCATCCAACTTTGGTGTACTTTTCATAATAGTTTGAAACTCATTATATAGTGATGGAAGCAAACTCACATATGATTTCTAACCAATGTGGGACTTTAGCATATTAAGAGTTGAAAACTACTCAAAATAAGAGAGTTTTCCAATGTGGGACTTCAAAAAAATTTCTTTCCAATGTGGGACTTGAATTTTAAAAAACATATTTCTTTCCACTTGAATTTACAAAAACAAATTCTTTCTAATGTAGGACTTCAACAAATTTTTTAAATTCACACAATAACATACTCTATATTGCAATAATCCCCCACTTGAATTTAAAAAAAAATGTTTCTGAATTAGCGTCAAACATTTCTATAAGATCGTGCATAAACAAAGGTGTATCTTGACTTGAACCTTTGCATGGTAAGTAAGATTCAGATTCAACAAGAGTGACTCATAGTCTTAAACTCTATCTCTGACATAAAACCCACACACAACCTTTCATATGGTGTATTCTTAAAAGCCCGTGCATTAATGGCCCTGCACGTCTATCCCAGTATAGTGAACGCCCTAGGAATTTTGCCTCAAAATTCCATACGAAGCGGCCCCACTTCCACATTCACATAGGTGAGTCTATCAAGAGTACTCCTGTATCTAGGTACTCCACTCCACATAGAGTATAGATCCCATTAAGAGTTTCTATTACCTTAACCTATCATCACTTTAGGAATCATGCTTCTATGATTTATAATAGCATGTTCATCTCATATCACTTCACAACTTGTTTCTCGCTAGCTAACCCTTTTGTCAAAGGATCTGCTAAATTCTCATTAGTGCGTTCATGATCCACTATAACAACTCCTTTAGAAAGTAACTCTCTAACAACGTTGTGCTTACGATGAATTTGTCGTCTCTTATCGTTGTAATAACGATTCTCAATCTTCGCAATAGCTGCGGTACTATCGCAGTGGATCAACACATCTGTCATAGGTTTTTCCCACAAAGGGATCTCAACTAGCAAGCATCTCAATCAGCTCGCTTCTTCATTAGTAGTAGCTAGTGCTATCATTTCAGACTCCATAGTGGACTGATCAAATATCGTTTGTTCTTCGATTTCCAAGATACAACCCCACTAGCTATACTAAAATATAGCCACCGGTTGCTTTGGAGTCATCTCATAAAATGTTCCAATCAGCAACATTGTATCCTTCGAGGACAGTAGGAAATCTTCGATAATGTAATCTGAGACTCATGGTCCTTTTTAGGTATCTCATGACTCTTTCGATAGCGTGTCAATGCTTCATACTAGGTCTACTAGTAAACCTGCACAACAGTCCTACGATGTAGGCAATGTCGGATCTAGTATAGTCAGTGGCATACTTGAGGCTGCCAATGATGCTCGCATATTCAGTTTGTCTAACACCTTCATCAGTGTTCTTGAAAAGTTTCACACTTGAATCAAATAGTGTGCAAGCAGGTTTACAGTCAAAGTATTTATATTTCTTTAGGATTTTTTCAACATAGTGAGACTGATATGAGTAGGTCGTCTACATACAGACATATGATAGTGATACATATCAAAGTAATCTTGATTTCATTTTTTGACCTAGTAATCTTGATTTCAAGGATTACATTCGCTTCTCTGAGGTGTTTCATATCAAAGTTGTTACACAACAATGATTTCACAATATTTACAGCATGAATGTTTGAATCAAAATATGAGTAGGTCGTCTACATACAGACATATGATAGTGCAAATGCCATTTTCAGATTTGTAATAAATACATTTGTCACTTTCATTCACTTTAAACTCATTCGACATAATCAAGTTATCAAATTTTTCATGCCATTGCTTTGGAGCTTGTTTAAGATCATACAGAGACTTATCTAACTTACAGACCTTGTCTTCTTGTCCATGAATTACAAAACCTTCAGGTTGTTCCATATAGATTTCTTCTTCCAGGTCACCATATAAAAAAGTTGTTTTAACATCCATTTGGTGTATCACCCGGTTATGAATAGCCGCAAGTGATATGAGCACCCTAATGGATGTTATTCTAGTGACTGGTGAAAAAGTGTCAAAGAAATCTATATTTTCTCTTTGTCTAAAACCTTTGGCTACAAGGCGTGCCTTGTATTTATCAACAGTTCCATCGGGTTTTAGTTTCTTTTTCAAGATCCATTTACAACCTATTGGTTTGCAACCAGGAGGCAAGTCTACTAAATGTCAGGTCTTGTTAGACTCTAGAGAATCCATTTCATCGTTTATAGCTTCTTGCCACAAATCTGCATCCAAGGATGACAGAGCTTCCTTAAGATTTGCATGATCCTCTTCTAAATTATAGGCCATATATTCGAATCTATAATCTTTAGCAACTCTTACTCCTTCGAGTTTCTGTTTCGCATTGTTTGTGGCTTTTAGTGCTTCTTGTCACAGAAACTTGACTAGGTTCGTTGCAGCCACTATTTCTCCATTTGAAAGGGAATTTATTTTCATAGAAGTCAACCTTATTTGACTATGATCACTTTTGCATTTAGGTCATAAAACCTATACGCTTTGTGGTTTACTGCATACCCAATGAGTACACATTCATAGGCTCTACTAGCGAGTTTAATTCGCTTAGGATTAGGGATTCTGACATAAGCTAGACAACCCCAAGTTTGAAAATCAGACAAGTTCGGTTGTCTTTTCTTCTCTATCTCATAAGGAGATGTTTTGTTTTTAGATTTAGGAACTCTATTCAAAACATAGCAAATAAGCAATATATATTTCTCACACCAATGAGATGCAGCACTAAAGTTAAGCATACAAGCAATTATGGTGCAGTTGTTCTAAGTATAATTCCAGACAATTTATAAAATTCATTAAACAAACTAGAATCATACTTATAACCTCTTAATCTTTCTACTAAATTGATTTTCAATTTCAGTTACAAAGATCCTTAACATGTCAAGCGTTTCACTTTTATTTTTCATTTGATATACAAAAGTATAGTCAGAGCAATCATCAATTAAAAGTAATGAAATAATGTTTTTCATTTCTTGTTAAGGTTCCATCAAGTTCACATATACCGAAGTGTAATAAATCTAAAGACTCAGGTTCTCAAACTACAGATTTATGTGAACTCTTTGTTATTTTAGTTTGACTACAAATATCACATTTTTCAAAATCATTTAAAGATAACTTTGAAATTAAACCTAAGTTACTTAATGTAAGACCCTTAATTTTAAACTCTAATTTATGCAATTTTAGAATACTTGGTGTTAAATTGTTGAGGAATTTAGCCCAATTTTAATTCATTTTGTGAATTAAATACCAAAAGCATATTTTATTAGAGTTTGTTATATATATATATATATATATATATATATATATATATATTTGGTGAGAATTATTTGGCGAGAAATAATTTATTTACGTTACGAAGAATTTATTACCGGATTGTTTTGTTAAAAATATCTCTGGTTGCTGAAAATTTTACTTGTCAATTGAGTTGCGACGAGAGTAGATATTTTTATCAAAATAGTTGAGATGTGAGAAAAGTGATGTGTGTGAGAGTTTTAGAAATTTGTTGGTTTGAGATGTAGATATGTATTATTTGGTGAGTTAGTAATATATGTATATATATATATATATATATATATATATATATATATATATATATATATATATATATATGTATATGTATAAGTGAAGGAAAAAGAAAAGGAAAGAAATAGAAACATTTTTCCCCAGCCTTGCGTTTTCTTCTTCTTTTTTCTCTGTTTGCGAAACCTTGTTGGTGGGTTTTAAAACCGCCAAACATAAACCTCCACTTTTCTTCGACTTCGGAGCTTCATCTCGCGAAGTGACACAAGGGAAAGTTACTCACCTCCACGCTACGGTGCTAGTGAGCCAACTTTGGAAGCGACGTCGCGAACAAAGTTTTTACCGGAATTAATCGCGGTGCTGTAATTGGCTGTTAAAGCTACAACGAAGGTAATTGATCCTTCCAAACTTTTAGTTTGCATTTAGGACCTTATTTGTGAACTTGGGGAAAATAAATTTGGTGAGTTTAAGGTGTAATGTTGTAGGAAATGAATTTAATGCATTTTGTGGGTGAAATGGTGAAATTGAATTTAATGAGTTTTGAGGTGTGGGTGGTGGTGATTTTTGCTTGGTATGGTTGATGTGTTTATGGGTAATATTATGAATGTGGAAATTTGCTTTATGTTTGAAGATGTGGGGTTTTGAATAAATATAATTTATGTGTGGATTATGATTTGGTGTGAAATGAATTGATGAGATTGGTGTATATGGTGATTGAATTTCCTGTGATTTGAGGAATTATATGCGTTGAGTATGCTCTGTATTGAATTTGAAAATCATTACTGTTAAATGAGCTTTAAAAATGGGGAATCTTTTAATTGCTGCATTTACTTAATGATTGTGGTGTTACGAGTCAGAGTATGCTCATGCATTTCATAGTACATGGTGACCGCGATGGGCCATGGTGATAGTGGTGACCGGATGGGCCACGAGATAATGCATTTCATAGTACATGGTGACCGGATGGACCATGGTGATAGTGGTGATCGGATGGGCCACGAGATAATGCATTTCATAGTACATGGTGGCTGGATGGGCCATGGTGATAGTGGTGACCGGATGGGCCACGAGATAATGCATTTCATAGTACATGGTGACGGGATGGGCCATGGTGATAGTGGTGACTGGATGGGACACGGGATGATGCATCTCATAGTACATGGTGACCGGATGGGCCATGGTGATAGTGGTGACCAGATGGGCCACGAGATAATGCGTTTCATAGTACATGGTGACCGGATGGGCCATGGTGATAGTGGTGACCGGATGGGCCACGGGATGATGTCATGTGCATTGGCATATACGCATTACGCGAGTCATGTTTGATATGTTATGATGATTGTACATACATACTTGATTGTTGTGTGTGACTGGGTTGTATTTGATGTTGGTGATTACTTGATTTAGTGTTGAAGGTGTTAGAATGATTTTGAAGTGTTTTCAAAACTGAAAATCTGGTATTTTTCAAGCTATATTTGAATACAACAGGGTTGTAGCCGAATACAGATACGTTGTTTTTGCCTCTGACTTGCGTATTCGCACTTGTATTCGACTACGAGGAGGTTATAGTCGAATACAGATCTCAAAGTTTTGCCACTGACTTCGCAATTGTATTCGAATACGAGGAGGATGTATTCGAATACAAAAAGTGCAGTATTTTTCACTGTTTTCGCATCTGTATTCGAATACAAGGAGGTTGTATTCGAATACAGTTGTGTTGTATGTCCTGATTGTGCTGTTTGTGCTGTTTTTGGCTGTTTTCGCATATGTATTCGAATACAAGGAAGCTGTATTCGAATACAGTTGTGCTGTCTGTGCTACTTTTTTTGCTGTTTTCGCATCTGTATTTGAATACAACAGGTCTGTATTCGAATACAGTTGTGTTGTTAGTGTTGTTTTTGTTGCAAAATAACACTGTATTCGAATACGACAATGCAGTTTGGTCCAAAACATCATTTTTCAACCTTGTTTATGCATGTTTAGCATATGCAAACCCTTTCTAGATGCATGCTAAGTTGAAAGGTTCTTTTGTGCATTTAAAATTTAAATGCTATGTGGTATTTGTTAATTTCGATTGGTGACCCTTTACAATTTTGTGGAAATCTGGGGTTTGCCCTCAAATGAGAACAAGGGTCGTTCTAAGGCGTGACACAACGATGGGTTGGTTTTGTGACTGAAAGCATTAAGGCTTGATGCCGCTCGTGGATTCTCAGTACCCAGTCACCCTCGGATAGATTAATGATCAGCTTAGGGTTCTATTAAGAATTTTATTTATTTCCCTTTCTTATTTCAAGGTTGTTGTTGTAAAAAGAGAACTTATGTATTTGAAACAAATAATTTTATCTGAGGTCTTGTATATTTGGATATTTTGGATTTTCGTTCCAAAAACTATTTCTGCTGTTTGTAAGGATTGTTGACTTTGTCGTTGTGTTACGACTTAAATATTTTATTCAAAAGTATTTCTCTATTTATGGATTTGGTTTAATCAATTTTTTTTTTTTAAAATAATACACTCGCGCTGTTAAAAATTGGGGTGTTACACTTAAGTTTTGAAATCAGATGTGTTCACATCACAGAATTTAGCATCTCAAAAATTAAAATCACACAACATGTAAGCATGAGACATTTTATTGATTTCAACATTCAAACAGAAGGAGACATATTAAATTTCAACATTTAATTTAAATATGCCATGAGTGACGTACCTTAATAGATGATCTCATGAGTTATCTTCTGAATTTTACAGGAGTAAGCCTCCACGGATCTGTCATCGATCATCTAATACTCTGATACTTGAGGTACCAGCTCACAACATACTTTTTATCCTCAACTTTCTCAGTATCATGTTTTTTTTTTTCCGGAGCATTCCAAACATCTCTATCAGTATTTCTGGAACTGTAGTAATTATACAGATCCTCAGCAAGTCCATTACGAATATAATTCTTATCATTATTCTCCCATAGGTTAATTCTTCAGCTTTATTATCCTTTTTTGTTTGCCTCAAACTGAAACAATTTATTGAAATCAGAGGCAACAGAACCAAATCCAGTAATCTCTTCGGTTGACATGGAAAAAGAAACGTCTTAAATTGTTGTTTTTGAGTTTCAGAAAACTGTTTAAAAATCACAATTTATGCCACCGAAGATATTATTGGGTTGAGTCGTGGATTAGGTTGCTCTCTTTAAGACGTTTCGCGGCACAACCCAAATAGTGCAAGGCAGACTATCAACCACGAAGTGCCTAGGATAAAACAGCCTAGATTCACTGTATCGGAATTCTACTGCACCTATAAATCCGTTCTAGAATTGCACCCTCAATATGGCGATTAAAGCCACTCTTAATATGACATTTAAAGTCACTCGCAATATGGTACTATGACCACTCATAAATCAAATGGACTACGCCAAAAACCGCTCTAAAAGATTACGACACACAAAACTGCTACAAAAGACTACAGCACAAAACCTGCTCATAGTGGTATTAGGACCACTAAAAATCGATGGGACTACGACATAAAAACCGCTCTAAAAGGATAGTGGTATTAGGACCACTAAAAAATCGACGGAACTACGACATAACAACCGCTCAAAAAATGGAAGGGACTACGGCATAACAACCGCTCAGAAATACGAAGGGACTACAGCGTAACAACCGCTCTAAAAATTGAAGGGACAGAAAGAAAGGGGAGAAGTGGCTCAGAAATCAGTCGAGCAGAATAGAAAAGAGAGAAAAGAGAAAGTTGGGAAATGCATCCAACTTTGGTGTACTTTTCATAATAGTTTGAAACTCATTATATAGTGATGGAAGCAAACTCACATATGATTTCTAACCAATGTGGGACTTTAGCATATTAAGAGTTGAAAACTACTCAAAATAGGAGAGTTTTGCAATGCGGGACTTCAAAAAAATTTCTTTCCAATGTGGGGCTTGAATTTTAAAAAACATGTTTCTTTCCACTTGAATTTACAAAAACAAATTCTTTCTAATGTGGGACTTCAACAAATTTTTAAATTCACACAATAACATACTATATGTTCCAACAGTTTCAGACACGTGAACAAAAAAAATATTGACAAAGAAAGATTGTGGTGCTTTTATAGCTATGTCGGGATTTTTTTTCTTTCTCAAATACATGGTAGGGGGACTTTAAGAATTTTAACCCTTATTCCTGAGATTATGTAATTTCATTACAAACATATTTTAATCATTCCAAAGATTTTTTAAAAAAAATACTCAGATGATCAAATTGTTAACCAAACACTTTTTTAAAAAAATTCCTTGGAAAAAGATACCAATTGTTATATTTTTGAAAAAATAATGTCAAGGTATATTTTTACATTTCTCTCCGTTTAAAGACTTAAAAGCATTTTTTATCATTTTATTTTGTTAAGAATGAACTTTTAGTCTCCCTATTTCTAAAATAAGTTTTTTTTTTATCTCTATTAACAAATTTTAAAATTTTATTGGTTCCCATCATTTTAATCTTGTGACACTCTCATTAATGACGTAACATTTATGAATTGTATAAAATAATTTCTATGTCTTTAATATTGTAATTAAATTTATTATTTATTTTATTTAAATATTAAACTATTAAACATAAAATAAATAACTTTTTAAATATTTTATATAAATATTTAAAGTTTTTAAATTATTTAAAATAAATAAATAAAATTTTAATATTTAATTTTAAATATTTAAATTTATAAATAAAATCTTATTTTCAATAGTTTAATTTAAAAAATAAAATTAATATTAAATAATAAAAAATTTAAAATTTTAAAATTTAAGTTATTAAAAAAGTTAAATAAAATAAAAAGTTTAAATATTTTTTAAAATTTTAATTGTAATTATTGTAACATATAAATAAAATTAATAATAACAATAATGAAATAAAAAATATTTTATCTAACTCACAAATGTCAAATAAGTACACATCATTAATAAGAGTGTTATATCATACAAAATAATAAAAATTAAAAAATATCAATAACAAAATATTAAAGATCAAAAAAATAATTTTAAAATTAAAAAATTAAAAATTTAATTTAAAAAAATTAAAGATTAAAAATATATTTAAAAATCTAGTTCACACCGCCAATAAAAGGTTAAGTATAAAAACAAAAAAAAGTTAAAAAAACCGGACAAAGAAGACACGAGTGATGTTGCGAAAAACTTAAAAATGTGAATTTTGCCAATTTTATTCACATTCCAAATTCCACAGCCACAGGGTTGCGCATTTTCTATTTCTTCCCTCCCTCCACAGTGATGTCACCACTTCTTTCTACGGCCTTCACCACCACATCGCAAAGGCGCACATTGCTCTCACACGCCACCAGCCGATGCATTCAACATAGTCTGAACTGTAAGCCAATCACAATAACTAACCGCGACTCTTTCAATTACTTAGCAGTTATATAAGGATTGAAATATTACTTCATTTTTCTTTGTTATAAGCTTAATTATTAGAATCCATCAATTTCATTTATCTAACCCTAATTCATATTCTTTGGAATCACTTTGTGGGTGTATTTCTTTTCCTCTGCCAATGTCAACTTAAAAGTGTTCTCTTCCAAATTAGGTTACTAAAGAAACCATTCAAATAAGGTTATTTTCCCTTCATAAGTATATAGAGTTTATTAAACACTAATTACATTTACAATTATTTTACTGTCCATGTGTGAAAAAAACCGCAAAGTTTAAATAGAGTTTGAATACCGTTCTTTCGTAATGACTCTTGTGGCACTTGATTGGTTCCCAAATCTGGAATCTTTTGAAACCAACTCGATCTTGAAGTTTCTAAATCATTATTCAAGCATTATATTTTGAATCTTTTGAAGTAATGCTTGATTTTTTTGAATTTCTTAAACTTAATTCATGCTGGAATAGGTTAGGACACTTCTTATATAATTTGACTCTTTTATGTGTTTGCTTTTATGTATGCCTCAAAACATTATCTACAATCTTTAACAATCACAGTAAAGTGATATTCACATACATAATCATCTGAATTATTTTTAAATGTCTCGGTGCAATTTATTATCTTGTGTACTAATTTTAGTATATTTCTTAGTTTTTATCGTCTAAATTTTGCCTTTAGTTTAATCATTTCTCTTAGCATGTGTTCTTATTTTAATAGTTGGATGTTGCAGTTAATTTTTCTGCACATTGTTTTAGCAATTACAAAATGGATTGTATTGAGTGAGAAGAGAATATTGAGAGATATGTTGAATAACTCGTGTGTTTCAACTACACAACGAAAGTTCTTTATATAGACTATGAGTAATAAATACACATAATGATAAGAATACTTACAGATATTCTATTTATTTACATAATAATATTTTATTTCCAATACTCCCTGATGGGGACAAAGAGGGAATTGATGACGTGTCCAGTGGGACACATAGTGCACCTAAGGCATAGAGAGTGTATGTTAGAAAATCTAAGAAAGGTGAGTTGGCAGGTGAGGGGGAAAAGCATGAGCCTCATCCCGTATATAGGGGAGAGGTTGGTAAGGAGAGAGAATAATAAAAATTTTGTTATTCTCTCTGATTTGAGTGATCATAGCTCTCAGGAGTAAAAGGAAGGCTTGTTTCCTTTGCTCAATTTCCCTTATCATCAATAAAATACACTATCATTTGTTGATTAATCTCTCATTAATTCTTACTGTTGCATTTACAAATTAAGAACCTATCACTCCCCCTCAAGCTGGAGCCCATAAATCAAATACACCAAGCTTGCTACATATATAACTAATTCTAGGACCTCGCAATGACTTTGTAATAACATTTGCCAATTGATCATTAGAATTGACAAAGCTAGTGATGATGTCGCTCGATTCGATCTTTTCTCTAACAAAATGGTAGTCTATCTTAATATGTTTGGTCCTCTCATGAAAAACAGGATTTGAGGCAATACGCAATGCAACTTGATTATCACATGTAAGTATCATTGGGCTGGCCTCTTCAAATTGAAGTTCTTTTAGTAACTGTTTCAACCAGATGAGCTCACATGTTACTAGTATCATGGCCTTGTATTCTGCCTCAGCTCTGGATCCTGCAACACCATTTTGTTTCTTACTCTTCTAAGATATTAAATTTTCTCCGATAAGTACACAATACCCAGAAGTGGATCGTCTATAAATGGGTGAGTCTGCCCAATCAACATCTGAGTAACCAACTATCTAAGTATGTCCTCTATCTTCATAAATGAGACTTTTTCCAAGTGCACTTTTGATGTATTTAAGAATCCAAATTATAGCATTCATATGTTCTTGGCAAGGAGAATTTAAGAACTGGCTTACCACACTGACAGCGAAGACAATGTTAGGATAGGTGACTGTGAGATAGTTCAATTTTCCAACCAATCTCCTATATCTTCCTGAACCTGATAGAGGCTTCCCCTGATTAGGTAGGAGTTTGACATTTGGATAGGAGTATCAACTGGTTTGACATTTAATAGACCTGTTTCTTCAAGAATATCTATAGCATATTTTCTTTGTGAAATTACAAGGCCATCCTTGGATTGGGCTACCTTAATACCCAAAAAGTAACTGAGTTTATCGAGATCTTTAGTCTGAAACTGATTTGAAAGATGTTTCAACTAGAGTATTCCTTGTTGATCACTATCAGTTATGACAATGTCATCCACATAAACAATAAGATAGATGCACCCTTGGGCTGAGTGACGATAAAATACAGAGTGATCGGCTTCACTACGAATCATACCGAACTCTACCGTGCTGAATCTGCCAAACGAAGCTCTAGGAGACTGTTTAAGACCATAAAAGGACCTGTGTAGCCGACAAACCATGGTAGAAGACTCCTCTTAAGCAACAAACCTTGTTGGTTGCTCCATATAAACTTTCTCTTCAAGATCACCGTGCAAAATGACATTTTTAATGTCAAGTTGACGGAGAGACCAATGTCGAATTGCTGTAATAGAGAAAAACAGTATGACAAATGCTATTTTGGCAACAAGTGAGAAGGTATCGCTGTAATTCAACCCAAAAATCTGAGTATATCCCTTGGCCACCAAGGAGCCTTAAATCGATCAATTTTACCATCAGGGCCAACCTTACTGTATAGAGCCAACGACAACCTACTAAAGACTTCCCATGAGGTAAAGACACTAGTTCCCAAGTACCATTGCTTTGTAGAGCACACATCTCATCAAGCATTGCTTGCCTCCACTCAGGGTGGGATAATGTTTTACTTGGAGATTTAGGAATAGAAACAGAAGACAAAGAAGACAAGCAAGTGTAATGCAAGGGAGAAAGACGATGATAACACAAATCAATATAATGAGGAGATGCATTACGTGTTTTGCGAATATCCTTACGAAGAGCAATGAGAAGGTCATGCTCAGGTGGTAGGGCCGGATCCAGTGGTGATGTCGGAGGAGAGTCTACAACGGGAACAGGAACAACGGAGGGTGGGCGACGATGATCATATGTTTGTAGTGGAACGAATGGGGATAACTACTTGAGGAGGTTCGGGATTAATGTCCTGATGGGTCGATTCAAAATATGGTACAGACTCGAAAAAGGTAACATCAACTAATGTAACGTATCGGTGTAGTGCAAGAGAATAACGATAGCCCTTTTGGGACTGATGATATTCGAGAAAGACACACTTGAGTGATCGAGCTGACAGTTTGTTGAGTCCAGGAGATAAATTGTTAACAAAACACGTGGACCAAACGCCACGAGGAGGTAGTGGGTGAAGAGGGATATGGGGAAAGAGGACCGAGTGAGGGATATTGCCATCAAGGACAGAAGACGGCATACGATTGATAAGGTAGCATGCCGTTAATACTGCATCCCCCAACAAACTGAATGGAACATTACCATGGAGAAGTAAGGTTCGGGTAGTTTCAATGAGATGCCGATTTTTACGTTCGGCTACCCCATTCCGTTGGGGTGTATGAGGACATGACGTTCGATGAATAATACCATTGGAAGCCATAAAATTTTGAAATTGATGGGACAAATATTCCCGAGCATTTTCACTTCGTAAAGTATGAATAGAAACACCGAATTGAGTTTTAATTTCTTGATAAAATTGCTCAAAAATAGAAAACAGTTCAGATCTATTTTTCATTAAAAATACACGTACAACGAGAATAATTATCAATAAAAGTAACAAATACTTAGACTCTAAAGTAGACACAATACGATAAGGACTCCAAACGTCAGAGTGAACTAAAGCAAAGGGGGACGGAACCTTTTTATTGACTTGATCAGGAAAATGATTACGAGTGTGTTTCCCTAACTGACACGACTCACAATGTAAAGTGGACAACTTAGACAAGCTAGACATCAGTTTTTGAAGTTTGGTAAGACTTGGGTGTCCTAGCTGAGCATGGATAGTATGAGGAGGATCTGTGGCAGAGCACGTCTTGGATGATAGAGAAAGGTAATAGAGGCATTGAGACTCACATCCGAAGCCAATCGTCCTTCCCAAACTCCGGTCTTGCAGGGTAACATTATCATTAGTAAAAGTAATAATACAATCATGGGACCGAGTTGATCGACTAACTGAAAGTAAATTAAAAGGACATCCAGGTACATAGAGAACAGATGCAACTGAAATGGAAGGGAGAATTTGGACAGTGTCAACCCTTTGAGACCGGGTTTGAGAGCCATTGGCAGAAGTTATAGTAGGTAAAAAATCAGATGTAGAGAGAGAAGAAAAAAGACCTTTATTACCAGTGACATGATCAGATGGACCAGAATCAAAATCCAAGGGCTGAGAGAAGATTAGTCAGCGAGGTAAACAAATGAATTACTAGTGTGTGCAACCGAAGTAGTAGAACCAGATTTCGGATGTCTCTAAATCCACCAAAGGAAATCTTCATAACTTGCCTGGGAGTCCTGCAGAGGTGTAGTCTGAATAGTGGCAGAAGGATCAAGTTGAGTTGCATTTATCAAAGGCGAAGGCTTACCGTGCAACTTCCAACAACAATCAATAGTGTGTCAAAGTCGATTACAATGCTCACATTTGGGACGAGGCTTAGAGTTGGATGGTCCTCCACGAGAGCGACTCTGATTATATCCCACAGATGCAAGGGCAGCAGTGTCACCCAGAGCTAAAGTAATAGAGGGCTCAGCTAGATGTTTTGCTGGTACTCGAAGAAGGATCGCTAAGGTAGTGGACATATCCGGAACAATAACAGACCCCAAAATTTGATCACGAGTTGCAGAGTACTCTTGAGGCAAGCCATAAAGTGCAAGAAGCATGAAGGTGTTGCGTTGATCTAGCTCCTTCTTTTGTTCAATTGGATTACTTGCAGCAGGAGGGAAAAGCTCATTAAAATCATGAAGTACACTATGAACGTTGTCAAGATATGTAGAAATAGAACCATCTATTGTCTTCAGAGTAGTGATATTCAACAAGTGGTGACATACTCCAGAGACATTGAGTGTCATTAGTGTAGAGTGCCCTTGCTTGACTTCAAACCAATTCACACGTGAGATGTGGACGGAAAATCGGTTTAATGTCTAGATAGAATGTAAACTTAATGACACTGCACAACTGAGCATCTATTTGCTTCCATTTTGGAGTTTAAACCACAACCACCTTTTCAGGATTTTTAGTGAGATGGTACTCGTAACCTTTACCAAGCATCCATAGTTTGATGTCGGCGACCCAACTGTCATAATTTGATCCATTCAATTTTTCTACAGAGAAAGGAGAGGTGATGTAGTTGGTAAAGATGCTCTTTGTTTCAGTAGCAGACACAGACGTCATGGTCGGTAAAGAGTGCCAGAAAACGCATTCGAACCAGGGAAACAGGGGTTGTTTGAACTGGAACCCGTATATCCGTGACTTGGAACTGAAAACTTAGCAGATATGGAATCAGAAGGCTGAGGCGAATGCGAAGAGAGAGGTCACGTCGTAAACGGGTGTCGGAAACGCCGTCACGCGCGATGGCAGGAGGTGGCACGTGGATCTACGCGCGTGAAGTGTTTGGGCACGTGAGAGGTTTGTTGACGACGCGCGTTGAGGGATGGGCCTGATCTTGGGTGTACGACGGTGCTGGAGTGGTCGTTCGCCGGAAAGATTGTCAGAGGGAATGGTGGCGGCAGAGCGTGGGTGGCTGGGAAAAATTGGAAAACAGTACCACAGAAGGGAGGGGGGAAATCGAAGTTGAGAACACGGTTTGCTGGAAAAAAAAAAATTCTCACCAGAGACAGTGGGTCCACCGGGAAGTTGAAGATTAGGGTTGTCTCTCAATAGGTTATGGATACCATATTGAATGAAAAGCGAGTATTGAGAGATATGTTGAATAACCCGTGTGTTTCAACTACACAGCGGAAGTTCTTTATATAGACTATGTGTAATAAATACATATAATGATAGAAATACTTATAGATATTTTATTTATTTACATAATAATATTTTATTTTCAACAGATTGTTTTTGTTAGATTTGGAGTTTAGAGGTAATGCTGCCTCATATAGGTGCATAAGTATGTGTTTGTATATGGTTGAATGGATAGTAATCATCCGCGGTTGAATTTTAACAGTATGATCCTTGTCGTTCAAAAACTTTTTTTTTAAAAAGAAAGAAATTCATGTGATGAAAAAGTTAAGACCGTATGATTGAAATTTGAGATTGTACATTGTGCAATTGGAAATCCAAACGCAGAGGATCTCATTCCATGGTTGAATATGACTGCAATAACTTACTGTCCTTTATAATATTATTCACAATATTTACTTTTTGCTTAAATTTCCAGTTTGCTTATGGCTCAGTCCAAGAAGAAGGCTGATTGTGGTGATCACATTGATCGAATAACTGACTTACCATGTAATGTCATTGATGGCATCCTAAAACACTTGAACATTCGAGAACTAGTTGGTACTAGTATTCTGTCAAGAAAGTGGAGGTATATGTGGATTTCAGTCCCGGAATTTAGGTTTGACGAAGAGTTCTTTTATATGTGCGAGGAGCATCATCAGGGCCCTGAAATTTCGAGAATTATGATGAAAGTTCTTATGCACTACAGTGGGCCACTATATAAGTTTACTCTTTGCTTACCTTCAGACTTCATGCTAATTGATTGCCTTGATAAATTGATTATGTTTTTGTCAACGAGTGACATTAAAGATCTTGAACTTTTGAACCTCGGTGTCGAAACATTATCCTACCAAATGCCATCTTATGTCTTCTCTTGTCGGGAGTTGATTAAATTTGAACTTTACGGATTTGAAGTGTCAATTCCGCCTAATTTTTGTGGCCTTAAAAGATTGCTTGACCTTCAATTACACCTTGTTACATTTGAGTCTGGTGCACTTGAGAAACTTATTTCTGGTTGCCCGTTACTTGAAAAGCTCGCCATTTCATTCTGTTCTGGTTTTGAATGTATTGATTTCTCGGCTCCTACTCTTAAAGTCCTGCGCATAAACTCTGAAGGTAATAATATCAAGACAATTAGTCTGAAGAATGCAAAGAATTTGATTGATTTCACACTCTTGGATCGTTGGGACGAAAATGATGAGACTGTTAGGGCATCTTGTTTGATCAAAAGTTTGCCGAAACTTCAGAGGCTTGTTATGAAAACATATTTTTACTATAAGGTTAGAAAACTACATAACTGTTAGTTTGGTAGTTTTTATCTAAAATAGAGAACATAATAATTTGTGGACTTGTTCTCTCTAGATACACATCTTTGCATGTAGTGATTTTTTCGCAAGGGGAATATAGGCTACTAAGCTAAGTTTGTAAAAATGAAACCTAGGTCTAAATGTCTAATGGTACATTATACGCGATGATTTTTATGTTCTTTCTGATGTCAATTTGATTATTTTTCTCACCACTTGTGTCTAGCCTGACCTCAAAATTTGATCTTTTAAAGACTGTACCTTACTCTTTTATTGCATCTTTGAAAGAGAAACAATGTTGCATTTTGATTGATGGTCCAATTCAATATTTATGTTGAATTTTTTTTTTCTCTCTAATTGTCAGTGTACAAATATGTCTCATAGTTTTGTTGTTTGTTTGCATAGATATTGTCTGCTCAAGGTGCCATTCAGCAGTCACTGCTAGATTCATTTAGCTCCTTAGAGTATCTGAAATTTGCTGGCACAAGTTTGTGCGAAAGAGAAGGACTTTTGTATATTGTTAGTGTACTGCCAAGTACTCCTAACCTGGTGGAACTTGTTATAAAGGTGAACAATAATACCTATGCTTCATAACTAGTCTTTTCATTTTAATATTTTGATTCATTTTACTTTTTATAATTTAGAGTTATGAATTTGCTGATTATGTTGACGAACAAGAGTCGGACCAGCTGAAGGAGTTAGAATGCGATGGGTGTTGCCTTGGTCAACTTCGTACAGTGAGGATCGAGATTGGATATAGGTTTAAATATGCATTGAGTTTGATACGGTTCATACTTGCAAATTGTCCCTTGTTAGAGACTCTAACTTTTAAAGTTGGTGGTCATGGTTTTAAACAATTAGAACCACTTGTGTTGTTTAGTATTTCACAAGACTTGTTAAGGATGACACGATCATCACAAAAAGCACTAGTTGAGTTCACTCAGATTCAGTAGTTCATTCCGGTGTAAATTCCTTCATTGTGTATGTACTATGTGCTTTTACTTAATTTGATTGGGCTAATATATTGGGTTCTGCTCGAACTCTTTTATTTGATGTTTAGAAAATTGCACTTGCTTTTGAATCATTAGAGACATTAGTTTCTAATGAAATACTTTTCAAGCAACAATGAAATATTTTTGTATTAAAACATTTATATTTTAACTCTGATTGGAATAAAATTACGATGACCAACATTATTGTTCAATTATGTTTGGTAGAATCATATAATGTCAAAATGTTACGATAAATCAATTTATAATTCTCATATTATATATGTTGTGAAATGAAAATTAGTAATTAAAACAAATAGTATTAAAAATAACTAGGTGAACAAATAGGACCAAATGGATGTTTGTCAATTGTTTTGGCTCTTACATCTTTGTTTATCAACTTTAATGGTTTTAAATTTAATGTTGTTGATGATTTATTTAGTTCTTTTTTATGGTAAAAGAAATAGTTTTTTCTTGGATAGAATAAGAGAAATCATTTTTTCTATGGGTAGAAAAAATATTGTGGAAATAATAAATGTGTCCAGATGCACGATAATAGAATAATCATAGTAATTGATGTTGCGCAATGGTGGAAGGTGGTGGAATAATAATAGTAATTTGAGGAATGAGGATGTTTTGAATAATTTGGCTACTTGTGTTGAACATATATAGTGCGAATTTACACCTCATTCTCACTTTTATACTTGTACGCATCCTAGCTTTCTGTTTGCAATTCTTGCTTTATATTTTGAAATAGTGAGCTATGTTCCAGCTCAGTTACCGAGGGCACCAAGGATGGCACATTGGAATTGATTTGGAGATTCCTCACCACTAGAATATATAATAAGCACGTAGTGTAATTTGTAAAAAAAAAATTATGTAAATTTTTAAAAAAATATGAAGATATATTTATGGTGTATAAATAAATCAATCTGATCAGAAAAAAAAAAGTTTTAATATTTGTAAGTTTTTTAGTTTATAAGAATAATTGGTTGTATAACAAAAAAATAAATGAAATGAAAACAATGAAAAAGTTTATAATAAAATGAGTATTTTTCATTCTAAAAAATATTACTAAAAAAAATGAGTAATAATTTGTATACACAATTAAAAAGATTAAAATAAAATGAGAGATTTTCACTCTAAAAATATGATAAAAAAAAGATGAGTGATTGTTTGTATACATTTTATTTTATTTTAAACATTCAATCATTATAGAATACTTTCTTCCGATAAAAAATAGAATATATATTTTGCAAGCAATTATTTCAGATATATTTGAAAGCATTGATTTATATATGATTATTATTATTTTTGTTTTACTTTTTATCTTGAGTACTATTATTTCTTTATTCTTTTTTGACTAATTGAATGAACAACTATTTCTTATATTTTATGTTTCAGGTTTCATTTCCACTTAAACTTTCGATAACTAATTCTTAATTAGAGGTTTAATGTCACGTGTTTCTTTCAAATATATTTTGATTTAATTATCCTATTTGGAGAGTGTCTATAATAAATAAATTTAAAGTACTATTTTTACGACAAAAACACGAAATAATGTTTGGAATGATAAGGTGTCACTACTTGATTTTGATTATTTTTGCCCTTAATTGAAATTATGCTTTGATTTATCCTTCACCGAATCTATAAATTTAATATTTTGAAATGAATGTTTTTTGTTTTCATGAACAATTTATATAAACAAATACTTTCTTTTGTATTACAAGAATATATGTACCTGAGCACTAATAAGAGAATATGCACACAAATTGTATATTACCTTGAAAATATTTAATGTATAGACATTTTTATTTTCTTAAAAAATGTCCTTTGTTATTTTGTTTTCTTTTTTTGCAAAGTCTTGCTAATTTAAATGACTGTGTTACAATTTTTTTATTTTAATTTAAACTTCATTGGATTGTTTGTGCATAAGTTTGATTATTGATTTTTAATATATGATGATTATGTTTGTATATATTTTGTGGTAATTTGATTGCTACATTTTAATTATTAAAATATTGTGATGTATTTATATGCAATGAATTAAAAAAAGTAATTGTCAATTAAATCAAGTTTGTAATGGGAGTTATATTTTTTATTGTTGGTTTTTTAATTATAGAGACATAGACAAAAAGTTAGTAGAATGAGGAATAAAAAAATAAATGAATTCTAGAGATGCCACATCATACTATTGAATGATGCGGCAAAATTAGTGTTACATGGCATATAAGGATGTGATGTATCAACATAATAATTTGGGGATTTAGTTGAATATATTATATTGATGAGGGCGACGAGGATAGCATAAGCGATGTTAGATGAGAGTGTGATGTCTGTATCTCACAGAGGTTACTTTTTCACCAGATAGAGATGTCTATAGGCATTACCATGCACCACAAGTCTCATAGCATTTTGCAAAAGTGCGAGTAGGTGGAACTAGGGGCGCCTACCTCCAAATTTTTTAGGTGTGTATCGAGGACGTGATGACAAGGTAATGGTTGGACCTAGAGATGAGAAGATTGTTACTAAGGAACCAAATATTTCTTCTAATACTCTCGTGACTCCCAAGGATTATCATAGCAAGATGAAACAACGACCAACAAATAGGTTTTGTTGTATATACCCTTCTTAGTATGTCTTCGTTTACTGATTTTGTTTTGATGTATTTTTACTTGGGTCACATCGTTCACATGTGGTCTTCTTTTTTGAATCACATACACTCTTCTTGTATAAACTTGGTTATATATATAGTATCTTTTGTGCATTTACTTATTTGACATAAATTTTCCAGCTTATTTATGACATATTCATGATTAGTTAACTAGGTTTCATTAATAGGGAGTCAGAATGTCTCATTTTCTAGTATTATTGAATATCAATTTATATCGAACTGTTGTGTTTAAGGGTTGATTGAGTCAAATTAAAACCACATCTAATTTAACATCATTTGTGAAGTAGAATATTGTGTCATAAGAAAGGGGGTTTGAACTGTGACCTTATAAAATTTTAAAGTAAAAGCAATTATCTCAAGTTATCACTTGAATAAGGGTATAATGAAAAATGTAAATGACACTGATATAGCGTGCTCAATGTGCAAAATTAAAATATTAAGGTAAAGAGAATCATGCACAAATTTATCATGGTTCACCTTTAACCTTGGGCTACGTCCAGTTCTCACAAAATGTGTGATTTCGCATTATTTTGCTGAAGAGAACGTTCTTTCAACACTTTTACAACTTTCTTTATATCACAGCCTGATCTAATACAACTTGTATTATCAAAGCCTCAACAGGCTTACAACCTATATTATCACAACCTCAATAAACTTACAATCTCAGTCTAAGCAGACTTAATTTAACATCATTTGAGATATTTTTACAAATATGTGAATAAGTGTATAAGTTCTTTGCTTATGAAAACTCAAAGAAAAATTTGGGAAGTAAATGAAGTGAATCATCACACTCAAAAATATGAAACTTGAGCTTGAAGATCAGAAACTGAAGCGTGTATGATCAAAAAGAGTCTTGTAAGAAACTTGAGAATAAAACAAGTATTTGATGATGTTATAGCTTAGACTTTTGCTTTTCATGTTCAACAAACACATCCATATTTATAGATAAGGAGAGTTTCAAGTTGTTGTTGGAGAAAAAGAGATGTTTGGCACGAGAATCTAAAAAACAATCTTTTTGATGAGTTGTCTTCACTTTTAGTTGAATACAAAGAGAACCTTTTTCACATAGAAGAATGTTCTTCTGCTTTTTGTGAATGATGAGTGGTTTTCCAAATCTGAAGCTTTTGCCACCTCAAAGTTGTTTACTGTAGCAGCATTGCAAAGGGAAAAAGTGTTGACTGTCACTTGTATTTGATTCTTATCTTTTTGTGTTTGCAAGTGGTAGGACAAAGAGAATGTTCTTTTCAAATAGTGGGTCATCCTTTGCTTATCAAAATGTGACTTGGCTTGCTCATATTGGTCTAAATAAAATTTGGAAACCAAAGATCAATCATTCAAAGCCTTAATGACATATTATTTTTGTTTGGTACCATAAAGAATGCTCTTTCATTATTCTTCAATCAAGTTTGTTTATGCAAGGGGTCTTAAATACAATATTCTTGAACTTGACTTCAACATCAAAGTTGTTCCTTTCCATTACTGAGTTGACTTAAAAGCATTTAAAGTAATAAATTTTGCTTCAAAGTTAAGAACTCCATCTCCATTTAGTAGTAATTGGTGTAAGTACAGCAGTGCCCCTAAGTGTGGGGGGGGGGGGGGGGGGGGGGGGGGGGGGTGAATTAGGTGTTTAGTAAATTTTCTTCTTTTCAGCGATTTGGTGATCAATTTTTGCGTTTTAGGATAGTAAATAATGAAAGTAAATTGCAGCAACTAAATGAACACAACAATATTATCCTGGTTCCCCTTATGACCAAGGGTACATCCAGTCCTCTTGCACACCACAAGAGATTTCTCCACTATTGTCAGAAAATGTACAAGTCCCACCCTAGGATCTCTGCTACAAACTTCTAACAAATCTTCTAAGATAACACACTACTATCTTAGATAAGACTACTTTAAGAAAGGACAACTTTATTTTACAAACAATGTGATTTGATAAGGATATAAGAATAAAAGAGAGGTATGATGATATCAATCCAATATTGCTTCAAGTACTTTGTCAAGGATATGAAAATGAAATGCAAGTACTTGAATTATGAGAAATAACTTTGAGAAAAAATCAAAAAAGTTGTTCAAAGTCTTTCAACGTTTGTAATAAGATTGTGTGTGGATTAATCTGAAGTTATGGTGTATTTATACTCCATAAACATCTCTTCAGATTCGTGGCCATTGATCCAAGAGGTTTGATGAACAAATGCAATGTTTTAGAACCATTTCAGATCTGAAAAATTGCATTGCTTCCAGTTGTATTCGAATACAGGATGTATGTATTCGAATACACCTCTTTATAACGTTCAAATTTATTCAAAATTTTCACCTTGTATTCGAATACACAGTCATGTAGTCGAATACAGATCTGTCAATTTTGCCACTGACTTGTTTGTATTCGACTACAGCAGGTCGTAGTCGAATACATATGTGAAGCTTTTGCTACTGACTTAGCATCTGTATTCGAATACACTATGCTGTATTCGAATACATCTTTACATTTTGTCAAAAATATTAGTTTTAAGAGTTAATGTAATTTTGACTTTTGAAAATACTTTTTATGCATATGTAAAGATGAATGGTTCTCATGTATTTGAGCTATTGGTTGTATCATTTACCTTTACATTAATTAAACATCTAATATGTTTGAATTTAAAGTTGAACTATATCTTTTGACTTCTTTTTGAGCTTTGATGCATTGATCATAGTTCTTCGTCTTTGTTTTCATCAAAAACATGTATTTTACATTCTCCCCCTTTTTGATTATGACAAAACTTTGTTGTTTGAAGAGATTGCATCATTGTAGAATTTCTCCCCCGTAATTCATGTGTATTCCTCGTTGAACTTGAATGTTTGTGATCATTTGGAAAAATATTGAAAACCTACAAATAGTTTTAAAAACAACAAAATACCAAATTTTCTCCCCCTTTTGACATGATCAAAAAGAAGGAAAAAGATCGACAATATAGACAAGATAATAAACGCAAATATCGAAAAGGAAAACATCACACAAAGTAATGATAAAAGAGAAAAGTGCATAATAATCCATAGATAATGTCACATATTACAAATAAAACCAAATATAACGGAAAGTCAAGGAAAAACATCATAAGTAATGGCAATTCTAAACAAGCTATTTTAAACAAACTATTCCTAGTAATCGAAACACGAATTAGTGGCGTCTAGGAGGTAGGTGGAGGTGGTCAATTTTTTCGGATAAAGCAGCAAGTTCGAGGAGCATGTTTGCATGGTTGGATGCAATGGTGGTTTCGATGGTATGGAAGCGTGTGTAGACGGAGGTGTTCAAGCTGGTGAGATAGGTCTGTAGGGAGTCAAGTTTGGCCATAACCATCCGGTTTGATACGTGGTCAAGATTTTGCCAATGATTTTAGTGTCTAACTTAATGGTTTTACCCTTGACTCGAGAAATTAGCAGATTTCCATCCTTGGAGAGATTGCAGTAAAAGACCCTAACTAAGTCAGGATAGACAGGACCTTTGTAACCAATAAACTCTTCAACATGCTGGGCCTTGAGTAAATCAGGAAATTTAAAAGCAGAAAAGGAATCTAATGTACCAAATTTGGGAATGATGAGCCGCTTGTCTGAGTAGATTGTGCGAAACCGGTCGATTTCTTCCGGTGTGTGTAGGAGGCGAGATAAATCTGTGATATTGCCACTCTTTGTTCGCTTCCTTGATGGGCCTATTGATGCATGCTTGGTTCTTGGTCCTCGTTTGCGTGCGTCCATGGTTTTGTAATGTGGGTCACGGATTTGGGGGAAAATTGAGTTTAGGTTTTGAGAGATCGAAGTTGGAATGGTGAGAATGACTTTAAGATTGATCTAGGTTGCAAGGAGTGTTGTTTGGATAACTCGTTTGCAAGGGAGAAAAGTTGAGAATTTTGAACTGGGGGAAGAAACCGGTTGTATTCGATTACAAAACGAGTAAAAAACTGACCTAAAACTGAAAACGCTTTTTATATGAGAAAAACCCGAACCTGTATTCGACTACACTTGTGTTGTATTCGAATACAAGTGTTTCTGGAAATATGTATTCGATTACACTTATATTGTATTCGAATACAAGAAAATCTACAAATGTGTATTCGATTACATACACTTTGTAGTCGACTACAATTTCGAATTTTTGCAAAAAGAGACGAATTTATCACAAAATATACACCAAGTAATGCATATATTCAAAAATTTAAGAACAATTAAACATATTTAAGAACAATTAAACATATTTAAGACCAATTAAACATTAATGACTTAATTCTAACAACCTATCAAGAGGAAGTTTTTTTAAATTTTGAAGAGTGATGACAAAGTACCTTGTATTTAAAGGTCATTTTCACTTAAGACGCCAAGTTCTCTTCGAATTTTATAAAAAGATTCTTTAGGAAGAGGTTTTGTAAGGATGTCCGCCAATTGATTGTGAATATCCACAAAAGTTACTTCAACATTTCCTTTACGCATATGATCTCGCAGAAAATGATGACGTATATCAATGTGTTTAGTCCAAGAGTGCATGATTGGATTCTTTGAGATATTGATTGCACTGATGTTATCACATCTTAATGGAATGCATCCGAGGTCGAGTCCATAGTCATATAGTTGTTGTTTAAGCCAGAGAATCTGTGCACAGCAACTTCCTGCTGCTATGTATTCAACTTCAGCAGTGCTAAGTGCAACACACGCTTGCTTTTTACATGACCATGATACTAATGCATTTCCCAAGACATGGCAAGTGCTGCTTGTGCTTTTACGGTCTGTTTTGCATCCTGCATAATCTGAATCGGAATAGCCAATGAGACTACATATGCTACACTTTGGATACCATAGGCCTACATTGGTTGTTCCTTTCAAATATTTCATAATCCTTTTTACTGCTACAAGATGCGATTCTGTAGGATCCGCCTGAAATCTTGCACATAAACAGACACTAAACATGATATCTGGCCGGCTGACCGTTAGATATAATAGAGATCCAATCATACCTCGATACTTTGATATGTCTATTGAAATACCGGATTCATCTTTATCAACATATGTTCTGGAGCCCATAGGAATC
The DNA here is from genome assembly GCA_037974755.1 of Cicer yamashitae. Taxonomy (NCBI): domain Eukaryota; kingdom Viridiplantae; phylum Streptophyta; class Magnoliopsida; order Fabales; family Fabaceae; genus Cicer; species Cicer yamashitae. Next base: position 13,994,541 of record JBBPBQ010000004.1, on the reverse strand, counting down.
GCACTTTCCTTGCATTTTTCCATTTCAAATCTTTTAAGTAATTCGTTGCAGTACTTTGCTTGATTTATGAAGATGCCATGCTTGAGTTTCTTGATGTGTATGTAGGCCAAGAAAATAGTTTAATTTTCCCATCATGGATATTTCAAATTCTCCTTGCATCATCAAAGAGAATTCTTCACATATGTCATTGTTTGTTGATATGAATATGATATTATCAACATAGATTTGGACCAATAAGGTGTGACCATTATTTCTTTTAATAAATAATGTCTTATCGACTTTGCCTTTTTCAAATCCTCGTTCACATAGGAAGGTACTTAATCTATCGTACCAAGCTCTTAGAGCTTGTTTTAGACCATAGAGAGCCTTTCTTAATTTGAAAACATGTGACGGATTCTTGAAGTCTTCAAAGCTGGGTGGCTGTTTGACATATACTTCTTCATTGATGTATCCATTAAGAAAAGCACTCTTCACATCCATCTAAAACAGTTCAAAGTTCATAGAACAAGCATAAGCAAGTAGTAATCGTATTGCTTCTAACCTTGCTACTGGAGCAAATGTTTCGTCAAAATCAATTCCTTCTTCTTGATTGTATCCTTGAGCGACCAAACTTGCCTTGTTGTGAACAACTATACCATTTTCATCAAGTTTATTTTTAAACACCCATTTTGTACCAATGATGTGTTTATTTCTCGGATTAGGAACAAGTTCCCATACTTTGCTTCTTTCAAATTGGTTGAGTTCTTCTTGCATAGCAAGTATCCATTGATCATCTTTTAGTGCTTCACCAATCTTGGAGGGTTTGATTTGAGAAACGAATGCCATGTTCAAGCAAGCATCTTGTAGTTTATGTCTTGTTGTAACTCATTTGTTGATATCACCAATAATGTTATCAATTGGGTGATCTCTATGGGTTCTCCATTCCTTAGAAAGATTATCATCTTGCTTTTCAATGTTGACTTCACTTTCTTGACTTGGTTGATCAATTTGATGTTCTTTGCTTGTATCATTACTTTCAAAGTCATCATCATCATAAGAAATAATTTTGTCATCTTTCAAGGGGTTAGTTTCATCAAAAGTTACATGCATTGATTCTTCGACTATTAAAGTTCTTTTATTGAAAATTCTAAATGCTTTACTAGATAATGAGTAGCCAATAAAAATACCTTCATCGGCTTTTTCATCGAATTTTCCAAAGTTGTCTTTACCATTGTTTAGCACAAAACACTTACATCCAAAGATGTGGAAGTGAGAGACATTTGGCTTTCTTCCTTTGTAGAGTTCATAAGGAGTTTTCTTAAGAATCGGCCGAATGATTACTCGGTTAGAAACAAAGCATGCTGTGTTTACAGCATCTGCCCAAAAATACTTTGGTGGGCTTGAGTCGTTTAGCATAGTCCTTGCGAGTTCTACCAAGGATCTGTTCTTTCTCTCAACAACCCCATTTTGTTGAGGTGCTCTAGGTGCAGAAAAATTGTGGAATATTCCATTTTCCTCACAAAATTCTTCAAAGGAGGTATTTTGAAACTCACCTCCATGATCACTTCTAATTGATACAATTTTGGATGATTGTTCGTTTTGGACTAGCCTGGCATAGTTTTTAAATGCTTTAAAAGCTTCATTTTTACTTGCCAAAAATAAGGTCCAAGTGAACCTTGAGTAATCATCAACAATCACTAGTCCATATGAGTTTCCACCAAGACTTTTGGTTCTTGATGGACCAAACAAGTCCATATGTATTAATTGAAGTGGTCTTGAAGTTGATATAACATTTTTAGGTTTGAAAGAAATCTTTGTTTGCTTACCTTTTTGACAAGCGTCACACAATTTATCCTTAATAAATTTCATTTTTGGTAAGCCAACAACAAGATCATGCTTGACCAATTTGTTTAAATGATCCATGTGGATATGTGCAATTCTTTTATGCCATAGTCATGCATCATTGTTGTCGCTCACCAAAAGACATTTAATTTTTAAGGATAAATCGTCAAGATTAAGTATAAAGATGTTTTTGAAACGCTTACCGATAAATTGAATTTCATTTGTAGCTTCTTTTTGGATGATGCATTCATCTTTGTTGAAGGCTATCTTGTATCCTTTGTCGCATAGCTGGCTAATGCTTATGAGATTGTGTTTTAGACCTTCAACATATAAGACATCTTCAATCGAGGGGGATGGGGCTGTACCAGCTTTTCCAATGCCTAAAATTTTTCCTTTGTTGTTGTCTCCATAGACTACATATCCCTTTGATTCAAGAGTCAAAGCTGAAAATTTTGTTATATCACTCGTCATATGTTTAGAGCATCCACTATCTAAGTACCACATATTTGAGGTACTTTGTGTGCATACCTACAAAATTAAAATTAAGTTTTATTATGTACCCAATGTGCTTTGGGTCCTTGATGGTTAGTACCTTTCTTTACCCACACGTAATGCCCTTTTCGAACGCTAATGTTTCTAACATGACAGGCATTAGGTGTGTGATCATGAAGACCACAATAAGAACAAGTAGGAGTAAATCTACTTTTAATAGCATGTGTATGAGATTTATTTTGAATAATTTTTTCTTTATAATCATGATCTTTTTGCATAATTATAATCTTTTCTTGATTGGACTGATTACTCGGTTTAACAAAAATGTTCTTATTCAAGCTTGGTTTATCAAATTTCGAGTATCCAATACCACTTTTATCATTTGAGTATCTTTGCATATTCAAAACATTTTCCAATCCCATTTGTCCCTTTTCGTATCGTTCAATTACTCTATTTAATTGAACAATCTTGAAAGAGAGGGAATCACATCTATTGCATGTAAAATTCTGTTTTAGTTTTACATATGTGCACCTAAGAAGGGGCGGGGGGTGAATTAAGTGTTTAGTAATTTTTCTTCTTTTCAGCGATTTGGTGATCAATTTTTGCGTTTTAGGATAGTAAATAATGAAAGTAAATTGCAGAAACTAAATGAACACAACAATATTATTCTGGTTCCCCTTATGACCAATGGTACATCCAGCCCTCTTGCACACCACAAGAGATTTCTCCACTATTGTCAGAAAATGTACAAGTCCAACCCTAGGATCTCTACTACAAACTTCTAACAAATCTTCTAAGATAGCACACTACTATCTTAGATAAGACTACTTTAAGAAAGGACAACTTTCTTTTACAAACAATGTGATTTGATAAGGATATAAGAATAAAAGAAAGGTATGATGATATCAATCCAATATTGCTTCAAGTACTTTGAGAACCTTTGTTAAGGATATGAAAATGAAATGCAAGTACTTGAATTATGAGAAATAACTTTGAGAAAAAATCAGAAAAGTTGTTCAAAGTCTTTCAAGGTTTGTAATAGGATTGTGAGTGGATTAATCTGAAGTTATGGTGTATTTATACTCCATAAACATCTCTCCAAATTTGTGGCCATTGATCCAAGAGGTTTGATGAACAAATGCAATGATCTAGAACCATTTCAGATCTGAAAAATTGCATTGCTTCCAGTTTTATTCGAATACAGGATGTATGTATTCGAATACACCTCTTTATAACGTTCAAATTTATTCAAAATTTTCACCTTGTATTCGAATACACAGTCATGTAGTCGAATACACATCTGTCAATTTTGCCACTGACTTGCTGTTTGTATTCGACTACAGCAGGTCGTAGTCGAATACAAATGCGACGCTTTTGCTACTGACTTAGCATCTGTATTCGAATACACTATGTTGTATTCGAATACATCTTTAGATTTTGTCAAAAATATTAGTTTTAATGTTAATGTAATTTTGACTTTTGAAAATACTTTTTATGCATGTGTAAAGATGAATGGTTCTCATGTATTTGAGCTATTGGTTGTATCATTTACCTTTACAATAATTAAACATCTAATATGTTTGAATTTAAAGTTGAGCTATAACTTTTGACTTCTTTTTGAGCTTTGATGCATTGATCATAGTTCTTTGTCTTTGTCTTCATCAAAAACATATATTTTACAATTGGTAGAAAGACTTGTCAAAGTGATTAGGTGTCAGATAGTCCATAATAAGGTAAAGGGTCACCAACTCAAAATAACAGATAACAAGTAGTGGTGATGAAGCATATCAACAATTAAGCAAGCAGGCATATAAATCATGATATCAAACACTCTAATGCAATGCCCACATGCCAAAGCATATGATACGAAAATAGTGCCTTCTTCCGCAAAGAATTGTGGGTCAACAATCACATGACACCACTAGCTAGTGAGTCATCAACTAATGACACCACAATGGTGTAATCTCTCACAAACAAAATATGATTCCATTTTCCTGCAAGGAATAAGGTGGGCTAACAATCCCATGACACCACCTTGTAGCCCATCAAGGTCGCTACTAACAATGAAATGCATGAGCATACTGCGACTCCTTCACAATAATTAATATGTCAATGCAATATTAAAAGACTCTATTTTTAAAACTCATTAACAATTATTAGATGAAGCCAAACCAAGTTACAATTTAGATGTTATGATTAAACCTCGTTTGTATCAACTTAAATTCAAAGAGAACATTTTTCTAACACCTTAAAAACTTACACAAAATCCAACTTTTTTTCTTTTTGACATAAACCAACCCGTAATCACTTATTTTCAACACAAAACTCAATTTATTTTCAAATTTTTCTAAAGAAAATGGTCATGACCTATTTGTTTCTTTTTCTTAAAATTATTGTGTCTTACACAAAAAAATTTCAAAGTTTTTCACATCGCTAACTAGGTGTCAACTGTCTAAATTCCTTTCCGAGACTCAAGGAGCAATTATTCAATCACAAAATAAAGGCTTTAACTTTTCTTTAAAGACATACATTTAGAAACATTTCTCAAATGTAACCTCTCCATAAATCCTTTAATATTTTTAAGACCCTAGAACTCCATCAACAATTAGAGGCGAACAACTTCAAGTCTTTAACCCTTTCTAAATCATAGATTACATTCTTATTTGTGCAAAAGAAAATGTTGAAATTTCAAAAAACCCATGTTGATGGTTGGGTTTTGCCTCTAGGGTTTTAAGGAGGGAGAGAAAATTCTTCTTCCACAATACTTCTCAATCATGGTTACAGATATATATTTATGCCTCTTTATCAATAATATTACACAATTTCTAAAAGAAACGTCTTCTATCAAAACATTATTTTTTTGAGGATTATTTCAACTGGCTCCAAAATATATTTTTATTTCAAGATCTACTATTAAGAGACATAGATCTATTACTTTTGTGACAGAAGAATGAAAAAAAAAAACACTAACACAAACATGGCCTCACGGTCTTGTAAAGGAAAAAGGGAGAGAAAGTTACCTCACTCACACACCAACCCTTAAGCTTGCTTAAAGACTCCAATACCACCAACACTCCCTCGTTGATCTAAGTGGTAATGGAGTTTGATGTTTCCTCAAAACTAATTGGAATAAAGAAGCAAATAGAAGAAGAATTTTTTTGAGACAAGAGAGTGGAGGGAGTGTGTTGGCCGCGGTAACACAAGGGAGGAGAGATTGAAATTTTTTTGCTCTACTTCTTCATATAGACAAAACAAGACAATGAGGCCACAAGCTATTAATTGAGGAGATGCGGCCACTTTTGGTTCTTACAATTCTTACTACACCTTTAAGTCAAATTTACACCTTTTCACTTTAACAATTTATCGATAACAATTTGTACACAACGCGCCTAAATTATTATTTGATAAAATGTTTTCATCAAAGCTCCAAAAAAAAAAATACTCTTCAGACTCCATTTGAAACCTAACTAACCCAAGGAATTAAATAAAAAGTTTTTTCAAAATCAAAGATGTTTTAAAATTTTGAAAAAGGTAAATTTGTCCGTCGAATTCAAAAGTTGGAAAAATTTCAGTCTTAGATTTCGACTATTTTTACACATGGACTAAATAAAAATAATTCAATCTTGAAATCATAATTCTTGTACTTTTATTTATAAACAAAAGGGAGCTGACAAATTCAACATGTTTTTAGCATAAAACATAACTAAAAAAAATACTTAAATAAGGATTACTTAACTACATGTCTTACATTACTACCCCTTTAAAATAGTTTCGTCCTTAGGGTGTTGCTCCATAATCTTACTTTTCAAATCCTAAGTCACATCTCTAGTTGTTGGGTTCCAAATCATCTTGACCAACAGAATATCGTTGTTCCTCAGTCGCTTCATCTTCTTGTCTTTGATCCTCACAAGTGGCACCTCAAACGACAAGTTATCCTTCAGTTGAATAGTGTCTTATTCAATCACATGCAAAGGGTCTAGACTTTACTTCCTTAATTGTGGCTCGTGAAACAGATCGTGGATGTTAGACAACATCGGTGGTAGGGTAATTCGATAGGCCACAAGTCTAACACATAGCAGTAATTTGATAGGGTCCAATAAACTTTAGGGATAACTTCCTTGATTTTATGGCTCTTGCAACTCCAGATCTAGCACTGTCCATGGTTCCTAGCTCCAAATCCATGAGCACAACCCTAGGTTCAAATCATCCACAACTCGCTTCATTATAGTAAATGTTGACTCGTTCGAGTTGCAAATTGTTGTTCCCTTGGTACCTTCCGGTAGAGTCGATCCCGTGCTCTGCACAGACAACCTTCTGATAGAGATGCAATGGTGAAGTCGTGTCCGAGACCTGGTCGCACAGAGAAGGGTTGCGTCGAAGATGACATATAGGTTATGAGTTTCACAGGGAGAGGAGGGTTCACACAGAGAAGGGTTTCGCAGGGAGAGGAAGGTTCGTACAGGGAACGGTTTCGCAGGGAGAGGAGGGTTCACAGGGAGAGTGAAGAAACGCAGAGTGAAGAAACCAATTTACATGCATATACTTAAAAAATTAGAAAGACTCTTTGACAACGTTTTTTTAAAAAACGCTTTAAAAGATCCTATGAAATTGTTATATGACCCTATAACAACGCTTATAAAAAAAAAGCATTGTAAATATTTTGACCTTAATATCAAGGCTTTGTTATTATATATTGATAAAGAATAGAGTTTGAATGAAAAAATTGATAAATTCTATTATATTATTGATAAATAAATAAAAACATATTTAATATATAAATATTTATAAATCATTATATAATAAAAATATAAACATTTAGTCAGTCAGCAAAACACTCCTTATTTGATTCAAATTTTATTTGATTCGGATTTTTTTTCATTATTTTTTTATTTGATAATAGGCATTAAAGATATTAAAGGGAATGATTTTTTTAGGGAATGATTGATTTTAATTTTTTTTTTTTACTAAAAGGGATGATATGTTAGATATCAACAAATAACCGTGAATGAGATTTATAGTCGAATCTTATGATAACCTTAAAACAATCGTCCAAACATATTTTTAAAAAGCGCTTTAAATGACCCTATGAAAGCGCTATATGACCCTATAACAGCGCTTACAGAAAAAGCGCTGTAAATATTTTGACCGTATGAAAGCGCTTTTACAAAAAAGCGCTATCAAAGGCTTTGTTGTTATATATAACTATCAGTACCTATGACAACACTTTTCAAAACAACGTTGTCTTAGCCTCCGTGTATTTTTAAAATATAATACAAAAGCGCTTTTAGTTAAAAAGCGCTGTTAAAGGTGCGCTATAAAATCTATATTTTGGTGTAGTGTGGAGTGACTCTAAGAAATACATGGTCACTCTGCTAAAAATCTTAAGGTCTGCAATGCTTGTCTACAAAACTCTTTTGACTATCTTAAGAAACCTCCATCTTCTCTTTAACTTTCTTGACCTTCTCCGTAGTCTAATGTACCATCTCAGGTCCTACAATCATACTCTTATCGTCCTAATACCATCACAAGGGTGTCTAACACTTAGGTCAATACAGAGCCTTATACGGTGCCATTCCAATTATTATGTGGTAGCTATTGTTGTAAGTGAAATCAATTAATGTCAGCACATCGTCCGAACTTCCTCTATCACCCAATACGAATGCTCTTAGAAAACCCTCAATTGACTGATTCTTCCATTTAGTCTGTTTGTCCATTTGTGGACGGTACGAAGAACTCAATATTAGTTTCGTTTCCAACACTTCTCAAAAGTGCGACGTAAACTTTAGATGGTGGTTTGAAATGATACTTGTGGGTACTCCATGTAACCTAACAATCTCTACAATATAAATCTCAATTAGTTTGGCCACGTTGTAGGCGGTATTCACAAGCAAAAAGTGCACATATTTAGTCAACCAATCCACTATCACCCAAATAGAATAATTCTTTCTCTTAGTCTTAGGCAACACAGTAACGAAGTCCATGGAAATATTGTCCCACTTCCATTATGGTATATCCAAGGGTTGTAAGATTCTTATCAGTTGTTGATGCTCTACTTTCGCTTTCAAACAGGTTAAACATGTTGGTAAGTACTTTGCCACGTGTCTGTTCATTCCATACCCCCAATAGTTCTGTCTCAAGTCATAATACATCTTTGTCGCTCCAGGATAAATACTCAACTTGCTCTTTGCACTTCCTCCAAAATTTTCCTTCTCAAGTTGACAACGGCTATTACACAAATCCGCCTATTACTTCTCAAAATATTATCAGGCCCATCCTTGAACTCAATTTTCTTTCCTTGCACTATCATATTCTTATTCTCTTGAATAAGTGCATTTTATTGACAGTTCTCAATATCCTCAAGCAGGCCGCTCGAGATCTTGATCATTCCAAACTTCAGAACTCCCGACGAAATCTCAAGATCCAAGTGTAATTCTCTAAAACTCTCCACAACTCTTGTTTCCTATCCCTCAACGACACACTCTTCCTACTCAATGCATTAGACACTACATTAGTATTCCCATGGTGATATTGAAATGTGAAATCAAAGTCCTTGGGAGTCTCCATCCACCTTCTCTGACACATGTTCAATTCATTTTGGTTAAAAAGGTACATAAAACTCTATTGGTCACTAAACATGGTGAATCTGCACCCATACAAGTAGTGCCTCCAAATCTTTACAGCAAAAACCATTGCAACAAGCACCAAATTATGAATGGAATAATTATTTTTCTTGTGTCTTCATCTGACATGACGCATAAGCCATTGCCTTCTTATGTTTCATAAGAACACGCCCTAGCCTTGGTACGACGTGTCACAATAAACATCATATAGTTCCTCTAGTTGCGGAAAAACTAACATCGGTTAGGTTGTCAACTTCTCCTCTAGTAGCTGGAAATTCTCTTCTAGATGTCTTTTTCTCTTACCTGAATCTAATGGTAACCCGACTTCAAATCAATCTTGGAAAACATCTTTACTCCTCTTAATTGATCCATCAAATCATCAATGTGTGACAAGGGATACTCGATCCATAATAGTTACCTTGTTAAGATGCTTATAGTCCATAAATAGTCAAAAACGTCTGTCCTTATTCTTTATTAATAATACTGGAGCTCCCCATAACAACACACTTGGTCTAATAAATTCCTTCTCCAACAAATCTTTAATTTGGTCCTTGAGCTCATTCAATTTAACGGCAAACTCTGTTACGGTGCAACTGAGATGGGTTTGGTCCCTAGGTGTAGAACAATAAAGAACTCCAAATTTCTCACTGGTGTCAACCTTGAAATTTCTATTGGAAACACATTTGGGTACTCTTTGACAAGCACCATGTCTTCTATGCTCACATCCATATTTACCTCTACATTGGCCAATAACAAGAATTCTTGAAGCCCTTCTTTCGATGAAACTTTAAGCTTATTAGAAAAACAAATACTTAACAATGTATGGCTCGGGAAAAAGTACCAACTTGCAAGCGCGGTCCAATAACATGTAATGATACAATATCCAATCCATTCTAAGAATGATTTCTATGGATTATAGCGGTAAACAAATTAAATTAACCAATAAATACCTACGCTGAACAGTTACTTAACATTGCAAACATGCAGTATTTGCAATCAAAGTCTTAGGAGGCGTGGAAACAGTTAAATCAAAAGGCAAGAGAGACACAAACAGCTTCAAACGATTCACACAATCCAAATAAACAACGGAATGGGTTGCCCCTGAATAAAAAAAATGCAGTTAAGATGTTACCTGCAATCTCACGGTCCCATTGGATCAAGTTGTTCGATTAAGTTCCAGCTTCAATGCTCATACAACAAATACAACCCTTAGTATTAGGACAAATAACTCTTGTTGCATACACTGTTGATCTCGCTTTCGACTCCTTAGAGTTCTTAGCAAAATGTGCACAACACAATCAAAAAACATAACGCGAATTCAACGTAATCAGAATGCAAACGAACACAATCAAGAAAGAACACAACTCAAACCCAACACAATTAGAATGTGAAATTTGAGCTCATAATGCAACTGACTCAAGAATGTGAAAATGAGATCAGCATAGCAGATGCATGCGGCATGAATCAGGGCTAGATGTTGTGGCTAAAAGTGAAGTAACAAACCCTAAAAGGTCAAGTGCTAGTATGAGATATTGCATTAAATTAATCTATTATTTGTTAGTTTTAATTTTTTTAATAATAATTATTTGTTCAATTTAATATATTATTTTCAAATGTAATAGATCAATGTTATTCCATAATGTTAACTTTTAGTATAATATATGTTATATTTTACTTCAAACTTGTTACAAATAGAGTCAACTGAAAATTAATTAAATTTAAACAACATTAATTCAGATCAGATCGAATTGAAATTTTTAATGGCGTCATCCAAATAGAGTCAAACTGCAAGTATTGTAATATTTGAATCCAATTTAAACAACATTAATTCAAATCAAATTGAATCAAAAAATTTAAAGGTGTCAACCAAACAGAGTCAAACCGCAAATATTTTAATATTTGAATTTGATGTTTTTTGCTTCATAACCGCTACAAGTCGCATCAGAGACACTCTTAATAGGTTACATGTTAGTTTTTCTAATGGTGTATTTGGTTGGAGGAGTTTGGAGTTCAGAGAAGAGAAGTAAAATCTTTTTTTTAAAGTTATTTTTGGTAGATTTGGAAGAGAGGAGTTAAAAAAAAAAACTTGTAAACTATTTAAAATCTCTTATATCTCTTCGAATTAAACACAACAATTAAAATCTATTTTATCTCCTTTTTCAAATCAATCATATATCTGGTTACTTCTATTCCCCTCCATTTTAAACATTTTGAAAGTTAAAGAACTTGATATAGAAATTAGAAGATAGGAGTTAGAAGCCTGGCAAGAAGGTCTCTAGCAATAAGAGCATAAATAGCATCCTCCTTTTAAAAGTTTGAAATTAATTAACTCAGGTGTAAAATTTTTAGCAATGATTTAATGTAAATTTATACCATGTCATTCATATAGAAAATGCATTTATGTCATACTTCTTTTTTGAGCTTATTAAAAAAATACTTGCGTTGAAAGGAGAAAAATGTTTATCGAGCCATAAAATCTTCACCTATTTTATATTATGACATCTCAAACGTTCTGTTACAAAAAAAAAATTAATAATAATATTTATAAATAAATAAAACAAACCAAATCTAGACTTTCCACCTCACCTTCATTTTTACATTCAACCATTTCCCTCCTTCTCTCTCTCCAACACCAATCTCTCCCCCATTTTTTTTTTTCTCTTCTTTTTTCTCCTTGCTTCTTCTCACCTCACGACACAAATTTGCACACATAAACCTTCAATTTTTAAAAATAAATTTAACATCTGCAAAAATATAATTTCTCATACTCCTACAAATGCTCTTGGTTAGAATTTTGGGGTAAAAGTTAGTGAGTTAAGGAAGGAGAAGAGTACCCATTCTTTGAAAGGTGTTTATTGAGACTCTTTGAGGTAAATACACAACTCTAATGCTAAGAATGAATCTCTAGAAAAATGTAGTTTTGTTTAAAATCTTATTTTGGTGTTTAGAGTAGATTTAAAGGATTTTTATGGTTTCCTAAAGTTAGCTAATTTTTAGAATAATTTTTCTAAAGTTTTGAGAATTTTTTTGATTCTCAGATCTGTTAGTTGAGGTCTTGTCTGCTACTTTAGGAGTTGGTGGAGAACAAATTTAGACGATTCTCCATAGTTGTGAGTAGACGGCGATCATTGTCACATATTTTTATTTTGCTATAATGATTATTTTACTTGTTTTCTATGTTAAAGTATTTATTTAAAAATTGGGGAAACACAACATTTGAATTTATCTCGATTTCGTCATTTACTTATTTTCATGGTCTTTGTTATATAATATGTTTGTAGTTTGATTTATTTATGAATTATAAAGCATTTAAATATCGAATTGAACTCAATTGAATATGTTTTCCATGAGTTACGATGAAATGAAAAATGATTTTTAAATATATGTTTTGGAAATCGTTGTTATAATTATGAAATCGTTAACGGCGGTAGGTGCACCTAGTTACATCGTTTTGATTAGGAAGAGTTAACCATTAGATGGAGCCGCCCCTATGAGAGATGTCATCCTTAGGATGATAGGGCTATCAACGAGATGTAAGCTCCCTATAATTGATGCGTTATAATGTGTTGCGGGATTGAGAGGAGATGGTTATCCGTTAGATGGAGTCACCCCTAAGGGAAAGGTCACCCTTAGGTGGAGAGGGCTATCAATGAGATGAAGTCGCCTCTTGGTTCCCAAAAATTTATGTTGTTACTTGTTTGATTTTCTATGATATTTTTAAGGTTACTCATTTTGATTTTAGTTCTGTATGAATTGGATTTTAAATATTTCTACCTGAACGGCTAAATTATAAGTCTAATAATTTTATCATGTGTATACTTTACTTGAGAATTATCTATATTTCAGGCAATATTGTTTAATATAATTGCCACAAGATTGTAAAACAATTTTTTTTGCCTTTTTGTGTTTCACTTCTAGTTGGTGGTGGTTGTTGTCTCCTCGTTACGTTTTTGTCACTTATTTCTTCATGTTGTTCATTTTTTTTTCCAGATTCACAGGCAACTGAGTAGCAAGCTGTTTGTAGATTCAAGTCTCAATCATTTGTTTTGGTAGACCTCTTTGATCGAGGGCTCTTTTGTAAAGTTTGTTGATTCGTGACGTATTTTGTAGCTATTTTGGGTTTAGAAAGTCTTTTGAGAAATCTATTAAATATTTAGGTTGTGCTCTTTGAAATATGACTGAGTTAAAAGTTTAAAAAAAGACTTTTATGAATTTGGAAACGTTGAAGTTATAGAGGATATTTTGTCGAAATTTCGAGAAAAATTATATATATATATTTTGAATTGGTTATTTAGAACTATTTAATTGCTTAATTATTAAGGTAGTTGATAGCCTTGCTAGGCTAGGAGTATAGCTTGTGCGCCGGTCACGTGTTCAACATCATTTCATGATCCTAAATTTTTGTCAAAAAAAATTTGTTTTTGACAACACATTTATATCATACTAATTATAAAAATCTGTAATCCCTACTTCACAAATGTCGATATTATTAAATCGATCGTTTTATTTCTAGTTCGAATATAGACTTCACATTTTTGTACGAATTTATTATAGTATTTACGTCTCTAAAAAAAAAACTAATTATCAAAGAGTACCAAAAAAAAAAAAATGCACCGTAAATACATATTAGTTGGTCTATGCAAGAATATTGATACATTGATATATAGTATAAAAGCTGATGTTTGAACTTATATTTCCGAACACAAGATCATTTGACAAAGAAAAGATATTTAAAAACATATTGCAAAGGCGCACATCCCAAAGGCGCCTTCTATCACCACTCCTTCTACGGCCTTCCACCACCACATCGCAAAGGCGCACATTGCTCTCACGCGCCACCAGCAATTCCATTTAACATCGTCCGAACTGTAAGCCAATCACAATAACCAACCGCAACTCTTTCAGTTACTTAGCAGCTATATAAGGATTTAAATTAGTTCATTTTTCTTTGTTTTAAGCTTAGTTATTAGAATCCATCAATTTCATTTATCAAATCCTTTGGAAACACTTTGTGGGTGTATTTCATTTCCTCTGTCAATATCAACTCAAAAGTGTTCTCTTCCAAATTAGGTTACTAATTTTGTACCTTGGTTGCTAAATGAACCATTCGATTATGTTTTTTGCATTGTTTTTTTTTTCCTTCATAAGTATATAGAGTTTATTGAACACTAATTACATTTACAATTACTTTACTGTCTTAACATATTACAAGCCGATGTGTGAAAAATGACCGCAAAGATTATGGGTCTGATTAAATACCGTTTTTTCGTATTGCATCTTGTGGAATTTGAAAGACCGTTTTGATCTAAACAAAGAATAAAGGACCTTTTTGAAACTTTAGATTAAGTAAAAGGACCCCTACTGCAGTTTAATTTTTCTGCACATAGTTTTAGCAATTACAAAATAGATTGCTTTTGTTAGTTTTGTTGTTTAGAGGTTGTTAGGTCCAGAAGTGTGTGTTTATATATGGTTTAATGGATAGTGATCATCCGCAGTTGATTTTTAACAGTATAATCCTTCTTGGTCAAAAAAATTATGAGAAAAAAAAATCATGTGATGAAAAAGTTACGACCATATGATGTGATTGACATTTGAGATTGTGTATTGTGCAATTGGAAATAAAACTGAAGAGGATCTAATTCCATGGTTGAACTGAGGTGCATAAACTTACTTTCCTTGATAATGTTATTCACAATATTTACCCTTTGCTTAAATTTTCAGTTTGCTTATGACTCAGTCCAAGAAGAAGGCTGATTGTGGTGATCACATTGATCTAATAACTGACTTACCATGTAATGTCATTGATGGCATCCTAAAACACTTGAACATTCGTGAATTAGTTTGTACTAGTATTCTGTCAAGAAAATGGAGGTATATGTGGGTTTCAGTCCTGCAACTTGAGTTTGACGAAGATTTCTTTTACTATTGCGAGGAGTATTATGAAGGCCCTGAAATTTCGAGAATTATGATGGAAATTCTTATGCTCCATAGTGGGCCACTATATAAGTTCACTCTTTCCTTACCTTTAGACTTTTTGCAAATTGATTGCCTTGATGAGCTGATTCTGTTTTTGTCAACGAGTGGCATTAAAAATCTTGAACTTCAGAACCTCGGGTTTAGAACATTATCCTATCAAGTGCCATCTTATGTCTTCTCTTGTCAAGAGTTGACTAGATTGGATCTTAACGGATTTGAATTGTCAGTTCCGCCTAATTTTGGTGGCCTTAAAAGATTGCTTGTCCTTAACTTTCACCTTGTTACATTTGAGTCTGGTGCACTTGAGAAACTTATTTCTGGTTTCCCATTACTTGAAAGGCTCTCCATTTCATTCTGTTCTGGTTTGGAATGTATTGATTTCTCGGCTCCTACTCTCAAAGTCCTGCGCATAAACTCTGAAGGTAACATCAAGACAATTAGTCTGAAGAATGCAAAGAATTTGATTGATTTTTCACTCTTGGATTATCGGGACGAAGACAATGAGAGTGTTGGCGTATCTTGTTTGATCAAAAGTTTGCCAAAAATTAAGAGACTTGTTATGGAAATATTTTCTTTCTACTATAAGGTTAGAAAACAACATAACTAAACTTGATCTATTAATTATTGTTCAGTTGGATTAGATTGTGACCCTTATGTTAGTTTGGTAGATTTAATCTAAAATAGAGAACATAATAATTTGTGGACATGTGGACTTGTTCTCTCTAGTTACACATTTTTGCACATAGTAATTTTTTCGCAAGGGGAATATAGGCTACTAAGCTAAGTTTGTAAAAATGAAACCGAGGTCTAAATGTCTAATGGTACGTATGTTATACATGATGATATTTATGTTCTTTCTGATGTCAATTTGATTATTTTTCTCACCACTTCTGTCTAGTCTGACCTCAAAATTCGTTCTTTTAAAGACTGTACCTTACTCTTCTATTGCATCTTTGAAAGAGAAACAATGTTGCATTTTGATTGATGGTCCAATTCAATATTTATGTGGAAAGTTGTTTTTATCTAATTATTAGTGTACAAGTATATCTCATAGTTTTGTTGTTTGTTTGCATAGATATTGTCTGCTGCAGGTGGCATTCCGCAGTCACTGCTAGATTCATTTAGCTCCTTAGAGTATCTAAAATTTGTTGGCACAAGGTTGTGCGAAAGAGAAGGAATTTTGTATATTTTTAGTGTATTAACTAGTACTCCTAACCTGGTGGAGCTTGTTATAAAGGTGAACACAAATACCTATCCTTCATAACTTCTCTTTTCATTTTACTATTTTGATTTGATTCATTTTACTTTTTATAATTTAGAATTATGAATATGGTGATTATGCTGACGAACAAGAGCCAGACCAGCCGAAGGAGTTAGAATGCAATGGGTGTTGCCTTGGTCAACTTCGTACAGTGAAGATTGAGATTGGATGTAGGTTTAAATATGCATTGAATTTGATACGGTTCATACTTGCAAATTGTCCCTTGTTAGAGACTCTAACTTTTAGAGTTGGTCTTAGTTTAAAACGAATAGAACCGCTAGTGCAATTAAGCATTTCACGAGACTTGTTAAGGATGAAACGGGCATCACAAAAAGCACAAGTCGAGTTCACTGATAGTAAGCAGTGAATTCCTTCATTGTGTATGTGCTTTTAATTAATTTGATAGGGACTTATATATTGGGTTCTACTCTAACTCCATTGAACAATAGATTTATTTTATGTTTAGAAAGAAATTTGCACACGCTTTTGTATCATTGGAGACATTAGTTTCTAATGAAATATCAAACATCGATGTATTAAAACACTTCTATTTCCACTATGGTTGGAATAATTTGGTGACATTATCAGGAACTTGACACATGCTTACCACTCTTTATAGAAATTCTTGTGTTGAATTTATTAAGAGATAGACAAATAAAGTTACTCATTTGTTTGATAAAGCGGCCACATCTCTAGCTCGTTTCTATTTGTTGGTTGATATACCTCATTGTATTGAACACATAATTATAAACGAAATGTTATAAGTTTTTTCCTATAAAAAAAAAACTATAGTTGGAATAAATTATCAACATTATTATTCAATTATTTTTGGTACAATCTTATAATGTCAAAAAATTATGGTTGGAATAATTTTGTGACATTATCTGGAACTGTTGACACATTTTTACTACTTTTTATAGAAATTCTGGTGTTGAGTTTATTAGGAGATGGACAAATAAAATTACCCATTTGTTTGTTAAAGCGGCCACATTTCTTCTATTTGTTGGTTGATATACTTCATTGTATAGAACACATTATTATAAACGAAATGTTATAAGTTTTTTCCTATAAAAAAAAACTATGGTTGTAATAAATTATCAACATTATTATTCAATTATGTTTGGTACAATCTTATAATGTCAAAAAATTGTGGTTGGAATAATTTTGTGACATTATCTGGAACTGTTGACACACGTTTACCACTTTTTATAGAAATTCTGGTGTTGAGTTTATTAGGAGACGGACAAATAAAATTACCCATTTGTTTGTTAAAGCGGCCACATTTTTAGCTCGTTTCTGTTTGTTGGTTGATATACTTCATTGTATAGAACACGTTATTATAAACGAAATGTTATAAATTTTTTCTTATAAAAGAAAAAACTATGGTTGGAATAAATTATCAACATTATTATTCAATTATGTTTGGTACAATCTTATAATGTCAAAAGGTTACTATAAATCACTTTATATCGCTCATATTCTATATTTTGTGAAATGAAAATTAGTAATGAAAATAAATAGTACTTAAAAGTTCATTTGTTAAGTTATAAAACTGATAAAATTTATATAAATAAAAATATATGGGTGAACAAATGGAACCAAATGGATGTTTAACAAATTGTTTCTGCTCTTACATCTTTGTTTATTAACTTAAAATAATTTTAAATTTAATTTTGTTTTAGATCTGCGCATGGCATAGTTGGAAGTGATATTTTATTAATTTTATTGGAAGTGATATAAACTTAATCAGTAACAAATGGAAGTAAAATTTTTGATACAATACATGTGTAGATATATACATACTCCTTGGTGGGTAGTATGAACATATATATTCATGGATATTAAATCAAAGGTATGAGCATATATATGAATGAATAGTATGATGGCAACTCGAGAAGATGTATGTACCATAAAAAACAAATACAACTTTTAGTCCTTACGAAATTATTATGTATGTAGTTTTAGTCTGTGTCGTTAACTAACACATATTTTTGAATCAATATTTATAGATATGTTTAGAACATTCTAACAAAGTTGTCCACATGAAAGTTCGATTTTTAGATCAATATTTAATTGTTACTTTTATCTTGAATTTTTTTTTTTATACTTTTTATAATGTTCTAATCATACATCAAAACAATCATTTAAAAATTTAAAAAATCGAAAAAAAATTAAATATAAATTTATTTTAAAGTTGTTTGTTGATAATTTTAATAGGGACCAAAAATTGTATTGGACTAAACATTGATGTTAATGTACTTAAAAATCACATACTTTTCTTAGCAACTTTCTCACCAAATCAAACAACTTCTTCCTTCCAAAGATTTGTTGAAATTCAGTTATTGAGTATAAAACATAGTGGAACATATTAACTATTTATGTGAAGCATTTAGAAAATAAATATAAGTAAAAATTACCACGAAGATGGCAAGTCAAATATATTTTAATTAAAGTAAATTATGCAAAGTACAATAAATTAACATTGGAGAAAAAAAGAGACAAAGTATAAGTATAAAATTCATTTTAAAATTTCAATAGCAGAATATATAAAATATTTTGTTTAGACAAAATATTTTATAGCCATTTCAGAGTACTTGTTCATTTATTTTGTTTTGGTTATTCATAAATGTAAAAGAACTATGCTCTAACTCTTTTGTGAAAATATGTAGAAGATCGATGCACCAGAAGGAAGGTGCGGGTTTTTAGGGGAAAATAAGAACACTATCGCATCGTAGGTGAAGGAGAATAATTAAAATATTTAGAAATAAAACATTTGAGAAAAGAAAATAGTGTAGAATGAAAGAAAACGAAACGATTCTTGTTGGCCAATAATTTGTTAACTCAATGTGGTGGTGTTATTGAGATTTATGTGAGTCGGTTACAATATTGAAGGAAAATTGATGTTAATATGATGGATATGGAATACATAAGGGCGTAATAGTAGTGATAAAGTAGAGTTTGTGTGAAACTAAAATTGGAGTGACACCTTATATTATCTTTGATGTGCCAAAAATAGTGTTATGTGACAAAATTAATGATGAGATGTCAATTGAATGTTTTGGTGACTGTTTTAATAGTTTTATTCATAGAGTTATGAAATTAAGTTGTGATGATTATGTTTTAATTATATACTTTGTGGTCATTTAAGATGGTTGTTACATTTTAATAATTAAAATATTGTGATGTATTTAAATGTAATGAATTATCAATAATAATTACATTTTAATAATAATAAAATTGTGATGTATTTAAATGTAATGAATTATCAATAATAATTACATTTTAATAATTACATTTTAATAATAATAAAATTGTGATGATTGTTACATTTTAATAATTAAAATATTGTGATGTATTTAAATGTAATGAATTATCAATAATAACTTAATATGAAATTAAATTTGTAATAATAGTTTTGTTTTTTAATCATAGAGATGTATGCAAAGTTGTGGTATAAAATTATAAAGTGATAATTCTTTTGAAATAACGTTAATTTTTTTGGTTTATCATAGGTTTTCTTCACCAAATTCATCTTATTCAAAGCACGTTGGAGTATAAGCATGGACAAATTGTATTTTCTTAATTGTTTGTCTTTTCTTCTTTTTGGTATTAAGATGGTTGTTACATTTTAATTATTAAAATGTAATTAAAATATAGTGATCTATTTAAATGTAATGAATTATCAATAGTTATGTATTTTATGGTGTGAACGCTGTGTGAAGTTATTGAGTTAGTGTTTATGGCTAAACTACTGCCAAAACAAATTTTCTATGTTATTTGACATTGTAATTTCTTGGCTAAAGTGAACCTTTGTACTTGTTCATATATAGTTGAACTAAAAATATAAAATAATAAATGAATTGAAAATGTCATTTTAAGGTTTAAGAATTCAAAAGTGTTCAATTGCTCTTAGTTAAAGAAAAACAAATAATTTGTATCCAAACAAAAATGCATTGTCCATATTAAAATAAAACTGAAATAGTAGATAAAAAGAAGGAAAAATAGAATATGGGTAAAATTAAATGGAGAAATAAAATGACCTAAGCATAAACTTTCACCCAGATTATGAAGTCTTCGAAAAAGTTACACAATCTCACATTTTCCATTGATATTTGGGGTTTGAATTGAAAAACCATATTAAATTAGAACTTAAAGGCATAGATAAAAAAAAATTAAAAAATAAAAAGAGAAAAAATAGAAGATGGATAAAATTTATGTGGAGAAAGAAAATGACCTGATTTGACTCAATTGACGTCACCAAGAGGTTACACAATCTCACATTTTCCATTGATACTTGGGTGAGAATTGAGAAGCCATGAAGGACTTAATGTTTTGTAACCGAAAAAACCATGTATCTAAAGTGTGCTTTCCACCAAAGTTTACGAAGGAATCAAAAGAATGGTTCTTGAGATAACATAAGATATGATTTATTTTTTTACCAATTAATCTAAATTTACAAAGTTAGAATTGGAGGAGCATTGAAAGTTGATTGAAGTGAGAAGATAGTAAAATTATTTTCATGAGGAGCTTTGATAGTAACATTATTTTCATGAGGAACTTTTGTGTGTGGGTTCTCAACATATGTATATGATGATATGTGAGATGCAAAAGTTAAATTGAGAAATAAATGTGTTAGATGAATTGTAGAAGCATATGAAGAGTACCACATGTGGAACAAATGTTATGATGTCGCAGTGTGATGTATCATTCAATAGAGTTGGGGGTTTGTTTTAATATATTACTAGATGCTAACCCGCACCTTGTGCGGTTAATATGTAATTAATTATTATGTGTGTAAGTAAGTTAATAGAATTTTAGAATTAATATTTGTTTAATTAGAGAAAAATGTACATAATCATTAATGCAAAACAATAAAAATTTGTTTTTGAAATATAAAAATTGTGTTTTTTGTAGTACATAACAAACAAAATATAAAGGTTTTTTTGTTCGATACTTAGTGACAAAACTGACACACACTAAATATAGAAAAGTGAAATATTGCAGCAAATTTGAATCTGCACTTCAATATATTAAACGATCCCATAGCCTCGTTCTCGAATATGTAGAAGCATGTTTCAGCGAGCTTTAAACTTGTTACAAGAGACTTAATGTCATAGTCTAGAAATCTCATGAGATAGAAATCTATCTCATAGATAGATTTCTAGACTTAAAGTAAATATGCATGATACCCTAGAAATCTATCTCATGGATAACGATGTCTAGACTAAGATGTTATTATACGTTACTAATTCTGGAATTGATTTTAAGTCACCTTTTTAAATAAATATTTAGGTTATTATATGTTATGATGTTATTTACGAAAATAATTTGGGTTACATTCAGCCATTTAGCATATACATAGTGAAACATGTGATTCTGTAGTGATTACAAATATGCAACAAAATGTTTCATTCATCAGCTGTGTTCTTCAAAATAGTTCAAGTAAATTGTGACAAACAAATGATAAAGAATATAACTTTGAATTAATATTATAATATACCGGTGAAGAAGAATTAAAGGATATATTATCCATGATCAAGAGAGAACCCATTTCCAGAAATAAGGAAAATAAATAAAATAAAAATTTAAAAGGGAACAAACACTTAATGGTATGTGATTCGCACTTGTACAAAAAAAAAAAGATGTTATCCATGATCAAGAGAACACCCATCTCATCAAATAAATAAAATAAAAATTTAAAAGGGAACAAACACTTAATGGTATGTGATTGGACTTGTACAAAAAAAAATGTGATTGAGACATCTATTAGTAGATGGAGCATCAAAGATTTCGTTGTATATTGTAATAGATTAGATTGTAATCACTATTTCTATTATTTTTACCCGATAAAGTAAAACTAGAAAATTATAAAAAATGAATTTGCAGACAAGAGAGAATAAATGAATAGATAATTGAAAAACGATTTTTGAAGTAGAGAATATAGCATGTGGGTTGTTGAGCTTTGAAGATGTATCAAGTATGCATCGTCAATTAAATTGAGAGATTAATGAGAACTTATGAAATAGTAATTGTGGATAAATGAATGAGCGTTATTGATGAGATTAATGAGAATTTATGAAATAGTAATTGTGGATTAATAAATAAGCATTATTGAATTGGAGTAGGCAAATCAAAGGAATCTAGGAGAATGAGAATGTGTTTTGGAGGTTAGAGGCTGTGAGTTAGAAGGTGACACATCATATTTTGTGTGATGTGGCAAAAATAGAATTACTTGGCATACAAAGAGCTTAATAGATTTGGAATTCTTTAATAGTTATATTAATGTAGCAATATTAAATAACTTAATGTATCACTTTGTCAAGTGGTTGCAATGTTGGGTTTAATGCATCGGTTAGACATCGAACCAATGCATCTGTTAAGTTACCAAGGGTTACAAACTTTTTCAAGATTTTTTTTTCACCAGTTGGTATGAATATCTCTATAAATAGAGACACTTTAGAGGCTGAAAAGTAGAACACAATTTTCATGTTACATGAGTCAAATTTCTGTCAAAAATGTTTCTGAATAATTTCTTCTTTTCTCTAGTACAAGAGAGTAAACTATCATTGATTGATAGGCTTTATGTGAATGTGCAATTCATTTCAAGGATTCCAAAGTATTCTGAATGGATTCGCCGGTTAACCAGTTTGCATCCAATATATATAGATTGGTGGGGGCGAATCAAACCTAAAGCTTAGTGTGATACACACACTTTGGAATTTATTTGTGCAATCTTCATGATCATCAATTTCATATTCTTCTTGTCCAAGATACCCCAACAAAAGATCCAACATGAGCAAGGTCATGGTCCAAATAATTTTTTACTTCATATATATATATATATATATATATATATATTGTAGGAATTCGTTGACTATAGGAGTAACTTTTGCTTGAATTACTCTTCTTAATATCACTTTGTAGATATTAAATTTCACCAATCCAACCGTTCAATATTTTTAGTGTACGTTATTGATCATGCATACTAAAAATTACAAAAATCATACATGTGTAGATATAAGATCTTATCATTAATGTTTTACTTGTATTTTAAATATTATATTGTACGTTGAGTTGAACTTACTTGATAAGGTCTCATATTAAAATTTCTATACAAATTTACATATTTGATCTACAATAACAACAGTGATTCCTATCTAATCTCTACACCTAGCATTCTTCTCAAGCTAAGCTTACAATAATACACTAACAACGTTTCTTTCGAAATACCTCTTTTTACGTATTGTTCTTTTGTTTGGCTTTCTTGACGACAACATATTGTATGCAGGTGAGACTCAAATTTAGCTGACCTTTCTTTTGTTCAAGTTTTTGCTGGTACTTTTATGCTAAAAAGATAAAAGAGTAAACCATCTTTCAAATTTGTTTACATATTACTCCCTCCGATCCAAAATAACTATTGCATTGTTCACATAATTTCGACATTCGTCGGTTAGGATTTAAGGACTGGTTATATACATATACATAGTATCTTTTCAGCATTTACTTATTTAGCATAAATTGATCAGCTTATTTACGACATATTCAGGATTAGTTAATTAGGTTTAACCAATGGAGAGTCGAGGTGTCTTATTTAATGGTATCAGGGCATATTGATTCAGATCGAACTGTTGTGTCTGGTGTTACATTGATTGAGTCAAGTTAGAACCAAAACTAAAATAACTTCTTCTGTTCATTAAATAATTGTCTTCTTAAATGTGACATATCATTGTATCAGCTTGTTATGGCTATAATATATAAAACCAGTGGTTCATTGTGTGGAAACAAAACAAAAGATACATAAAACACAAAAGGAAAAGTTTATGTGTTCACAAATCTGCAGTTTTTCCTAACTTCTCCTGTGATGAAGCTTTCAGAATTTTTTATATTTCCCATTTTCACCATTGAATCAGAGAATTGGTGGAAGAAAGCCAAAGGGTCTGCTGCATATTTCTTGACAAGCTCTCTTGTTTCGATTCCAAAAACACTCGAGTACATTTCTTGATCCGAGTTAAGAACTCCCTCTCCATTTAATAGTAAGTGGTAGAAAGAATTGTCAAATAGATTAGGCGTCACATAGTCCATTGCTGTTATGTTATTGTCTCCTCCTCCAGTTGGTGGACAAATAGATTTCAGGTTGTTGAACTGATTATCTGAGATTGGATTTTTCACTAAAGTTGATCCATAGTCTCCATATATTCTTGATCGAAAATTCTCACACTTTGCCATGCCAATTGTGTGGGCTCCTGCATTCTTTGTGGTCAGAAAATATATATATATATATATATATATACATAGTATGCATATGCATAATTACTTTCTTTTTATATGCAAATGTTAGTGGTTAGTTTGTTAGGGAAGGTGAAATTTGTTTGTCAAACCAAGATCTCCTTTTTAATACTAATTCACAGTTCCAACTCATGCAGAAAGACTTATTACTAATTACTATTACACCTACCTAGGAATCTTAAACCAATTATTTACTTCTGTTTCAAGGCAAGGTGAAGAAATGGTCAAAATAGTCATAATTTGCTTATTGATTGATTCGGTGCATATTTTTGGTTATTTTTTGCATTTCCTTTCAGCCGAGATAAGGATTATTTTGGTAACAATGAGAGTCCTACTAGTTGTGCAAAACAATCTTTTCATACATAAACCTTGCCAACTCTATTCTCTATAGTTCATATGCTAACTAGGATGATCATAAGGTATCCTATGATCCTCTACTGAAGTAATGACTTGTGTTGTCCTGTATATACCATGGCTTCTATGATGGACCACTTTGATAGATCATCTATGATGAGCCCACACTTGAAATTAGACAAAATATCAGCGACGATTGATGCTTTTCTTTGGAAGTAGAATCTCACGGTCATTGTTGTTCTCTTAAATGATACGATGACTTGATAGCTGTCTGATCAATAAATACAAAGTAAAACGAATATGAGTTGAGTTTTGAGATACTCATATTTGTTTTCCTTTTCATTGTTCAATTGGTACCAATCAAGTCACTGTCTCGCTCTTTAAGACGAGGAGAACTACGAGCTTCTATTTCCAAAAAATATTGTGACTCGTCGTTGGAGTTTCTAGTGAATAAGTGTTGATCTACGGTACGCTATCTATCTGATCCACCGTAGAATTTTGCCTAGGATAAGATACACTTAATCTAGAATAATTAGTTATTTTCACTGAATCACATTAGAGAAATTACTGTTCATGACATGAAATTCATTACATCTTCTGTGATTTCCTTCTTTGATTCAAAAATTTACTTTCTGTTTAACTGTGCCATATTTGCATGACTGATTCCAGGATCTGAAGTTAGAATGAAGAAAATATTGTTTAATGTTTTTCAAAGTTGTATTCCAAAAATAAGAAACATACCAACAAGGGCAACCATATCAGTGACTGATAGGCCTTGATAAAGAAACTTAGGAATTATAGAGACAAGGCTCTCGTCAGGAGTTGGAAGATTAGTGTTAGCAAGTTCTAAACTTGCAGTCACAGAATCCTTCCTTCCAACAGGAACATCCCAATATGGTCCACCAACCTACAAAAGATCAAACATGTCATAACTCTATAATAAATTCTATGATAAAAAGATTCAAAATTTGTTAAACACATTGTTTCTTTTACCAGAATCACAGCATCTCTAGCTGCAATTGTGAGAATATCAGCACAAGAAACAATTCCAGGGCACTCTGATTCAACAAAGTTCTTGATTTGATCGATAACTCCGAAGCCTTTTAAAGAATGAATGTTGGTAGCTGCTTTCTTTTCACCTTTAAGTGTGATTGTATCGTCGAGCAAGATCGATCCATCGCATCCCTGAGCGTATAATGGAATACAATGAAATTCAATTTGTACCATGTGATGTTGTGTTACTTTTTTTGGACAAGTTGATCTTGAAAAGTATAGAGTATACACTTGAATTATTCAAAATGATTACTAAATTAATCCTTCAAAAATCTAAACCACTACCATAGTAGCCTTCAAAAAAACAGCTAAATTTGATACCTGAATAAAGCAATCATGGAAGTGAAGCCGAACAATCGAGGCGGCATTACGAGGATCAGAAAGAACTGAACATTCCATTTCCTTCCTAACAATATCAAACACAATAGGACAAGTTGATGCATAGTAATCAAGTGTTAATTGAGGCTCACTTGCATACATTATGTTGTCACCAAGAAATCCAAACAAAAGAACAATATGTAAAAAGAAGAATTTCAAAAGAAATGAACAATCCATTGTTAGTGTATTATAGTAATAAGCTTAGCTTGAGAATAATGCAGGGTTGGAGAGATAGATAGGAATCAGAGGATATATATAAGTCCTGTGAAGTAAAAAAGTGTTTGCACCATGACTTGGTCCATGCATTGGATTATTCAGTGTTTCTAAAAGATTTTTCCAAGAGTCAAGAGAAGATGCAACAAATATGGCATAGTTGGTGAGTGTTCTTAAACTAAAAGTAACATTCTCCACACACGCACAAAAATAAAGACACAAGTATAGCTAAAGAAAAAAGTGATTAAAAGTTGTGTGCCCAACATGAACAATTTTACTAGTTATTAGTATAATTTTTTTAAGGCCAGTGACCAAACCAATAACTAATTAACAGCTAATATGTACCTTATGTATACATACAAATTTGTTTTTGTCCGAATAAATCATGGTTTCAAATTACTAGTGAAGTCATAGACATTGCGGCGGTTACGATGTATATTGCAGTTGTTGCAGCGTGAATTTATTTTTTTTATTCGTAAAAAATATTATAATTTAATATTAATCTTATAACTCACATATCTCCTTTTTTATCTCTAAAATTTATTAACTATTTAATTATTAACAGTAATATATCACTAATCCTTTAAAATACTCGATATATGATAAAAGGACAAAATAAGATAGAAAAATAATTTGTTTGATCAATGCATAGTTTATTCCATACTAATGCGGTATGATGTGGCTATTGCACCTACTACATTGCGGTATTATATTACAATTTTCAATTTTTGTTGTGAATTACAATCACACTACAATTGTAATTGTAATTTGAATGCAGTTGCGGTCACCGCCGCTACCGCAATATTGCAGCCGCATATTGAATCCCTAGAATAAATTTGACCAATATGCTCTTTTCCTTTTGTGCAACCACCAGGTATGAAATATTCCACAAATTTTATTTATTTGCATGTTTTGTTGCGATCTTACTGTCGTTTTTGAGACAGGTTTCAACGGTCCAACGATAAAATAGGTTAGGTTTAAGATTACATCAGCTTAACTTTGTGTTATTAAAAATAAATAAATCCGTTTAATTTTGCTTGCTAAAAAAGTCATCTTTGTTTACAGTAATGATACATTTCCTCATGTCAAATAGTATTTTTATGTAATGTCAATTAACACGTTGGCTCTCTCTCTCTCTCTCTTTTTTTTTTTTTGTCTCCAAGTATAGGATTTCATATGGACTTCATCAAATTCTTGCTGGTTTTACACAAGAAAGCAAAATATGTACGAATTGAGTCATGGTTTTGAAGTGCACGATTAAGAGTATTATCTTTATATAACCGTGCAAGAATACATACCATATATCTACAAATTTCTCATCCATATATTGACTTTAACTCATTTAATGTTTAAACCTAAATATCCCACGTTCCTCTAGATAGATCAAGCTGGAATAATTACTGAAATTAATTTTATTAAGCCCCAGCTGTGAGCTAACTGGTTTTCCTCATGCAATACTCACCCAATTTAACTTTAGAAGTTTAATTATTAGGGTTGGTTAGGTTAGAGGGAATTAAAGAGAGGAGATGAGAAGGATTATTTTAAAATTTAATTTTTGTAGAGGAAAAGCAAGTAAAATTCCACCCGAGCTAATTTTAACTGGCCCTAAAAGCAGAGTAATTGTGTGGAAAGAGACAATTTATTTAAATTTTAGACTTGACATTGTTTTATTTCTCCTCCATTATGAATCCCTCTTCTATCATCCTTGAACCAAACACAACACAGATAAAATCCCTCTCCTTCCCTCCAATATGAATAACCTTTTCTAGAAAATTGCTGACATGTAAATCATATTTGTAATTACTTGTAGAGCTCACAATAGATGTGTTCCTTATCAAGGATAAGCACAACTAGTGTCGAGGCGGCAAGGAACTTATATTCCAAAGACACTAATTATCATCTACCATCCTTGTACTCCATACCTACTATCATTCAAACAACATGTTTCATTGACTACTAGCATCATCTACAGCTTGAAAAACATCTTTAGTAGCATCAAAAGAAAGCTGTTTTGATCTATGATGGATCAAAACTTATTTGAGTACTATACATGTCCTCAAAAGAAATTACATCAATCATATATACTTGAAATCACATTGCCTTACAATCACGCCATGGTCACGGCCTCACGGATCGCATGCCAGTGCTACAAACCCACAGCTACATTGGGATTGATGCAATCGATTCACAAACACGACTTGATGCAGAGCATTGACAGCAATCAAAATTGCAGTAGCATCACATGGCACAGTCCACAATTTCAATCCTTGTTCATGCTTGAAGAAGAAAAGCAGTAGTTTCAAGACCACAACTCAAAACTGAGAACGTTCAATTCAAAAGAGCAATCAACAGTACTTAAATTAGCTACCTGTAAACTTTGCAAGCAATTAACCTCACATAGAGAAATATAGCACATAGATGAATCATTGGCAGGAAATCTCACCAACAAATACAAAGATAAACCATAACTTACGTAGTTTACTACAGCACATGAATTACATTACAAATTTGATATCCACAACCAATTGTAATTGTTATTGTTATAGTTAACCAGTCAAAGGCCAAGATTATTAGACATTGAAACTAAAATAGGCATAATAATAAAAACTCTTTCCACAGTTCAGGATATTGCTAATTATCATGGCCATTGGTAAAACAAAATTGATAAAAGCTATAAAAATAAAACACAAAAAGCCATCAAATCCACCATAATTCCACAAACAAACATCCCAAATTAACATAAATATCTCATCTATCAAAACATTCAAATCATCGAGAATTACATTTTTAAAATAAAATCAAATATACAAGTGAGATTGAAAAACATGATCCTTGCTCTTTCCATATTTCAAAACCTCATCACCACTCAGACCGAAGTCGAACTCCGGCAAAGCACCACGTCGAAGCAAATCCTTTAACAACAACACAACAGAGCCATCAAATTGAGGCCAGGAAACACACAAGCTAGCCCTAATGTTCAAAACCTGGCACCGTCCGAGAATCGCAGCGCCAAGTCCATCAACAACGCTGCCGGATGGGTAATACTCCAATCCATCCAACAACTTCTTCTCCCCATCCGCCCTCTTCCTTTCCGCCAAGCTCTCCAGCTTGAAAGCAACAGCACGGTCCGACGAGAGCAGACCGCGGTGATTCATCGGCTGTAGAGAGTCCAAAATGATAACCGAATCAGGCCGGATCCGGTGGCTTAGGAGGACATTTGCGACAGCGTAAGCGCGGTCGGCGGGGATAGAGCATCGGACGGCGGCGATGAGAACGGTGGAGGAGAGGGAGTGGATGTCGAGAGTGTTGTTAGGGAGGGAGAGAGGGAGTTCTGGGAGGATGAGAGAGGCGATTAGGGTTTTAGGGTTGAGGTTATTGTGGAAGAGGGAGAGAGAGGGAGAAGAGATAGCAATAATGAGGAGAGATGGTTTGAGAGGTTGCTGAGAGTGAGAAAAGAGGAGGAAGGGTGAAGGAAGAAGGGGAGAGGGTGGTGTGAAATTGTTGAGGTCTTCTTCTAATAATCTTGAAGGAGGTGCTGCTTCTGTTATCACATCTTCCATTTTTTTTTTGTTCTTCTACTCACTGAATCACACCAACTGTGTGTGTTAAGCTGTGTATTTGGAGCAGCTTTCCAGACCTAAGAACAAACTGAGTTTTAAAGATTTGGTTTGGAGACATTTCCAAGAAGAAGTGACTTTTAAAGCGGTATATATTATTTTATTTTTTTTGTTTCAATTTTTAATAAAATTTATGAATTTTGATCTTATTTAGTTTATAATTTTTATTTTATTTTTTGTAATTTAAATATATAATTATGTGCCGATGATAAAAAAGATTTTTTAATCTATTAGTATATTTTTAACCATATTGGATTAATTTTTTAGTACACTTTAAGATAAATAGAGACACATTATACATATAATTTTATGACTAGTGCTCTTTATTACAAATTAGACAAAAGGCAAGAATTAACCACTTTGATCAGGTAATTACTTAATTATCCCTCAAATTTTTTTATATGACCACTGTATCTATATATGGTAAGTCATGGTTAACTATTGTGTATTTTCGTGTAATTGGAATTAGTAAGTTTTAGCATTGCTCTAATTTTATATATCTATAAATCATAAGAGACAATGTGTCAGATTTTATCAAAAGAAACATTAGATATAATGTGTTTGCGTAGACTTGTGAAGAAGAGATTCACGTCATCGCTGTTGCATTGGCCCGTCACACCCAACACCACCGCACAATAGACTGGCAGACGTACACAAGGTCAGAGATAGATATCGTAGAGCACAAAAATGAGAACAACAATGAAGATTGTAGAGAATGGAATGAAATTAAGACAAGAGACTTTGACTTGTAAATGTGGTATGGAGAAACCAAAAGTCAATCCCAAAAATGAAAGATAATAAAGGATGAAGGCCATAGAAAATAAGCAAAACATTGAATAAGTTTTGAGTACAACAAAGAATCACAAATGGACGTTCTTTAGGAAAAGGTCACAAAGGGATGAAACTCAGGAAATGGAAGTCTTTTTTTTAGTAAATAAGTATTTTAGTCCTTAAAATTATAAGGACCTCCTTCAAATTTTGCACCACAGTTTTAATTGTTCAATATGTGTGTCTTGTAATTATTGATTGATATTGTTTAATTTAAGGCACTAATTTGCTAATTTATAAATTTGAAGGACTAACTAGTCGACACTAATTTGCTTAATTTATAAATTTGTAACAGACTGATATTAGAAATTCTAACTAACTGAACATTTCACTAACTATAAACTAATCCATAAATAATAACCTGTACTATACTCCAATATCTAGTTCTCACAAATTCACATATATTCTGCAGGTAGCAATTCAGCTTCCATGGATTTATAAAACCATCTAATTCATGGCTAATGTATCACCTTTCCATTGGTTTCGTATTCTACAGGGAAAGGTTGTAAGGTATAATGAAGCTTCAGATATGGTCATATAAGGCAGTTTTGCTAGTGACAGGAGGCATGACATCAGTGATGGCAATATTGGCACAAACCATAGTTGAATTTCATGGGTTAAGGCCACATGCCTACACATTATCCTCTACCATTTTTTTATCTCAAGGACTAACAAGAAATACAAATTATATCATTTGCCTCAAATTGTGGTGAGTTTACAATATGAGGTAATGCTAGCACAATAATATGAAATAGAGGCTCAAAATTTTGATCTGTATGGAACATTTCTGACATAATTCAATTCACTAGTAGCAGAAATAATTTGTACAAACAGCTTTTTGTTTATATACACTATTTTTGGTGAATTTTACATTGTCATCGATTTTACTCTGTCTTCATACAATGTGACAATATCATTAATCAAAATATTACTAATGACCATTTTACAACTGTCATCGAGGGATTTATCCACTGAGTTGACACCTCATAGAAACCAAATGTGAAAGAACTTGATACCTAGGGTATGTGTAAAACAACTTGAAACCATTTCAAACAAATTGTGACTATAGTTAATCTTGTTTTAATGCTCATTCTTCATGTTCATGTTCATCTTCTGAATCTGCATATAAAAGAAAATGTGAAGAGCAGCAGTTTACAATCAGACAACCAGTTAAACTTTCTACGTACTAAAGCCATTGTTGCTAAAACTATGGCTATGTAGATGGGACTTCAACATCAAGATTTCCTAATTGTTTGTTTTATAATTAATTCCATATAGATTTTAAGAAGGATCAACTATTGCAGCTGGTATCTTTTCCAATAAAAAAGTCACATTAAAAAGCCATATGTGGAACAAATCTTTCAACTTACCAGATCGAATATCTTCACTAACTTTTCCTCTTGCACGGATTTGACCAACAAGCATTCGAAGCATCAACACCCACCAATAAATATTAAGAACAAGCAAACAGAATAAAAGAGTATTGAATACATAATATATTGAACCATCCATCCAATGCTTTTCCAATTTCAAGGTGACAACAACTTCATAGCTGCAAATAAAAGAAGAAAACAATTACAGAGGAATAAAAAGACATGTGAACAATCGATAGCTCTAACGTTACTTTTAGGCTTAATTACAGTATAAACTGCAGGAGAATCACAAACTTTTAAAGGACTTAGACATGGCCTATCAGTATGAATCAGGAAAATATGAATGGATGACATAAAAGTTAGTTTGGATACATTTCTCAATTTTCACTTGTAGAAAAGAAGAAATAAAAGAATCTTGCGATAGCTATAAGTTTTCTAAACGATGGTTCTGTATAAGTTGGAATCAACTTTTGCAGCAAATTTTTTCCAGAAACTGTCTCATTTAAATTGTCCTTAAACACTTAAAAGAACTGTTTTTGCAAGTGAAGAACTATGAATGAATTACTCTAATTAAATGGCTTCTAGAAGTTAGAAGCAAATCCAAACTATATTTACTTGCTTGACAAACTACCAAAAATTACAAATTCTTCATCAAGTCATTATATAATTCCTAAAAAAGTACATAACGTAAATCGTTAAGATGATTTTCCATGCATTGAAGGTAAATTCATCATCCTTTAAATGTAAATTTGCAAACATTTAACTTCCATTAAATGCTTTCCAAAATTATATAATTTCACCAAGATAAACAATCAAAGAGGCAAAACTGGGAAATTTTAACAGGTGAAATAATGAAAACAAAATGTTAACTAGGAATTGATTTAACACAAACCTTGTACTTCGAAGAACCCAGAATGGGTAGTAAATGACGCGAAGTATGGTGAAAGACAAAACAAAAAGAATAAATGCAAAGCTAGCTATTGTTTCAGCGCCGCTGTATTTGGACATTTTCCCTATCTCCAAATACACATCAGTTGCATCATGAAGGGCCAAAACAACTGATCCAACACGAACAAATCTGAGTGAATTGAACATAATAAGCAAAAAATATATATACTGCACGAAAATATCAAAATGAAATAGTGAAGTAAATTTAGTTAAAATAGAATTAGTGCAAGCATTAAGTCCACAATATACTCATTTTATACCATATTTATGATTTCCGCACGTTTTATTCTCTCACTTTCTCTTCACAAACATGAACATTTTGACAGATTTAACTCTTTTGATAGATAAGGAGTTCAAAATGAATTAAATTCAAACAAATTTAACAATTACAAAAAAAAAATCCCCTACATGACTTATATCAAAATGCTTGGATGACAAGAAAAATAAAGAGACAATGAAATGTTACCTATATATGTAGGATAACACAATGAGACTGAGAGAAGCAACATGATGTGTCATTGAAATCCCAAAGTCGGAGCGTCTAGTTTCCCAGAATATTAAAGCAAGTATGGAGTATGAATAAAATCCAGCAGCATACATATACAGCCCCTTCAATTTCAATCTAAAGAAGAATAAATTAAAATTGCAACTGAAAACAACAATAATTAAGCATATAAATAACAATCTTACTTTATCTTTTGATCTGGCCATATCTGATTCCCTGGCCCGACCCAAAAATTTCTTGTATCAGTAAACCAAGGCTCATTATATGTTACAGACAGTGCAAAAATCTCTGCCGATAGAAAATATACGCATTTCCATGCTGATTCTTTAAATTTCCTAATCTTCTTTCTTCTATCATCTGTATGAAAATCAAGCACCTCATGTTCCTTTCCAAATATCAATCGTCTTGCCACTTTCTGCAAATGGTGTGTTGTGGTTGTGAATTATTATATGTAAAAAAAATGATCGAACGAAGAAAGGAAGATATTGAGTACCTCGAAAAGGAATCTGTCGAGAAGGAAGCGAAGGGAAGGGAAGAAGAGAGCGAAGAAAGGTAGAAGGAAGAAATCAGGAAAAGCAGGGTAAGATTGTTGTTGCCAGTCAAGGGAGGTGAGTTGTTCAAGTACCGAACCCATTGCCACCGGAAATAAACAAAAAAACAGGTAACACTTGCTGCAGAATTAAGTGTTTGTGTGTACAATCACGGATATTATGTTACTAGTTGCCAATAATGAATAAATAGTAGTCAACTATCAGCTTGGAATGGAAGGAAGGAACACAACATCATCTATAATTAATAAACGGGTGGGGGAAAAGAACCAGATTTGTCTTTTTTTTCCAAGGTGAAACACTTTTTTCAATATGGTTACGGTTTTTCATCATCTATTTTATCAATTCGTTGAATTGTGAAATTGGTCCTCTTCCTACAGTTTTTTAATTAAAAATGGTAGTATATCACGAGAATAAAGACAATGTATTAATCATTCGATTATAATTTGACACGATGTTAATGTAAAACTTTCATTGTACTATTTTTGCATTCAAAATATATTTTATACAACGGGAGATATGATGTAATAATGTTAAATGATTAGTATTATGAAATTGCAATTAAAAAATTTCAAAATTTAATTTCAAAATTTGAAATTATTTATTTTATAATTTAATTAATGCATTTAGATGTTAGGTTGGCGTCTTGTATCAAGAATTTTGTTTTACTTAACAATTCTAAGGAATAAATCTAAAATGTTGAATTTTAAAATTGGAGACCAATTATGTGAATTGATGAAATAGAAAGATTGCAATTAAGTCAAACTTTAAAAAAACTTGTTTATCTTTTTTATTTTATAATTGTAAAAGTTTTATTTTTTCGATTTAGATCATTTATCTTAAAATATAATTAAAGTATTTTTGTTCTACTTGGTTTAAATAATTAAGAACTCTAACAATATTTATCTTCTCTCTTCATCTTCAACTAAGAAAACTCAAAAACTATTAGAATGTATTTGCGAGTTGGTTTTTGGAGGATTTTAAAGGGCTTTCAAGGGTTAAGTCTATATTTTGATATATATTTGATATTTAAAAAAAAATTAAAAGAACAACATGATATGATATTATATGCTCATTTATCATGTTGTTTCTCAATTTTTTAAAATATATAGAGTTAACCCTCCAAAATTATTCCTACAAAATTATCTAAAAGGCACTAGCAAATATACCCTTAGTTCATCGGATGGAAGAAATGGGAAATAGAAACATGTTTGATTCAAAAGATGAGAAGAGATGAGTTTTTAATGGTTGTGTTTGATTCAAAGTGAAATAAGGAAATTTAAATGGTTTTTAGTTATATTGGTTCACTCCCTTCCCTATCCCCTCCCCTCCAAATCCGTCCAAAAAGCAAAAATTACTTAAGGAGAGATCTCAAGTTGTTATATGATCACAATCACCTTGTACAAACTTCAATGAAAAAGAAAATACCAATTGTAACTAAAGAAAATAAAATAAAGCAATAAGTAAAAGGAAGAAAGAAAAAAATCAACCAAGAGCCAAATGAAAAAAAATTGAATCAAAAAACTAGGGCTGGATAAAAAACCGAGGCCCAGTCCAAATCATTGGCCCGGTAACAGAAAAGGGACAACGGGCAGTTTTGGGCGGGTCTACGAGTCCACTTTATACACGGATTCACACGGACGGGTTTGGTATGAATTATTGGGACCATCGGAGGAGGCCAAACCCGACCGCCGTAGGATGGAGATACGAGGACCTTGCATGTCTTAAGATGTTGGTCGTTCCAGAACATGGTCGTGAATGAAAGTAGAAGATAAGTGGTGACTCATTGTTGGATTTTAAAAGCATTTTCTTATTCTTAATGTTGATCGTTCGATCTTAAACTACAAGGATAGATGACGTGGACAGTTAGGATTGTGTGTGCCTGTTTGTTTTCAAAAAATATGCGGTTCTCTTTTTTTAGTGGCTCTGTGATCGAAAAATTCATTTATAGTTTCTAGTTCTAGTTGAAAGTTGAAACCATATTGACATATTCTTAGAAACCATTGAACATTGAAAACTATTTGTTTAAAAAGTCTTGTTGTTGATTCACTGTGACTATGACTGCTTCTGATTCATCGAAATTTTTGTTGTTCTCTATATTGGGTTTAAAATGATGCTATTTCCTTCTCATTTCTCTTTTTCTTTTGTATGTTGTTGTTCTGATCAATGGGTTGATAGTGAACGAGGAGGAGAAGAAGATTTCAACGGTAAAAAATGTCATACCAGTATAACCTGCTCGTTTGACCCGAGGAACCCATAAAAACCGCAGCATCAGGTTGTCAAAATTGGGTCTTAATATGTTAATTGATTTGAGAAAATTAGTTTTTTTACCCCCAATTAGTGTTGTACCTCCAAAATGTTAAAAACCCAATATTGCCCACATAAATCACCACTCAATAAAAAGTAAAAAAAAAAAATTATTCTCAAATCTCACCCTCACATTCAAATTTTCGGTACGTAGTTTTTTCCCCAGAAAATCCGGTACTTAAAATATAACTATCGGAAATTTCAAAACTCTGAAATTTTCGGTAGTTCATTTCCTTCACCGAAAATTTCTCCAGCAAATTTCCGATACGTTATTTGTACTACCGGAAATTTGTGAGCTGTGAAATTTCTGGTAGTTATATTTACCGGAAATTTGTGAGCTGTGAAATTTCTGGTAGTTATATTTACCGGAAATTTGAAAAATCCGGTACTTATTTTTTTTTTTTTTATTTTGTTAATTTTTTTATTTTTGATTTTTGTTGAAATAGGTATGGAAAAAAGACAACCAGTGTGTATAGATTTGACTAAAGTATTCACAACCGATCAAATTTTTGAGTCACGGGAAGCTGTCATATCATGGGCAAGAGAGGTTGCCCGTCAAAATCGAGTAGCTGTTATCATAACTCGATCTGACGTAGAGACCGGAAAGAGAGGAAGGAAATCTAAATTAGTTCTTGGTTGTGATAGAGGTGTAAAATATCAGTCAAATAAAAGTAACTCAGGTACTTCAATAAAAAGGTGTGGTTGTCCGTTTAAACTTCGATCGAGACCATTGAAAAATGCTTAGGGATGGATTATTAGTTTAGCGTGTGGACTTCACAACCATGAGTTAGTGGCTACTTTTGAGAATAATGCATTTGTGGGGCGCTTAAAAGATGAAGATAAGAATCATGTTGACGAGCTGACAAAGTATCACGTTGCACCGAGGCATATCTTGTCATCTTTGAGAGATCGAGATAAGGAAAATGTAACTAATATCTCTCAAATTTATAATCGACGAAGCACATACAAGAAGAATTTGAAAGGACCTAGAATTGATATGCAACATCTATTGAAGTTACTTGAAGCTGAGAAGTATGTATGTTGGACTAGGACTCATGGAGACTCCAACGTTGTGAGGGACATGTTTTGGACGCACCCAGATTCTATAACTTTGTTGAACATGTTCCTTCGAGTATTGATCATAGATAGCACCTACAAAACCAACAAGTATAGGTTACCATTGTTTGAAATTGTTAGTGTAACTTCAACTGGGTTGACATTCAATGTTGCATTTGCTTATATGGATAGTGAGCGTCAAGAAAACTTCTGTTGGGCATTGGAGAAGTTAAAAGAGTTGTTTCTTGCAAACACTCCATTTCCTCAGGTGATCGTGACTGATAGAGAACTTGCTTTAATGAATGCAATTGAAGTTGTATTTCCATCTTCAACAAATTTACTTTGTCAACTTCATATTAACAAGAATGTCGGAGCCAAATGCAAACAGTATATATTAAAGAAAGATATGCAGGAACCCATTCTTGAGTTGTGGAAGAAAATTGTTTATTGTTCTGAAGAGAAGGAGTATGAGGAACTTTTGCAAATGTTTGAGCAAGCATGTGTCGATAATATTACTTTCTTTGACTACGTCAAAGACACATGGTTGAGTCCTCACAAGGAAAGATTTGTTCAAGCATGGACCAATCGAGTATTGCATCTAGGAAATACTACAACTAATAGGTACGTCATTAAAACTTTAATTTTTTTTTATATTTACACTTATATATGATTAAACATGCATGATAGAATTTTTATTGAATTTTGTTTATATATGATTAATTTTGTTTATATATGATTAAACATGCATGATAGAATTTTGTTTTATTTTTATACTTATATATGATTAAATAATATCAAATTTTGTTTATATATGATTAATCTTGTTTATATATGATTAAACATGCATGATAGAATTTTGTTTTATTTTTACACTTATATATGATTAAATAATATCAAATTTTGTTTATGTTTGAATATTAGGGTTGAGTCTGCTCATTGGTCGTTGAAGAAATTTTTGGAACACAGTAAAGGAGATTTCTGTAAGGCCTAAAATGGTATGAATGACATGTTGAAGTTCCAAATTATTAAGATAAAAGGTTCATTTGAGACAAGTAAGGGTCGCAAAGAGCATATACACAACAATCCTTTCTATGGGAATTTGAATTGGGTTGTATCCAAGAAAGCTTTAGCTGATATTGTTCATGAGTACAAGAGAGTCAGTTATCTCGATAACGACAAAGCTGCATGTTGTTGTACACTTAGAAAGACTCATGGATTACCTTGTGCATGTGAGTTGGCACGATACAAGTTGGAAGGTGTTCCAATCCCATTGGAGTCTGTTCATATACAATGGAGGAAATTAACAATGAATAGTGATCAAGAGGAAGAACAGTTGGAAAATGATTCAGGGTTGGACATTACATCAGAGATGAATGCTATTTGGAAAACATGAAAAACACTTAATGTTGCTGGAAGAAAGGCATTGAAGAGCAAGTTGCGTGAAATTGCATATCCAGAAACAACATCAATGTGTGCACCACTAGATAAGATCAAAACAAAAGGTGGTGTGAAGAAGAAAAGAGGCAATAAGCCGAATGGATTTGACGTATATCGCGACCCTTCATTTTTTGAGCATGTTGATGCATCCCAACAAGTCTCCCAGCAAGTATCCAAAGAAGCATCCCAACAAGCATTCAAACAAGTCTCCCAGCAAGCATCCAAACAAGTCTCTCAGCAAGCATGTATGACGAGTCAGGTTAGAAAATATTTGGACGAGTTTCCTCCTCTAATTCATCCATATATTGAAGACATAGTCAATGTTAAAGCAGATGGAAATTGTGGATATCGTGCTATTGCTGCTTTACTTGGCCATAGTGAAGAATCTTGGAGAGTTGTGCATCGACAGTTGTATACAGAGATTAAGTCCAAACCTGATTTATATCTTGCGTTATTCAAGGAACGTTTGGAAGAAGTGACTGACTCTTTACTTGTAACTGATTTGGGAAACCAACCCAAGGAGAAGTGGATAAGCATTCCAGATATGGGTTACATGATAGCAACAAAATATAATCTTGTTCTCGTTACATTGGCAAAAACTTTTTGTTTGACTTTTTTCCCATTGACGGGTGCACACACTGGAGACCTTTCACGTCATCTTATTATCAGCATTGGTTTTGTTAATGAAAGTCATTGGGTTCAAGTTAAATTGAAATCAGCATGTCCATTACCTCCACTTGCATGGCATTGGAAGGAGCACCGTAGTGATGAGTCTACATCATGGGCTATAGCTTATGCAGGACGTCTACAACATTGGGGTTCATTAGAGTTATAGGGTACATCAGATTATATGTCTTTAGCAGATGATTGACGCTTTTGTAACAAATTTTATTCAATACATATTATATGTTGTTTTCAATTAGTTTACATTCCTTTTTTGTAACAAAATTCATTCACATATTTCAATCAAGATAAATAAATATAAATAATAAAATAACACAATAAAAATAAGTATAAACCAATAAGTCTGAATACTACCGGAAATAAAAATAAGTCTAAACAAATAAGCCTGAATACTACCAGAAATAAAAATAAGTCTAAACAAATAAGTCTTAATAATAAAAATACAACATAAATACTACTGATAATCCCCTCCTCTAGAAATGTATAAAGCCCTCTCTAATAAAACACGCATGTCATCATCAGCAGCTAGTCTATCTAAATCTAAACTCTGCTGTATCAGACCACCGATATGTTGACAACGTGTATACCATTCCCCATGACTACGATCAGCAGCATCACTAGGACCAGCAGCATCAGTGGAACCTCCAGCATGACTAGGACCAGCAGCATCAACATGACCAGCATCATCAGTGGGACCAGCACTAGGACCAGCATTTGCAGCAGCGTAAGGGGTCATCCTAGGATGAGATATCCTATAGTACCACTGGATGTACCCCTCAACAGTCTCGTGTGGATATGTAACCCGATGCAACACTGCACGAAGGGCTCGAACAGAGTTCTGGTACATACTCCATTCAACATCCACATCAAGTACTACAAGCACCGGTGGTGTAGGAGGGATATGCTGAGTATATCTGAACTGTCGGATGCACCTCTCTGGTAAATAAGGTACCATAGTGGAACACCAACGAATATGACCAGTAAACAACGACACAGACTGAAACCGTGTGGTAGAGTCCTCGTCGTAATTTACTGCCCAGATAACCTCAGACTCTCTCAAAGCATCCAATTTTGCTCTATAGTACGCCACGCTCAGGGAAGTGCTCATATATCCAGATCTGTAAATAATAAAAAAATACAAATAATTAATTAACCATATTATCAAATAACAATATAATAAGTATGAAAAATAATATAATAGTACCCGAAAGAGAGATAAATATTCACCGATCTGCTTCGTTGCCGGCAGTGTACTATCTCTAAGATAGTCATATAAAACAACAAGTGCTGCTGGTCCCCAAGCCCATTTGCCACATGTATCAAGATCTTGAAATATAAACAAATATTTAGCAGATACTAGTGTAAAACTTTTATCTGCTAAAATGGTACACCCTACTAAATGTAGTAGGTATGCCCTAGCTGCACAATTGTACCGTCCATCACGCAACTGTGTAAAAAATACTGATTTCAACCACTCAAAACTGTACGATGCACCTCTGTTAGTCCTAGTCTCAGCCACTGCTTCATCATCAGTAACTCCCAGTAATTCAATGGCAGCAGTAATCGCCAAGTCTTTAGTGACATTAGCAGGAGGAGTGAAGAACTCACCACGACATGGGATGCTGAGAAGACCCCTGACATCGTCGAGAGTAATAGTCATCTCACCAAATGGCAGGTGAAATGAGCTTGTCTCTGCGTGCCATCTCTCAGCAAATGCAGATATTAAATTACCGTCAATCATATTCAGACTACATCGCTGCAGAGGACGTAGTCCAGATACGGTAATCCAATGATCAATCTCAGCGGGTAATACAA
The DNA here is from genome assembly GCA_037974755.1 of Cicer yamashitae. Lineage (NCBI taxonomy): Eukaryota > Viridiplantae > Streptophyta > Magnoliopsida > Fabales > Fabaceae > Cicer > Cicer yamashitae. The sequence goes on along the minus strand of JBBPBQ010000004.1, from coordinate 13,952,969 downwards.
CTCTAATGTCGATGAATTTGGCATGCTTTTTGCCATTTGAGACCACTTTAAGGGCACACCTATCCTGTTTAATTACAATAAAAAAAACACACACAATAAATTATAATTTAAATAATGAATATAAAATTTAAATATAAAAAATTATACTACAAATATATTAAAATAAATAAATAAAATAATTAATATTATGTAATAAATAAATAAAATAATAAATAATTATAATAATAATTAATTAAAATAATAAATATTATTTACTAACCTCCCCATTCCAGACTTTCACAGCTATGTGGTCCTCATAATTCTTTAGGACAGATAAATCATAAGGACCTCTAGGAAATAATGGAGCATCAGGCAGCTGATCCTGCTGCTGATCATCAATATAATATGTTGTTGATGCTGATCCTGCTGCTGCTGATCCTACTGCTGAACATCGATTTCTTCATTCCTCCTTCTCCGTTTCTCGACTGCAGCTCTCCTATTTGACTGTGTAGGAGACCGAACTCTAGAATATTCACCGCTGGTTTTTGCACCTCTGGTCCTCACTGTAAACAATAGAATAAAAAAATGTATCTAATACTTAAAAAATAACAAAATATAAAAAAACAAAACAACTACCGGAAATTTCAGTGAGATTTGAAATTTCCGGTGAGTAACCCGGAAAATTCAAATTTCCGGTACACAAAATACATACTGGAAATTTCAAATTTCCGATATTGAAAATAAACTACCGGATTTTTCAAATTTCCAGATACAACTCCCGGAAATTTCAAAAATGAAATTTCCTGTATGTATTTTGTGTACCGGAAATTTCAATAATTTCAATTTCATTGAAATTTCCGGGAAAAACCAAAAAAATCCGAACTCACTTTTTTCGGAAATTTCAGAATGAGGGGGTATGAGGAATGTGGCTGGATTTTACTAAGTTTTGAGGGTTATTTAAGTAATTTCACTCAAAAAATTTTAAAATGTGGGGGTACAACACTAATTGGGGGGTACAAAAACTAATTTTCTCGATTTGAATTGGGTGTTGGATTTGGACCCGAATCCGACCGATTGTTCATCCCTAAAAGAAACCCATTAAAACCACCTAACCCAGTATTGTACCCAAGCCCATCAAAGCATAAAAAAATAATTGGGAATTTCTCTTTTCACCTTTTTACATTTTCAAAAGTCCCCAAATTTCCAATTATTTTTTCTCATTATAACCATATTCAGATCAACCAATTTAGATGAGATTTGTTCGGAATAAGTTCAGAGGTGTAAATAGTAGGAACTTGTAATTTTTCATGATATTTTACACTTTTGGACAATTTGAAAACATAAAATGTAAATTTAGTGATTTTTAAATGTTGAACCAATTCAAATGTGTAAAAAATTTATGAAAAATTTTGAAGTTAGTATTTATATTCTGAAGTGTGTTAAAATGGGTAACAAAAAATAAATTTTGGAGAACTTTTGAGAATTTATGGAAGTGGGAGGAGAAATCTCCAAAATAATTCCCTTGAATCATTCTCCACTCTTCCAAACCCAAACTCTTGATTGTAGAACCACCTCTTACCACTATCAGAGATGAAAATGTGAAATAACACATGAAGGAGAATAAGGAAGTTTACCGCTGGGTTCAAAGACAAAATTTAAGCATTTGTAAATGTGTGGTGGAGATTGAGCGTGCAATCGATTTCACCGTCGATGAAATATGGATCAAGCTCACTGAGTTCTTGATCGAATTTGAAACTGACCAGATTGATCCACAAAATGGTGGCCACTTCATTTTTATTTGTGAAAACAGAGCCTTCGACGAAGTAAAGATTGACATAGTGGAAGAAAGAATGGAGATCAATTGATGATTAAAATCACAATCAAAAGTTAGAGTTTTCACCATTGACGTTGATGATGATATAACAATATCCACATGACCACATTTTTTGCTCTTTCATAAGAGATCACAACTATCAGACATGGTTTTCATGTTCTTCTTGTTCGTTATTGGAGCTTCACAGTTCACAAATCATGTTGGTCTTGATAAGGATGATAGAAGTGTCACACTTCTTGCAAACAAGAAATTCATATCGCGACCTAACCATCAATGAATTGCAATTGACATAATATGATTTCTTGGCTTTAGAGGCGTTAGCAACGATGACAACATGGTCGGTGTCGGCATAGCGATGTTCAAATGCAGATAACAGTGTACAATTTTCCAAATCTTGTTTTCTTTATTACTCCACTGATTCAGATTGAGAGACTGATAGAAAGCAAACAATATCTCAAATTTGGATGAATACTCCTTTAATTTATGGTTTGATCATATCTATTGGAAACGCATGTTAAATGTAATTAAAATGATTTGTAGTTAGTTAGGAATGTTAGAATACAGTTAGATGCACTTAATCAATCTTCGTTTTCAGAACATTTAGTTTTTCTTCTCTCTTCTTATCAATTTCAATTCCTCTCAATTATACAATTTGTTCTAACAATTGGCATCTAGGACACCTGAAGAAGCTTGGACTGGAAGAAAATCAGTTGTGAATCATTTGAGAGTGTTTGGCTCATTGTGCTTCAGGCATGTGCCAGCTCAAAACAGGAGGAAGCTTGATGACAGGTGCTGTAAGACCCGTAGTTTTAATTTGTACTTTTGTTTTTTTTTATGTGTTTTTATGTTGAATTCTGAGGCTTTTTAACAAATTTTATTGGTATTTTGAATGTTAAATGCCAATGATATTTTTATGAGACCCGTTTAAAATTATTTGGCGAGAAATAATTTAATTACGTTGTACAAAATTTATTACCGGACTATTTTGTTAAAAATATCTCTAATTGCTAAAAATTTTACTTGTCAATTGAGTTGCAATGAGAATAGATATTTTTATCAAAATAGTGTGTGTAAGAATATTTAGATGTTTATTGATTTGATTTAATTATAATATATATATATATATATATATATATATATATATATAATATTATTATTGTAAGTAATAATATATATATATATATGTGTGTGTTAGTAAGTAGTATAAGTAATAATATATATATTATATTATAATAGTTAGCAGGTTATTAGTTAGTTATATATATATATATATATATGTTAAGTAAGCATTCAGTTTGGCAAACAGAGAAAGAGAAAACGAAATCAAAAGAAAAGCTAATAAGCATTAGACTTTTGATTATTATAATTTTATAATACTAACTATTAGCTTATTTATATATATGAGTTAGTATGGAAGTACATATATGTACACACACGTGAAAGGCAAGCAAAAGGCAAAATCCAATTTTTAGGACTCAGGGAGAAAAACTTCTTCCTTAAGTTTTTGAAAAAAATCCAAAACCCATAAATACAAAACCTCCATTTTCTTCTAGATCTAAGCTTCCATTCGAGAAGTGATAGAAGGGAAAGTTGCTCCTTGTCACGTTGCGGTGCTTGTGAGTAAACTTTGAAAGCAACGTCGCGAACGAAGTTTTTACCGGAATTTATCGCGGTACCGTAATCGGTTGTTTAAGCTATCGTTAAGGTAAGGACTCCTTCCTAACTTTTAGTTTGCATTTAAGACATTATATGTGATTTTATGGAAAAGAAATTTGGTGTATTTGATGTGTAAAATGGTGAAAATGAATTTTATTCGTTTATGCGTGAATTAGTGGAATTTAAAATTGATGCGGTTGAGGTGTAGTTTGATGCGATTTGTGCGCGATTTGTTGAGATTGAATTAATGTAGATTATTTGGTTGTAAAAGTTTGGTGTGTGAAAAAGATATAATTTTGGATAAATTTTAGTTGTGAACAAATTGTTACAAATATTTATATTTTTGTAGTTAGCTCCTTGAGTCTCGAAAAAGAATCGAGGCTGTTGGCACCGAGTTAGTGGTGGGGAGAACTCTGAGATATTAATGTTGTTGTGTGATTCATGTTTGGTGTGATTGATGTGTTCATAATTAATATTATGAATTTTGAGATGTATTTTATGTGTAGATTGGAGGAAAATGAATTTAATGTGTTTATGGGTGAAATTGTGGAAGTTGAATTTAATGTGTTTGAGATGTGGATTGTGGTGATTCAAGTTTGGTGTGGTTTATGTGTTCATAATTAATATTATGAATTTTTGAGATGTGATTTATGTGTGGATTATGGTTGAAAATTTTGGAGATTAAATTTGGTGGTTTATGTTTGAAAATGTGGAGTTTTAAATTGATGATTTATGGTTGAAAATTTTGGAGATTAAATTTGGTGATTTATGGTTGAAAGTTTTGGAGATTAAATTTGGTGGTTTATGTTTGAAAATGTGGAGTTGTGAATACGGGTGATTCATGATTAAATTTGGTGTGAAATTTTGGAATTTCAATTGATTGAATTTGTTGTGTTTGAGATGTGGATGTGTGGTGAATGTGCGATTGATGTATCCATAATTGATGGCGTATGCGTTATGAATTTTATGAATGAATATATGTTTGAGTATGCTCTGTGAAAAGATTGAAAAATCATTAGTGTTAAATGAGTATTAAAAAAGGGGAAGCTTTTAATAGCTGCATTTACTTAATGGTTGTGGTGAAAAGAGTCAGAGTATGCTCATGCATTTCATAGTACATGGTGACCGCGATGGGCCATAGTGATAGTGGTAACTGTGATGGGCCACGAGATGATGTCATGTGAATAGTTGGTTCATTTTATCCTTGCGTGGATTTTCGCGTCGTGCTGATCTGTGAGAGATTACACTCTTGTAAGTCGTGCTGATCTGTGAGCGATTGCACGCATAGAAAATTAGTATTGGTCTGTGAGAGGCTGTACGATAGTAAATTGTGCTGATCCGTGAGAGATTGCACCTTGATAATTAATATTGGTCTGTGAGAGACTGTACAATTATGATTTACGCCCTTTCGAGGAGGGTTTTTGTTTGAAATTTCGGAATCATGTGCATTGGCATATACGCATTTCATTAGGGTGCTTGGCACACGAGTCATGTTTGATATACTGTGATGGTTGTATATACATACTCGATTGTAGTTTGTAATTGTGCCGTATTTGATGAGTGTTATTGATTGACTTTATGTGGTAAGCGTTGAATGATATCGAAACATTTTCAAAACTGAAAACTATGCCATTTTCACAGTTGTATTCGGATACAAGGATGTTGTATTCGAATACGACAGTACAGTTTGTTAAAAACTTTATTTTTCAACTTTGATTATGCATGTGTGGCATATGAAAACCCTTTCTAGATGTATGCTAAGTTGAAAGGTTATTTTGTGCATTTAAAATTGAAATGCTATGTGATGTTTGTTAATTTCGGTTGGTGACCTTTACAATTATTGTGGAAATCTGGGCTTTGCCCTCAGATGGGAATCAGGATCGTCCTACCAGTTAGTACTCTGGAGATGGGAACGGAGTTAGACTTACCTGACCACTGCTGTGTCAGAAGGATTTATGCGGGGCGCGTGGAGATCATTTGGGTTATAGTTATTTTTTTGAAGCATGATCAGATTAGATGGTTGTATAGGGGCTAGATGTCTATCTGTTGTGGTTGTATTTACTTCATTCTGGAAGACTGTACCTATATCATATATTATCAGCTTGACTTTTATTTTGATGGGTCCTTGTACCACTTTTTGATGTGACGTGGGGAAGTTAAAATTCTTGGGGCAATGCTTTTGTACAGGTGTCTGCCGAGAATACCCCAGGGGTATGAGCTACGTTGGATAGGTCTCATAGCCCCGATGTATTTTTCTGTTTTAAATATTTTGGATTTTCATTTCAAAACTGTTTCCGCTGTTTGTAATTATTGTTGACTTTTGTCGTTTTGATACGACTTAAATATTTTATCCAAAGATATTTCTCTCTTTATTATCATTTTTAATTTGTTTTTTTAAAAAAAATCGGGCTGTTACAGGTGTTGTTGGGCTATGATGCAACTGGAGCTTACAAGTTTTATGATTCAAACAAGAACAAGGTGGTGATAAGCAGGGACATATTGGTGGAACTTTTATGCATCAAAAGAAGTATGCAAATGCTATATTGAAAAGATTCAAAATGCTAGATTGCAATGGAACTAGTACCCCAGCAGAAGCAGGGCTGGTACTGTCCAAGGAGGGCAATGAGGAGATGATTGACCCTACAATCTTCAAGCAAATTGTAGGATCCTTGAGGTACTTGTGCAACACAAGGCCATATATTGCATATAGTGTTGGGCTGATTAGTAGATACATGGAGAAGCCTAGGACATCACACTACATGGCAGCAAAAAGGAGTTTGAGATACATCAAGGAAACCATTGAGCTCGATCTGTTGTATCCCAAAAATTCAAATGGAGATGAATCTAAACTTGTTGGCTTTACTGATGCAGATTGGTGTCGAGATAAGGATGATAGAAAGAGTACCACAAACTATGTGTTCATGATCAACAACTCACCAATCTCATAGTGCTCGAAGAAGCAAAGCATAATAGCCTTGTCCACATGTGAAGCTGAATATATGGCTACATCAATGGAAGCGTGCCAAGCTATATGGCTGGCTGAATTAATGACAGAATTGGGACTGAGAAGCAATGAAGCAGTAAAGTTGAAGATAGACAACAAATCAACAATTGATCTAGCAAGACATCCAAGTGTTCATGGAAGGAGCAAGCATATAGAGACAAGGTTTCATTTCCCAAGAGATCAAGTGATGAAAGGCAAAATAAAGCTACATCATTGCAGTACTAATGATCAAAAGGTTGACATTCTAACTAAAAGCTTGAAGAAGGTGAAGTTCCAAGAGACGTGGAACAATCTTGGATTAAGGAACAATCTTTGATTAACATCAATTGAATCACTTTGAATTAGGGGGCATGTTAAATATAATTAAAGTGATTTGTAGTTAGTTAGGAATGTTAGAATATAGTTAGAAGTAGTTAAGAAGCACTACAAGAAAATAGACATATACCTACAGATGTTTATAGTGACAACATTAAAAACTGTAGGTATAGATAACCTATACCCACAAATAAATTATTTGTTGTTGGTATAGGTGTCTTATACCTTCGGTGACATAAATTTGTCACTAATTGTTATAGTAACACACTTAAATTTGGGATTATAGACATCAAAACTGAAAAAGAAATATTTTTTAAATAAGCCAAACTTTTAATTGTTTGTAAAAATATTTTTTGTACAAATTTTTCATAATGTAAATCTTAAGTTATGTATGAATGGAGTCAAAAAAATATCAATGAACCAAAATCCTAAATTTTTCAATGGAGCCAAAAAAATTTCAATGAGCCAAAATTCTAAATTTTTCAATGGAGGCAAAAAAATTTCAATGGAGGCAAAATGTAAATGGAGCCAAAAAAAATTGAATTGAACTAAAAAGAAAATTAAAAGGCAACAAAAATACGAATGGCAAGAAAGTATTCTCGCTTGACCCAAAACAGCAGCTACACCCAAAACTCCCAAACCATTCTGATTTTCCATCACCCTAGACAACCGACCTTCCACCTTCCAGCAACGTTTTTCGGCAATCCTGCTCCGTCCTTCCTTTTTCTCAATCGTTTAGTTCTGGTTTGTTTCTATTTTTTAGGAAGAACTAAAAAAACATAGTAATGAGGTTGGAACTTCTCAATCAACCCAAGAAACACAAGGTTCTATATCTTCGAAGGATGACATATTTTATCAAGTACAAGGACCTGATAAAAACGGACGTGTGCTTCCTGATTCCAAAAAATCGAAGGTTTGTGTATCTGAAAATGAAGAGTTGCGCGAAAGAGTTCAGAATATGGAAAACCTGTTAGCAAAATCGATTTTCTGGAGAAGATTTGAATGATATAATACAAGCTACAAGACAGGTATATCATAAGTTATTAATCTTATCCAACTAGCTTCATAAGTTCCATACTCGTATTTTTCACAAGTAATATTTTCTATTTTTTGTGATAGGTTCCTGATGCTACTAGTGCTCAAAACCATTTGAATTCACTTAGTTCCAACAACAACAAAAATAATGAAAATGGTAATTAGATAGTATTAGTTAATTTTGATTAAAATCATTAATATTTTCTCTGTTTTATTAGTAATATTTTTTTATTGAATCGTGTATTTATTCATTTGTTATTTTATTGATTGTAGCTGAAGATTAAAAGCTAATTTGTTGTTGAAGATGGAATCTTGACAATTTAGTGGACTCAATTTCTTAATGTTTTTTGAGATTGTTTTGTATGACATAATATGTCTATTTTAAATATTAGTAAGACAATGTTTTCCACTACTAAGTAAAAATACTCTACGTTGCACTATGGTGAACATTGTTTAACTATTGTTTTATCGTTGTAAGACTTTTATGTTAATTTTTAATGAGGAACATCTTTTATTTTATTTTGACTCTTAAAAATATATATATATTTCATTGTGTATTTATATTTGGTTAATTTTGTAAAATAAAATTTTAAATTATTATATAATATTTATAGCAAATTTGTTACTGTTAAAACCTATACCAACATAAATAAGTTGTCACTCAAATGTATAGCAAGAGAATTAAAACCGTAGGTATAACTTATAAAAATTATGGCTAAATTATATACCAACGGTGAAATGTCTGTAGGTAAAATCAAATGTTTACAGCAACGGAAAAAATTCTGTCACTATACCCTATAGCAACGGCGAAAAATCCGTAGGTATTGGGTAATTATGTACCACGAAAAAAAACTCCGTCGGTATAGGTAATTTTGGTTATCCCTACGGTTTTTATACTTTTACCTACAGATTTTTACTGTTACTAAATGTAAATTTTCTTGTAGTGAAGGTTAGAATTCTGTTTTGACAGTTAGTGCTCAAAATGATATAAATTTGTAAAACGGAGAACATTCTCCATATGCAGTTAATCAATCTTCGTTTTCAGAACATTCAGTTTTTCTTCTCTCTTCTTCTCAATTTCAATTCCTCTCAATTATACAATCTGTTCTAACAACACATGCATCATGTAAAAGTATGATTCTTGACTGACTACTAAAGAAATTCATAATTGCTTTTCTCCATGGTAGCAACATCTGAATTAGAATCTTTTGTAAGAAATTTTATTTGTAAGTGTTGGTGTTTCATTAATTTATAAATCATTGATTGAATGATATGTTGATCAATTCTAGAATATATATCTTGCGATCAATAAATATTAGATATGATGAGTATGTTTGAATAGTGTAGTCTATAGTTGAATATGGATTTATAACGGGTGGAACCATTTCAATTCTTCATGAAAATGTATGATTTGATACTTTATGACTATTCATGAAAGAATTGATAGAACCATTAAAACCCTACATTAAAAGATGTTGTTGTTGTTGTTGTTGTTGTACATAACAATAGAGTTTATATTATACATATTTTATATTCTCTAATCTATTTATAATATATTAAAACTAACTCTCAATTTTGTTTGTTGACAATCATTCTTTTGCTCAACATGTAATATTAATTCATCCAATTCACTTATATTCTTATGTTTCATCTCCTAGAATCACTCTACTTATTCATTCTTAAACTTTTGTGGAGAGTGCACATTAAATATAAAGTTTTGTCGGTTAAACAACAATAAATCTACATAATCATAATTTTTATTTAAGTTGTTTGTTCATTGACTCATAATTCCCCCACCCAAAAATGTTTATGCATTCATGCTTTCTCAATTATCACCCCTAAATATCCATGGAAAATGTGAGATTGTGTAACGTATTCGGTGACTTCCTTGGATCAAAGCTTATGTTCGGGTCATTTTCTTTCTCTAGTTAATTTTATCTCTCGTCTAGTTTTCCTTTTCTTTTTATCTATGTCTTTCAGTTTTAATCTAATATGGACAACTCAGTTTCATCTAGTTTAGTTATTTTCTCACTATTTTGTATTTAAAAGTTTTATATGTTTTCAATATATTTACTCAGGTTATTTTTTAACTTTAGGATACAAATCGTTTGCTTTTCTTTAACTAATACTATTTTGGAACTATTGAACACTTTCAAATTCTTAAACCACAAAAATGATTTTTCTCAACTGAACTTTGACATTTTCAATTCATTTATTCTTTTAGATTTTTAGTTCAACTATATATAATAGATATAGACAAGTACCATAGTTCACTTTAGCCAAGAGCTTACAATGTCAATTAGCATAGCATATTTGGTTTGCTAGCTATTCAACCATACACACTAATCCAGTGGCATATGAAAACATGGATTCACACTGTTTCGTTCACAATTCGCACCAATAGCTCATTCAGACAACTAATAGTATATACCACATAGAGTGTCAGTTGTAATCAATATTCTTTGGTTGTAATGCATGTATAAAAATTATAATAAATTTGAGAAGTTGTAATGCATGTATAATTTTAATAATTCCTATATAACTTATATATTATAATAAAAATAGAGTCTACGATTATCAATTATATAATTTATCACTTAAATTATGATTAATATTTTATGTCCACGGACCATGAGATGTCAGTCATATGATAAAAAAAATTATATTATAGAAAGACACCAAATCCAACTTGAAATAGTTACAAAAAGGTAATTAGTTCCACTTTGATTAATAATAATTTTTCATCCCTAAAAAAATGTTAATTTTTTATGATGAAACTTTTGTAAGATACCATTTTTATCATATTTTTTTAGGAGTAAAAATACTCATTTAATTACACACTCTACATTTTTTTCTATTCCATTTATTCTTCTTATAACTTTAAAAATTTACAAATTTAATTCATCAAGAAATTATATGTAGCACCTCCCAAAAAAATTAAAATTAAACTCTCCCAAAACGCGAGTTATATTCTAATTATTATAATTTGTTTATAAGGTCAATCTTTTTGATTTGATTGCATTTGTAATTATGATTTATGTTTTTTTTAATTATAAAAAGAAAAAACAATGTTATGAGATACGCATTTAACATCGTAGGGAAAATAATTCACCTCCTATACAATAATAGGTATATATGATCTTGAACAATAATTGACAACAGAGAAACAATATTATTGAAGTAATTGTGAACTGATAATGTGATACACAAATAGGTGTAGTTTGGTTGCATTTCATAATGTCGTTATGATTGCTTGAACTGAAACTGAGAATGTGCAAGAAAGTGGTTGAAAATATAAGATATATCTTTATAATGTGTGTATGTAGTTAAACTTGCATGGTGATGCTTTGAAGATATTGGATGGTTTGTTCTTTTTTGTATGAGTTATTTAAATGAAAGTTTTGATGAGTAATTAAAGCCTTTAAGTGTATTGATGAGTCCTTGAGTGATAAATTAAAGCTGAAATTACATAACATATGGAATAGTTGTATTTGGATGGACAAGTGAAAATGTTTGTGTTACATATTGGAGAAATAAAATAGAATGGAAGTAGAAATAGTGTGCTTTGGAAGGTGCCACATCAGATTTTTTTTGAGCTGACAAATATTAGAGTATGTGGCATAAATGAAAATGAGTTGTTGCAAATAGAATTTGGGGTTTTAATATAATATTATAATAGAAATAGATTTTTAATTTTTTTATGAATAAACCACGATATAAAACAAATCATGTCTATAGAGTTGGAATCAGAATGTGCATTCGTGACAATAATGATGATTTTGTCCTAGTTAAAACTCAATGGTTTTCTCCTATGTGTTTAGTTATGGTAGGTGAAACGTATCTATTTCTTCGTGCTTTTCAATGAGTTCAAGAGCTTCTGATAGAATCAGTTGACTTCGAATTGGACTCCAAATCTGTAGCTGATAAATTCCATTAAGTTCAAGTGGATGTTTCGAAGTTTGGTGCTATTTTATATGATCGTCGTTTTATTTTCTATTTTGTCTTTAAAAACTCAAGTGTAGAGTTTATTCAAAGGCAAGTCAATGAGATAGCTCATGCTCGAAAAAGAGAAGTCACCTAAACATACAAGTGGATCTTAGTCTCATAGTTATAGTTACTCTGGATTTCTTCGTGCTTTTCATTGAGTTCAAGAGCTTCTGATGGAATCAATTGACTTTGAGTTGGACTCCAAATCGGTAGCTGATAAGTTCCATTAAGTTCAAGTGGATGTTTCGAAGTTTGGTGCTATTTTATCTGATCGTCGTTTTATTTTCTATTTTGTATTTAAAAACTCAAGTGTAGAGTTTATTCGAAGGCAAGTCAATGAGATAGCTCATGCTCAAAAAAAAGAAGCCACCTAAACATAGAAGTGGATCTTAGTCTCATAGATATAGTTACTCCAAAGGATAAATTATGAATGTGAATTACAAACTAATAACTAAGCATACCTAAAGTTATACATAATAAGATCTTTTTTAAATAATAATTATATGTTGAGTTGTGCTTTGTGCGGGTGAATTCAATATCATATTAATTTAGATTAATTGTTAATATAATCGTGGAAATAAATACATTTTTAAATAATTTTTCAAAATTTTAAATGGTTAATGTGTCAATTTAGTCTCCATTAATTGTTTCTAGAGACTAATGTTATTGAATCTTTTCAAAATCAGTATCAATATAATTTTCACATTTCGTTGGTTTCAACAACTATATCCATAATTTCTTATAATTTTTGAAGTTAAAGTGGTGATTATTTCATATTATCTTATTAAGACAAAATGTAATTTTTGTTGAGTTAGTTTATTTATTAAGAATCCGGTATCCATATTCATATGATGTCACCATGATCAGAAATTTGGAAAATCAAAGAATATTCAATGTTTTTTATGAAAAAGAAATATAAATGAATTCTAGATGTTGTATAAGGAACTTGATAATAGATTGAAGTATTGAAGCTTGTGATGTTGCTATTAAGGATTTTTTGTTGTCAATGTTTGGCATATTGGAAGGAACATATGGAGAATCAATGTCTCCATATCAAATTCTATCATCATTTTGCATAAATCTGATGTGGTTGAACCACAATTGAGAACTATGTTCTTTGAGGGAACATAAGTTGTAGTGTCAGCACTAATAGATTGAAGTATTGAAGCTTGTGATGTTGCTATTAAGGATTTTTTGTTGTCAATGTTTGGCATATTGGAAGGAACATATGGAGAATCAATGTCTCCATATCAAATTTTATCATCATTTTGCATAAATCTGATGTGGTTGAACCACAATTGAGAACTATGTTCTTTGAGGGAACGTAAGTTGTAGTGTCAGCACGAATTAGTAGTTGCGGATTCAAGAGGAAATTTATGTTGTACAGAAAAATGAACATGATAAAATGTGTGACAACATTTAGAATTTTATGCAACATTTTTGTTATGTAAATGATTTCTTAAAATGGAAAATATGATCAGCTTTATGTTTGGTTTTTTTAACTTTGTTTGGCAAAAAGTAGCATACAAAAAATAAGTTTGTTGACTAACAACAGAAGAGATTATGAGTCTAGAAATCATATAAAAATTGCACGAGATTTAATTTAGGTACTAAAATGATTTTTAGTCTAGCTTTTTCTGCAGACTTAGAGGGTAAATATCATTTAAAACTTATACACACAATCGTAATATCTCATGTTCAAACTCTGAGACATGATATACAATTTAACAATATCGACATTTATTAGTTGAACTAAGTCTTACTGATATTTATTAGTCTAACTTTAATATTTTATCTGTCTCACAATGAGTTGTCCATTTGTTAAAAGAATTGCCACAAAATAAATAAATAATTCTTTCAATTTCAATTTAATATTAATTATTTTTCAACAGTAATATTTAATTAATATTATATATATTACTCTTAATTCAATATATTTCTTTACATAGCTGGTAAAAGTGAATACATTTGAAAAAGCTAATTTAGTCAAAATATTTCACTTGCACATTTTTTTATTAAAACAAATCCTAAAAACATAGAGACAAAGATAGAATTTTCGGTGACATCTAAATCAAATTTAGCATTCCAGCTAGTTAACATAAGATGTGTATTATAAAAAAATGCGTTGTCTATGTTGCTTTCACGAATAATGTGGTTGGAAATTTCAGTACCACATCCATTTTTATTTAAATTTTAGTTTGAACTCTAACCAAATCAATATTTGTCAAATTTTACTTATCTTTTAACTGAACTCTGAATTACCAAAACTCATTTTTCTATGGAAGACAGGGGATGAAGAGAAAAGAACCATTTATATTTTTTTTTTATATATTTCTTATTCTAGATTATCAATATCAATCAAGATTATTCATCTATAAATCCCTTGTATGATGATGTTGGAACATTATTTATGTAAATGAGGGAGACATGTCAATTGTAATTAATTTAATTCAATATAATTGAAAGGATTTATTTATTTTATATAAATTTAATAATAAAATGTAAAGACTATATATATGGTTGTGATAGGTACAAATTGAGATTGTAGTAACAGAAGGGAAAAAAATAGTGGAGGAAGAAAAAAAATATGGTGTGGCAATATTGGTTTTAGGGCAGAAAAAGAGATCAACAACGTGGAGTCTTCTAATGATGTGGTCATGGAATTATAGAGTAAGTGGTGGTGTGGTTGAGTGTTGCATCCAAAATGCACATTGTGTGGCAATTGCTGTTAGAAGAAAGAGCAAAAAAATTGGAGGGTACATGATTACTACTAAGAGACACAAAAATTTATGGCTCCTAGCTTAATCTATATAGTCATAAATTATTTGGATGTTGTCACCTTCAAGATTGATCTACAAGTAATTATATATAAATGTTGTTGTGTTTGTCAAATAATTACAAAGTTTGTACATGATAAAGTTTTCTAAGAATTGAAAAAGGAATGAAATTTGTGAATGGAAAAAAGGAATGTGTCATTGTTGTATGTGGGCCATTGGTTAGTCTAGATCACATGGCCTAGATGAAAATGGGTTTCAGCAAAAAAAGGCAGGTATCTTCTTTTTCCATTTTTTAATGTTCTTTGGATTGAGTCAGAGGTGTACTTTAAGAACTTTTGAGAATATAGGAGGTGGGAAAAGAACCCATCAAAAAGACATTAATATGGATAGATACTTTATTTGGTCTCGGCTAACATTTTATCAGACCAAACTTTTGGTCTCAGGCTACCATCTTGATGAGTCACCAAAGGGAGCCTAAACAATATATATATATATATATATATATATATATATATATATATATATATATATATATATATATATATATATATAAATCATGTTTCTTATACGGTAGTTTTCAATACACACATTTTCAATCATCAACTTTTTTCAGAAATGTGAGTTGGTCCGTTCATTTTTTATTCTCAGGCAGACTTTTTTCATCCATATACATATTGCATATATCAATGAGAGATTTCACATGCTATGAAGCACAAATACTGACACGTCGACATCAGTAATAATTTGAGAAAATAAATTAATTAAATATAATTAAAGTGTCGATGTCATCTTAGTGTCTGACACCGACATGTATCAAACATTGGAACAACCTCCGATTAGAGGTTTTGGTGCTCACTTGGCTACCACATTTTGAAGAAGACATTTGTAACAAGAAATTTGTTACCTCTATGTCAAACCATAGGTTGTGATATATTGTAAGTAAGCAAGTCATAAGCAAAACAGTGAATGAACATAACAGAGCTAGTTGGCATATCCTATGTAAAAAAATTCAAAAGATTTCTTACCACAATATAGAAGAATTGCACATATATTCATCAATTTCTTCTACACGTTATGTACAATGACATTATAGTCAACAGTGAACTCGTGCAACTTGTTCACAAATAAGAATTATACACTATTTTTAGCTCCTACTTAAAAATAAATTCATTCCAAACAAATTAATACTAAAATTTAGCTAACCATTTAAATAAAAAAGACTAACATAACAACTAATATACTAACATTTATCTAAAAACTAGATTATGGCACGTACGTGCAGGGGCATTAATTAAATCATTTCATAAATTTTATAAGTAATATTTTAAGTATTATAACTATAGTTATGTTACAATATTACTCTATTGATTTGAAATAATTGAATTTGATCAGGAAAATTAAAATGAGGAAAAATCATGTTTACCACAATCATTTAATTTAATTTTTTAAAACTTTTGTTCAAATTTGCATGATAACTTATAACATTAGATGATTGTTTTTCTCTTTGTACTTTGATTGTCAATTTATTTTTCAACACATCATAGTACTTGTATTTATTTGATGAAATAAAATGTAAAATACAAACCAAAAAATAAGATGTAAAAATTGGAAAATATGATTTAATATTTAATATTTTTTATTTAAAAGAATGTTAATGTTGAATTATATTGTAGCGCAGTCTAAATTTATTTGTTTTTATTAGTAAATTTATTTGTTTTTATTAGTATGATGTTTTAATTGCAATAATAGAAAGCTGTTGTACAAGAAATTGTTTATTGGATATATTTCATCAAGAGTTTAAAATTTATTTTATTAAATATTTACATATACTTTAAATATAGTTTTAGATATTCAAAAGTTTTAATTAATTGTTTGTGCAGTATTACAGATTTGATTTTAAAAGCTTTTGAATTGTAGGTACGGTAATATGTACCAAAAATATATTCTATTGAAAACTAATTTAATTTTACGCAATACTTTAGTTTTTAACATTCAAATTTTCATTATAATAAGGAATTTTTAAAACCAAATATAGTATTCAATTACAATTAAATAATTTAATCGATGAAAGTTGAGTGTGACGGTGATTTTAAGTTGTGCTATAGTCAAATAAGTTGTGCAATATTACATATTTGATTTTAAAAGTTTTTGAATTGTAGTTATGGTGATATGTACCAAAAATAAGTTCTATTGAAAAATAATTTAATTTTATGCAATACTTTATTTTTTATTTATTTTTTAACATTCAAATTTTCATTATAATAAGAAATTTTTAAAATAAAAAATAGCATTTAATTACAATTAAGTAATTTAAATGATGAAAATTGAGTGTTAATAAATTTATTCAGAATACATGTATAGTAAAACTTTGTTTATTATCTTTTTTAATAATTTTAAATATATTCATATTTTATGATAATTTTAAATAAATTTGTGTATTTTAATAATTGAAAGTAAGTTTTTTTTAATAATTTTTGATATATTCGTATTTTAATAAATTTGTGTATTTTCTGTCAAATAAAATATATATTTTTATTTTATAAAATGATAATATTAATAATTTTATAATAATATATTATGATTATTAATTTATTTATTGCAAAATTCATTTGATATTTTTATTAAAAATATTGAGAATGAAAAATTTATTTGTAAAATTATATGAGTATGAAATGTTTTGACTTGCTTGGTTTCTTAAAATGATGTTATTATGAGTAAAGCATTTATAGCTTACTCCTATGGTAGATCTTGAAAATTTGAGGTACAGAAATGCATATGAATACATGTCCTTGATGGTATATAGATGTTCATTATATATGAATTAATTTAGTTTCAATGTATTTAAATATATTGAGAAAAAGTAATAGTTTTCAAACAAAAATATGTAACTAAAATTTCTTAAAAAGCTAACTATAGTTGTTATATAGAGAATCCATGTGAAAAACTTTCATACCATACAACTTGATATATATAAAAAAAATATTTCACTCATACACTTGAATATGTAATTGAGTAGGCATAAGTGAAATGACCATATTGTTGACAATCAATATTGTTTGATTATTTTTGTTTTATTAGTATATGTTATTTTTGAATTTTGAAAAAGTTTGAAAAAACAATTTATGCCACCGAAAATATTACTGGGTTGAGTCGCGGACTAGGTCGCTCTCCTTAAGACGTTTCGAGGCACTGCCCAAAAGGTGCAAGGCAGACTATCAACCACGAAGTCCCCAGGATAAAACAGCCAGATCACTGTATCGGAGTTCTACTGCACCGTAGAAAAACCGTTCGAATTACACCCTAAATATGGCAGTCTAACGACTACCACTCGTAATATGGCTCGAAGGCCACTCAAGAAAAAAAGAAGAAGAAGAAGTAATAACGGGGGGAGAAGAGAGAAAAGCCTCAAAAGCGGAGTGCTTTTGGTGTGATTTTTCAACTGAGGAGAACCCTCTATTTATAGAGGAATTCCGCAACTGGATCAGAGAAAATGGTGCGATCCATCAGTGCGCTCCTGTTGACCATTCCAATCCTTGACCTCAGAAAACGTGTGCTCCGAAACCGCTGCCCACCCAAAACGTGCGCCTTTGACTACCTGAACATGCGCTAGGGTTTTGACTTTGAATAATGACCGCGCAACAGCAGTTACGTGGCACCTAGGGTTAGGGTTTTGACCGGGCAAAAGGGGAAGACTGGATCAGATCATTAGGTAGACTCGGTGGAGGGCAGTCACGTAATTAACGCAACAATCAGAGATAAAACACAAGCATTGCCCGAGCCCGAGCCCGGCCGGGCTGGGCGGACGGCGACGGCGGCGCGCGCGCGCGTGTTTGGTGGTCAACTTTGCTTGCGTTCTTCCTCCTTCACAAAATTGGGGTACTCCTTGGGGCACACCCCAAGGTACATACCTCCACATTACATACCCTACTAAAGTGTGGTATCCCTCCTATGTGGGACTTCTCATTTTTTCAATTCACAACCACACTATCTCATTAATGTCACCATTATTTCCAACAATCTTCCATTAATTTTTATCATCATTTCCAACAGTATAATATAATAATAGTTACGATATATTTAGATATAACATCAATGTTTGTAAAAATTGTTAAACATAAAGTTGCAATATGCCACATGTTCATAGAAAAAAAAGCTTATAACAACAACACTCATATATGATGCATGTGATTGACTGACATAAGCAAATGTCGAATTGGTAAATGTTGATTGACTTAAATTACATTGTGAAACCTAATCCAATTTCAAAAGTCAATGTGTTTAAAATTATTGCAATACACGCACAAAATTAGAAGTAACAAAGTAGTTGTCTAATACTAAATTATGAATGCAATCTTTTGTTTGTGAAAAAATATTGTAAAGTTGGAAGTCTACCTAAAAATTAAAATAATATTGTTGACAATCAATATTGTTTGATTAATTTAAGTTTTATAAGTATAATATAATAGTTGCAACAAATTTAGATATAACATCAATGTTTGTAAAAATTGTTAAACATAAAGTTGCAGTATGCCACAGGTTCATAGATAAAAAACTTATAACAACAAGACTTATATATGATACATGTGGTTGACTGACATTAATAAATTTCGAATTGAAAAATGTTGATTGACTTAAATTACATTGTGAAATCTAATCCAATTTCAAAAGTCAATGTGTTTAAAATTATTGCAATACAAAAAAAAAATTGGGAGTACTAAAGTAATTGTCTAATACTAAATTATGAATGCAATCATTTGTTTGTGAAAAAATACTGTAAGTTGGAAGTCTACCTAAAAATTAAAATAATATTCTCCTTTCGACACTAATCCTCTTATTCACTTGCTTATCTTTAACTCTATATTACAATTTGATTTGAGGCAGAGGGGACTTACCAGGTCATTGAGTTTTTTCTGGGTCTTGGTTTTAAATTGTGGTTTATAGTTGTGATTCCGGCAAAAATGACATTGTCGCATAAAAGCGACAGCAAATTTAAAATCATAGTCTAGATTGCAAGTAGAACCTATTGTGCTCATCTCAACGTATGAAATCATTATTCACAACTAAGTGGAATAATTGTGCATGAATGTGAAAGGAGGATTGATAGTGTAAAATATTACTCATAAGTGTAATTTATTGACATAAATTGAGAGTAATGAGAAATGCATAACAATGTTATCAAAAAACTATTATAAAAAAATGCATAATAAGAAGAGAGAGAGGAAGTGAATCTTTACTCGCTACTAAGTGGAATAATTATGCATGAATGTGAAAAGGAGGATTGATGACATAAAATATGAGTCATATAATTGATTCACATAAATTGAAAGTAACGAGAAATGCATAATAATGTTATCAAAAAAATTTATAAAAAAAAGGCATAATAAGAAGAAAGAGAGATGGAGGAAGTGATTCTAGTGTGACACCTAGGAATATTTATGATGTGGCAAAAACAGAAGCATGTGACAAATAAAGTGCTGAGATGACAACAAAATAGATTTGGAGGCTTGTTTTAATAAATTATAATAAATAATAGATGTCCTAAATTCATGGAACTAGATCTAGGACTAATTGTTCATGACATGATATGATATATGTTTGTCATTATGTACAATATATTTTAATACGTGAAGTTAGAGCATTTTAAGTTGATTTCTTATATCCTCATCTTTATATGCGACTGAATAAGAATCATCAAGGAAAGCTTTACCCTCTTCGATATCTGAAAACTTAGAACATGAATAATTCTCCAATTTTGCTACTCTCCATAGATGAGATTTGACGGACTATGTCATCAAGAAAGATGGCTTCAAATATCACAGTGAACAAGCTTATGTGTTTGGCAGTAGAAGTTACAACGTTATTGCCGATAGTAGTGCAATTGTCATGGCATCTTTCTGATACCATATTATAAATCACATGATTTAGAGTGAAATGATCAAAAGACATTTGAAAGCTTGAGATTGAGGAAAACTCATTAATAAAATAAAAGAACCTAATATTTAGCTACATATATAAAAGATTGACTTGGGGTTTAATGGTGTTACAATTAAACATCTTTGCAAAACACAGGCATTTATGCTAGTTGATATACCACAACAACAAAAATAAGTATTCTCCATCTATGAAAATACACAATAAGAAAAATAAGCGTACTCCAACCCATGACTTATAGCAACAACCACGTTTGTTCACATTTATCATTGGACTCTTGTTCGTGTTCCATAAAGGTTTGTCTTCATTTATCACTAATTTCTTGTTGTCCCTGGCCTTTTACAAAAACAAGCGTTGAAATAGAACCCACAAAGAAGAGAAAAATTAAGCAATAAGAAACCAATGTTTAAAGAATGAATATTTAGAAGACATGCAATGGTGAAGGAAGAAAGTGAGGTTTTTCAACCGTGTTGATGTTATACAATGAACTTTGGAAGAAAAAAGTGATCTTAGAAGTATATGTATACTTTTGTTGGGTTAGATTTGGCTTCAAAGTTGGTGCTTTTCTACTTTGGGTGGCAATGTTGAGAGTGGAGTTGAAATTAGGACAAGGAATGTTGACAACCTTTTCTACGTACCATATCACGTGACACAGTTGTAATATTGTGGTTGCAGTAATGTCAGCAATAGCATCAAACTTCAATTGTGGTGTGATTGTTAATCACAAGAAAAAATATCATCACAATGGCAAAACGACCACAACAGAAGGTGAAATGGCCATACCGGACCGCATCAAATCGCATTGACCGTATCAGACTATTTAGTATTCACAAAAATTATTATTTTTTGTCTTCCTTTTACTTTATATCAAAGATTTAGATGATATTTTAACGGTTTGGAGTTAAATGAATGTGATGCAAGGTTGATAATAAGATGAATATTTAAAGATAAAATATGAGATACTTGATTTATAAGATATGAGTAACAATTCTAATGTTTAATGTGAATAAAAATAAATTCACAATACAACTGCCATAATATGAATCACAATAGCCGCAATGTTCGCAATTGCAAGCGCATCCATGACTCCAACCGTAATTTAAAACACCAATTGGATCAAGGATTCTATGGCTAGAAAGGAAGTTAAAAGAGGGGGATGAAATTGGTCTTCATTGAGATTAATACAATCAATATTTTGATTGATTTTTGTTCTTCAACCCAATTAAGAGATTCTCTGATACAACTAACATTGACACTGCCAATAGTTCTAAAATTCATTCGTTAATGTGGTTTGTTATTAGTTTTCTGTTTTTCCAAAGATTTTTGTTATTCTTTCATATATTTGAGATCATCAAAGATTTGTTCCTATGTTGTTAATTAGTATCACAACCCTTCTTAGGTTCTTACATTATTATTATTATTATTATTATTATTATTATTATTATTATTATTATTATTATTATTATTATTATTATTATTATTATTATTATTATTATTATTATTATTATTATTATTATTTATTTTATTTATTTTTTTTGTATAAAACCTATGATTACAATATATTATTAGTTTTCTTATTGATTTTTGATAATTACTCATTTGCATTTATGTTGCAACTATTATTGTATGGCTTGTCCACATATGTAGTAATTGAATCGATCACTATGGTTATGACCATTCCAACTGTAACAATCTAATTTTTATATTTTGAAATTATAAATTCAGAATAATTTTGAAAGTAATCACATTTTCTATCTTTGTAAAACCTGTATAAATTTTTTCTTTTTAGATAACCACCTTATAATGCAAAAAAGTCCAACATCTAGCTCGAGACAAACATAAGTAAAAATATTACAAACCAAATATGAGTCTCACAATAACTCAATTATCCTTTCCAAAAATATATTCCTAAACTTTGATAATTTTTTTTACCAGAAAGAGAGAATTCAAGATCGACAACAAATTATATCCCTAACTTTATATTTAACAACCTATGAGACGAAGCCTACTAACTACTAACACCAGCAAACAATTTGATTCAATTGACTTTGTTACACCTTCATCAACGTACCATTATCCAAGTATATTGTGACACCCTAAACTCCAAATAATTTTTTTTTATTTTAAAATTTTAATTTTAAAATCATGAAATTCTTCAAAAAAGTAAATAAATAAACTTTCAAACATTTTTTTTTCTTTAAAGTAAAGAGTACCACGTAATCATGAACATGTCACATTAATCCAAAATTTTCATCAAACTTAACAACTCGAAATCATAACAATAGTCAACAAAATCTTTTTTGAAGCACACGTACATAAGTTTAATGATAAATGTAAATGTAGTCCCAACCCGATGTCACTATCAGAGCGGGAATTCCCAAACTAAAATACGTTCCAAAATGACGTTAACGAAAAGGTAGATAATAAAAGTCTTCAAGGTAAGACAGCTTCCTACACTTCGAGAGTATTAGTCTTCACCTGCAGCTTACAGCTCGTCTGCGTCCATCGTAAACGCCAAACACAAACAACGAGGGATGAGTTTCGAAATTATGTTATAGTATAAGATAAACGAGGAGAACACGTAAGTAGTCAACAACACAAATAAAGAGAAGCATTCAAGAACATAATATCAAAGGTTAATCTAAATCAATCGCAATAGAGCAGTCACAAGGATGAAATGCTATGCATGTCCTATACTCTATACTTCTTCATCATTTGGTACCATTCTACTCTGAAGTACTTGGTTAGGAAGCCTGATACTATGCCACTACAAGAGTGGACGGACAATTCATGAATGACCAAGTCCTCATAGATCCCCTTAACTCAACCCGAGACACATATACGCGACGGTCGGGGTACTCTTGTGTTGCACAGTAGCTCCCGGCCTTAGGGAATAACCCACTAATCCACTTAGGAATTCCCCACTAGAGGTACCCCCAAGGTCTATCAGTCTTACCTTACAGTTCGACTGTAGCCCTCCACAATCAGGCTCATTCAGTTGTACTTCCCTGAATCACTAGGTTTCTCATACCTTCCCTATATAATGACAAAATAATCCTCACTTCAAAATCTACAATACCTATCTCATACTTACTCGATCATCACAACTCAATAAATTTCAGTTTGAATTCACAATATTCATCATTATGTGTTTATATCAGTCAATCCCAATAAAATCTCAATATTTGGTTTACACTACTCACAATGCACAATCTAGTCTTATCAATCACAATATAAAAAAAATCAAACAAGTGGTACAATCAAGTAATATCACAATTTCAATCAAGTAGCAAGAACACTCCAGTACATATCATTCATACAGTAACAATCAGTATAACATTTCATAAAATCAGATAGCATGCAATCTTGATATAAATAGATTCACGACAATTCTATAGGTTGCTAGATTATATTTTAGTCCTCACTATTCCAATCATATATTATTAATTAATTATTATTACTCAATAGGGGTCGACTGTACGTAGTAAGCCCCGGATGAATCTCTGGAAATTACGGCAATTCCCATTCATCGCACGTTATTTTATAATCATAAAGTCGAACCTCCTCTCACCCCTTACCTCAATTGAAGATTTCGCCCAACGAATCCGATCTGCTAACTTGTCGTGTCTTCGTCGACCCTCGTCTCTAATAATCCGCGAAAAAAATAAATAAATCAACGCAACGCAACGACAAAATACAGATTAATTACTTGCTCCAATAGATAAATAAATTGTTTACTATTTGCAATATCATCCAAAAATATTTAATACTACGCATGCTTATGATTATATTAATATAAACAGGCATCTTATTTAAAATAAACGAAAAATAACAGAATTATATATTACTAAATAAATATAGTGTGTGTATGATTTTGATATTGCAATATTCTAACAATATATGGTATGTATTGAAAGAAAAGTAACAAAGTTATTGGCTACAAAAAAAAAAAAAAATAGAATTAGACTCTTTAAGATATAAATTTTAAACTATAGGCACGTATATATAAATGCAGTATATGTTATCTTAAAAATTTATGATGCAATGAACACTGTAACAATTTTAAAT
>JBBPBQ010000004.1:13884201-13928255 GCA_037974755.1 Cicer yamashitae | reverse complement strand
AAAAAAAAAAAAAAAAAATAGAATTAGACTCTTTAAGATATAAATTTTAAACTATAGGCACGTATATATAAATGCAGTATATGTTATCTTAAAAATTTATGATGCAATGAACACTGTAACAATTTTAAATTATAATTAGAATAACTAAAGTCCTTGGATGTTAAACAAATTTAGATTAGATTATTTATATATATATAAGATAGAGAATACAATTGCACATGTTCATGTAAAAGAGAATTTGAAGACAAAACAATAGAGGAATGTCTAGAAAAGTTGTATACAACAAGAGCTAATATTCTTTGATTCAAACATTAATTTAACTTTATTTATTTAAACTCAATGTAATATGCTAAAACAAGTATGCTAATAATAATATTGTATGTAGTATTAAGGAATACTAATAACATAAACTATGAAATAACAAAATAAAACATGTCAAAAAAAATAAATTAGTTAAATTAAATAAAGTGATATGTGCAAGTTCTTTGTTTTTGAAATCAGCAAGATTTATTTATTTGGACCATTTTGTGCTATGATATCTTTGCAAACCAATTTTACTGATTCTGTTGAAAACACTATTTTTATTAACAAAATTTATTCTATAAATAATTGGCATTCAAACAGAATATAATTAATAAATAAAATATAGTTAGTATTTCATTTTAATCATGAACCTAAATTATCAAATAAAATATGGAAAGGATGGTAACTAAATCATCGGAAGAAAACTCAACTAATAGTGACACAAATAGTAGGTTTTGACAATAATTTAAAAATAATGAAAGACTAACTAGACGAAATCAAAAATCCCGTGAAAAGTAATATATGCCTGATTCTTTAATCTGATAGTAGTAGTCCACAAAATCACGACCGAGAACAACGATCCGTGTGTAATAGACTTAAAATATAATTATGTGATTGTGGCTGATTTGTTAATATGTAGGGAGGGATCAGAATTAAAATGCATAAAAAAAAGTTCAGCATAGCGGATTACTGTAGCAGAGTTTGTTTTCAGCTATATATATATATATATATATATATATATATATATAAATAAAAGCCTATAAGGTTAGCTAATAAGCCTACCAGCCTAGCTAAATGCATCGCTAAGTTTTGATTAAGTCTGAATAGGAATGGTACTAGGTTAATTATTATTATGAATTCCTGATTGCCCGAACAAAGTAAAGGAGAGGAAGAATTACATACCTGATGTGGTTTGGTATTTGGAAGGCGGCTATTGGTAACAAAAGCTATTCCCTGATCTTTCTCTCCGTAACAACTATGCGCTTATCTATATACACACACAATATAGGTATAGCCTAGGTTTTTTTATTATTATTATTATTATTATTATTATTATTATTGTTATTATTATTATTATTGTTATTATTATTGTTATTATTATTGTTATTATTATTATTATTATTATTATTATTATTACAAATTCAATATTAATAGTATTAATAATTTAGATAAATTACTAAGGCAATCACATATATAGGACAACCGCGGAGGAATTAAGGCACATATCAATTACACTAATATAGCAGTTGTGCATCATTATATTGTTAAAATATAATAATAAAAAATTGGGGTATTACATATATAGTTTCCTCAACTGTTGAGGCGTTAATCTCAAAAACAACAACAACAAGGAGCACCAACCAAAAGGAACATATTCAAACAATAACAAATATGAAAAACGCATATAACAAATTCACATACTATTTAAACCACAAGTATTGTGAAAATAATTATAAGAAGTAAAGATCCCAATACATATTAACCCTAAGAACATTAGATAATGAAAATGTACCACGCAATCCTAATACAATGACTATATATCAAAGCACACGAATCCAGAATATTGTCTGCTCCCGCTATGTTGCGTCCACCCTAGGACTTAGTCGATCCTAAGATATAGTTCACCCAAGGACTATATTATCCACCCTATGATATAATATATCCTAGGGCCGTAAACCACTCTAGGATATCACTTGAATTTTTTGTGTAGAAAGTTATGTCCTGTATGCATGTACATGTATCATCCACATTAACCTATTCTAAATCCTCGGATATAGAAACAAAATTTAATCCTTTAATAAAACCTTAATGTCCATCAATCATCATCATCATAATATTCATGCCTTGCAGATAATATTATACACAGTAAGACATATTCATCACACGTCATGAATATTTGCACAAACCACTCATCAGTTTATACCACTTACCATATAACTGCCACACATATTTAACCTACCAATCACATATAACGCAAACCACATATAAACACTAAATCACATAACATGAGATACAAGTAGCATCAAACACATACGCACATCAACTTATATGATTAAATTTGAAGGCGCCCTTACCTCGTAGCATATTCCTTACAACCACTTCACCGACACAGTCCTAAGTCCTTCTACTTCTCTTAAACCTTTAACTAAGTAGATGTCACTAAGATAAAATAAAATTCCTAAGACTCAATCTAGTCATCAATCCGACCAACACATAAGAATTAACCTTAGGGTTTATTTTGTCTTAACCCTCTTAACACACCTCACCTATAATTATTTTCATTATTTGTATAAATGTATCTTTATTTAGTAACTTTTCATCTTTTCTCTATAATAATGATGCACTTTAAGAGTTACTCGTTAAAGTAAAATAAAAGCAAATTTAAAAAACATACAAACATAAAATATTTCTATTTTTACAAAAATAGACGAGACTTAAGGTTGTGTTTGAAAACAACAAAAGTTAGAAGAAAGAAGGTACACATTTCTAAATTAGTTTTTCTTTAATTTTTTTTTTCATTGCATGGTTCAAATGAAAAGTAGGAAGGAAAAAAATGGAGGTAAGTCCCACACAAATGCTTTCTCTTCGTAATGGAGAGAAATCTTGTGAAGTGAACTTATTTTATTTTTATTATAATATCACATTTTTAAAGGGTATTTATGTCTTTTTGTAATATAGTTTACATTTTTCTTTACACTTTTTTTATATTAAACAAATAAAAAATTATCTAATTTTATATTCTCTTTCTTTCTTCATATTTTCTTTTCTTTTAACTTCTTTCTTTTAACTTTGTTCTCTAAACCAAACAAAGTGTAAGTTGTCCATGCTATTGGGAACACTTTAATCATCCACGTGCTAATATATGTGTTGGATTTTGGAAGGACAACAGAAAAGACACAGAAACAATTAAATGCTGAAACACTAAAAAGAAGTTGAGATGAGTTTTGTAGGTTTCCTGGAAACATGATAGAGTTAAAGAAGAAAAATGGAAAATAATGCTTTGCCAATGGATTTTAGTTCGCGAATGGTCTCTTTCATGCTGTCAAAGCGGATAACAAGGATAATTTACCTTTTCTTTTTCTTTCCAATTTTTAATAAAAAAATATGTTTATTCATTCAAATTAACAATTCAAATTAATAAAATACACAACAAATTTAAAGTTGTTATGGTAAAAAGTGATAAATGCGCTACAAATTCACAACATCATTGTTTAATAATATAAAACGATAAAATAAGTCTTATTTTTTAATTTATAACATTGACAACGTCAAAATTATTAATTGAATTTGTAATAAATAGAAACTATTATATCAACACTAAATTTATGTGAAATCATTTATTTGAATAAAAATATATATAGAACCAAGAAAAATTCTATAAAATTTTTGACCAATAATTATTTTTAATTAATTTGTCCACATATAAATTACTATATTAAGTATTATAATTGACAGAATTTTATATTTTTGATAATAACAACTCTAAATTTTAAACCACCGTCGCAAATGAGGTGTGTAGAATTTTTTTCCTTGAGAGGAGCGGCGGCTATGTAGAATTCAAACATTTACTTTTTTTTTCAATGAGAAATGAGAGATAAATTAACTAATTAAATTGAGTTAAAAAAATACCTCCAACATCATCAAATCAAGTTAAACCAATCGAGTAAAGAGCAAACTATAGCTAAATTTAGAAGACACCAATATCTAAGTACAACTTTTTTTCACTAGTCAACAAAAAGTACAATTCTTTCTTCTGTCATTGTAAAATTATTAAACTTTAAAAAAACAATATATATCTCAAGTAAATGATTCTTATAAAAAAAAATAAAGGAATATTTAATTTAATTTGAAAACTATTCAAAAATATTTTAAGCTCTAATTATAAAATTTAATAAATATATTGTGTGAGTAGTGTATTTTTTATGGTGAGCACTATATTATATTTCAATGTAGACCTTGTAGATGGTTAGAGACAATGATGGAAACATCTGGAAAAGGGTAAGATAGGTGCAAACACTCTAATGTTTATATCAATAAGTGAGATATCGACAACAATCTCTCCCTCAAGTGTAAGTCTTCCACATGTTTCAGGATGCAACAACAACGGATCAAATGTTCCAGTATCCAAGAGACTTTGACACTGAAACTTAACCCAAAATATTAAGAAATTAAGTATATAAGTCATCACTCTTATATATCAAACATTTAACTCATTCTTAATAAATATAAAATTTAACCATTCATACTTAAACCCAACAATTTTAATCCCTAATATATATCTTTGGTTTTTAGTTGGATAGTGACTGATACATGTAGTCTAAGAGATATGTGGTCATCTTTCCATTTGCTTGCCGATTGGCACAATGGCCCAATTTTGCATGAAATTTTGATTGGATCCAGTAACCTATTTGGATGATTTTTATCACCTACCTCTAATATTTTTAAAATTAGATCGACTAATTTGGATGTATAAAATACATGTTCAGATCGTCGATCGTTGCAAGTTTCTTAAAATGTTAGAGATAAGAGAAGAAGCCACAAATTATAATTTTTTCACTAAAATGAAATAATTTTGTCCAAAAATAATTTCTCAAATCCCAACCATACCCTAAATTAACATGAGGGTGAAAAATTTCTTCCTAAAACTTTATTGATTATAACTATACCAAACACATGTAGATTTAAAGTTGATTTGAAAGTTGAGAAATGAAAATTAAGAATTAAGAAGTAGAGTAGGTTGCTATTTCAATATCTACCTTACTGTAATATTAACAATATTAAAAATATTAATTACGTTGTAAAATAAAATATATACCATACCATAATTAAATCTCATTATCAATTCTATCCATCGTGGAAATTCTGCATGAATACTAATAATTCCATGTGAATTTGATTGTGATCTGTAATCCAAATCCAAATCATGACGGAACACAATCAGTAAAAGGGTAGAAAATACTAACTCTAAAGACACCTAGAACAAAAGGCCAAAATCAAGTTGGCTTTATTTATCTGTTACCTTGTCAGGGAAAAGCTGATAACATGACTGGTACTTGAATGCGTGAATGAATAGTGACAAAATGTGCTCAAATTCATTTAAACAACTGGCCATGCCTCATCTCTTGTCAACCTTAATACAAAGGAAGGAGTTATGATATCTTCTTATACTATTAATTAGACTACCTTCTTTTAATGTGTTATTCCTATCCTCCCTTAATACTTGTTTTAATTAACTCCTTTTTGTCGTGTAGTGCAAAATTTTCCACGTTCAAATTGCAAGGAATGTACATAACAATAATATTTCTTCTCCAGTAGAAATGATTTTCGTTTAATAACTGATTTTAATTGGAAGTTTATCTGTAACTTTTATCTTTTAGAATTGATTTTTAGCATGTAATTTATTATTTTGCACACTTTAATTATATGAATGTATTTAAGTATATATTATTTTACGTTCAATTTACTTTAAAATTGGTTGTTGTTTTTGTCAAATTTACAAAATCAATTCATTTAAAATCAATTTTTACTACACATGACCAAACGCACACGAAGTATGGTTATATTTATCGTCTTTGCCGTTATCCTTACAAGAACTATCCACTATTTATTTGACATATATTTTACGGATAAATAATAGTGGATAACTCTTGTAAATAACTTTCTTCAAACCATGATGGAACGCAGCTAATTTTCAATTAACATTCAATCTCTGGTTCAATATGTCATTTGAGACTAGCCACTTCCACTAAACTTAAAATTAACATTCAAAAGTTAATTGTACATTGTAATTGCATGAAAGATGACCCTAAAATTTCTGAGTTTTAGATAGGGATCAATCTCTCTTGTTCTGCTTTATTCTCACACACACAAAAATTCTTGTCTTGTAGTGATGGGAGCTGCAGTGAGTGAGAGTTATGGTGATAGAATTGCCAGGTAATTTAAAACGTACCCTGTCAATACAATAATGAACCTGCACACTGTTGAGATTGGGTCTTTGTCCTGCCTTTGACACTCAATGTTAGCCTTTGGAATTAACAAGTGCACCTAGACTCAAGATCATGATTTTAAATTGCGGTCTCCAACCACAATTGTGGCTGTAATATTGTGGAATTTAAAGTTTCTGTATTAGCATCTCAACCACAATTTCGACCTCATTTTTCCGTATTATAAAGGTTTGTATCATATCTACAACCGTAATTTAAAACCATGACTCAGACTATAAAATATTAGTGCCATTCCATCTGAAAAAGAAGAACAAACCCAAGTTCAAAAATTATTAATTGTGAGTACATTTTGTTTCTATGGAGCCTTCTCAAGATTTAGTAGCATCAGGAGGAGAATTCAATGGCACTGAGTCTGGATGGACCAATTACATTGGATCTCCTTTCCATAGAGAAATTTACAATGATGAGGACCAAAGTGTGGTAGATATGGATGAATATGGCAACAATGATGAGAAAATTCATTATGATAATGATAATAAAGGTGAGAAAAATGATGAGAATGAAGAGAGTGATGATGATTCTATGGCTTCAGATGCATCTTCTGGTCCAAGTTACCTTCAACTTGTATGTATAAAAAGTGAGAGAAGTAATAGCTTGCATGAACATGAGAAGATTCTTTCAACAAAGAGAGTCACCAAACAAGTAAAGAAGACAAAACAATATGAAGGATTGGTTCCAA
This sequence comes from Cicer yamashitae, assembly GCA_037974755.1. Lineage (NCBI taxonomy): Eukaryota > Viridiplantae > Streptophyta > Magnoliopsida > Fabales > Fabaceae > Cicer > Cicer yamashitae. Next base: position 13,921,268 of record JBBPBQ010000004.1, on the reverse strand, counting down.
AACAAGAGGAGTCATTGCATGTAGCAGATAGTGCTGCTAGTCATGTTTGAGGAGGACTGGAACAAGGTAAGAAAATTTCCCTTTCTCTTCATAGCACTTAAGAATTAAATTGCGGTAACAGTTATAGTTACATTACAAGACAAAACTTTATGTGTTGTAAACTGAGAAAACTACAAAATGCTCTATATTGCAGCTGCAACGACGCACGTCGTTGCAGTTGCATATCACAATTTAACACCCTAACAAAATGACATTGGTATTAAAAGTTGGAAAATACTTGATGGTGGTAAATAGTTAAGCACAACAATGAACAAAAATTTATGATTGACTAATCATCTGTAATTTTTGCCAAAAACCAATTTAATCATCTTTCTCGTGACTAATAGCATTACTCATATAGCATTCCTCTTTTTTATTTTATTTTGGCATAGGTATGGCTGGATTTTGGGCCTGAAAAGATAAAGGAGAGGAACCAGTGTCATCTACCAACAAGGAACAGTCATGTACCAATGGTTCCTTTGTGTGCACGTGTAAAAGCCAATTTAAGCTTGGAGGAAGAACAATGTAATGCTTATGTCAAATAAAATAGTAAGTGTGGTTTGAGCAGGACATTAGTCAAGTGTATGGTTTATTTGTTTAGAGTTCCTTAATTAGGATTTAGGAAAAATCTATAAGAGACAAGTTACTTTGGTTCAAATCATAATTTGGGTCTCCCAAATTGAAAATCAAACACGTCCTAAAACTTGTTACATTCAAGAAATTCAATGTTCAATATACTAAGTTGGAATCATATTATAGCATCAAACTATATTAACAAGAGGAAATTCAATGGTTAATAACTAAATCAGTCTTTGTTATTCCTCCAATCCTTTTTTAATTGTCACATTTATAGAAGAAAAAATATGAGATGAGATAATAAATAATTAAGAATATTATATAAAAAAGATAAATAATGACATCATAAGTAACAAATTTTATTAGTTGTCTTGGTATATATAAAAAAAATGACGATTAAAAAAAAAGAGAGGAGTATTAAACTAATAAATTAGTGTTTGAACTAGTTCAGAACTAAAATAATACTCCACCTATCCTACAATAATTATCACATTTTCAAAAATTATTTCTTCCATAAAGCCATCAAATTTATTTTTTAATGTTACTTTAATTATTTTTTTCAACAGTATTATCTAATTAATGTTATAAGCATTATTCACAAATTATTACTCTTCATTTTGTATCTATAACAATATATTCAGAGAACACCTAGTTTGGTGTGGCTTTTTGTCATAAACAAAATGATTCTTCCTTGCAGTTTTATTTTAAATACTCGCACTTAATTTAACGCATTAATTTAAATTTGAAAAATGTTATAATAATAGCATAATATGGTTGACACTCTATCTGACTTCCTCAATTTGTGAGTTTATATCATAAACATGTTTCGTACAATATGTTAACAATCCCATTAAACTACATAAAATGAATAATATAAATAAATAAATTATAATTAAAATGACACAAAAAGTACATGTTAGCGCAATACAAAAATAAACAAGAGGATACAATAATATTTGTCTAAATACTAGTTTATGATAATAAAAATACACTAATTTATTAAAAAATTAATAAAAATAAATAAAGTCATTATTTTCTTTCATTTATTTATATCTTTTCTTAAATAATAAAATATATATAAAAGTTATTGTAATATGGAGGGATTTATACATATATGGAGTATGATAAATTCGGCACATATGTTAAAAAATCTTGTTTATTCACGCGTAACTTTTTCAATCAACAATTCCCAACAACATGCAGTATTCCAAATGAACTATCTATCCACTTTGTTTCGCATCACTTTCTCTTCTTTTACACGTCTCTGGTACAAAAACCCGAAAAAAAATCTCTAGTACAAGTCTTGATAAAGAAATCTTGCTTTATACATATATATATATAACTAAAGTGTGAGTGGTTCGTGTCAATTAATTTTAAAAAAAAAAATATTTAGCATACACTTATATATTTATTAGCTATTTTGAGAGACAAAGAAATAGAGGTAATAATATATATGTTAGTGATATAATAGCAAGAGAGAGATAAGAGAAAAGAAGGTGTTGAATGAATGTATAAAAATTAAGAGGGTATAACTATAAGAGTTGTAATTAAAAATAACTAAATAAAGAATATATAAGAGTAGAGGTGATCACATAAAAATAGATAAGAGAAAGAAGAAGATCAAATGAGTGAACATCCCTTTCTCTTTGGGTTCCAATAATATGAGGAAAGTTAATGAAACAAGAGTTACATAGAGACAAGAAACTAAAATCGTCAAACTACCTTTACGTAAAATATATAATATAATATCATCTAATATCTCCCATCAAGAAACAAAAATGTTTAATAGGATGTGTCTTCGTGAATAAATCAATAATCTACAATGAGGAAGAGACAAGCAATAGAGTAATTGTTTCAGGTTAAAGATGATGGTGAGTGAGATGACAATGGATCTCAATATGCTTTGTTCGTTCATGAAAGACCGAATTATGAGCAAATTAAATATCATTGTTGTTGTTGAAATGCATAAGAGTCAGTTTAGAAATAGAGAAGCCTATATCTTATAGTAGCCAACACAATCAAACTATTTAGAAGTAGTGGGTGTTATAGCCCGATGTTCAACTTATGTAGAAGAGCAAGACACAATATCATGTTTCTTACCATTACAAGAAACAAAAGAATCTCCAAGAAAAATAAACAATGTGGTAGACTTACGATATGATGGGTCACCATCCCATCGGCATTAAAATAAGCATGTAACCACAATGAAAAAGATGAGGAAAAAAGAAGACTCTGAAATTGGGTTCCTCAAATATAACAAAGGATGTGCAGAAACAACTACCAAATGTATTGTAGTTGGAGAAACAACAAACTGACAGAAAACATAAGGTCTGGTAATAGTTAAATACATCAAACTTCCAACCGAAGTACAATACACAATATGATTCGAAAGAGGAACACTATCATATGGACAATATTTTACATTCAATTTAATGGAACTATTTGCTACTCTAGTATTACAAATGTAAGCTTGTTCAAGAATATTAGCAATGTACTTGGATTGAAAGAGAATATAGACTCTAGAAGAGTATGCAACTTTAATCCCCCAAAGAGTAGCGAAGACTGCCTAAGTCCTTCATCTCAAACTGCTTAGCTAATTACATTTTCAACTCATTGATCCCACTGATATCATCCCCTATAATAATCATATAATAATTAACATATAAAAAAAAGAACAATGTGATCAGAGAAGTAGACCCAATAAACAACGCAAAATCATGATCACTTAAACGAAAACCAAGTGATGTGTGATCACAGTAAATAAACTATTAAACCAAGCTCGAGGAGCTTGTTTTTATACCATAGAGAGTCTTCTTCAATTTGCACACTTCCTCCAGATTATGAGAAACACCTTAGGGGAGAGACTATATAGATGCAACATCAATAAGGGTGTAGATAGTGATCATCTTTGCCACAAGAGCAAAAGTTTCTTCATAATTCATACCATATTATTGAGAGAATCCTTTAGCAACATGATGTACTTTTTTACCGTTCACCTGATCCATCACTTGGTTTTGATCTTGTATACCTAATGAGACTCAATAACACGATTTCCAAAAAGAATAGACTTACATTTACCAAGAAGAGTAGACTTACATTCAAAGCTGAGAGTTCTTATGTCATAGCCTACGGTCAAAGAGGACCAATAATTGCCTTTTTATAGGAAGATGATTGAGACAAACTATGAATAGAGGTTATAAACGACGCAAAGGAAGTGAAATAAACAAAATCAAGCAATCGAGTAGACTTACATTCACTAGGAAGCGAAGTAGCAATAGTATCTGCCTTACATTTCTCAAATTACAATCACTATAAACATCATCATTAAGGCCAAAAAGGTCAATATGAGTAAGTTCGCAACTGTTAGGAAAATGAGAGTCATAGGAAAAATAGTAAAATGGAATATGCTCAAGAAAAAAAAATGACGAGAAAAATACATTTTTTTTATTATGAGAATCATAACAACAATAATCCTTTTGGCCATCTCTATAACCAAGAAAAACACATATTGCATAACGAGAAGACAATTTACTATGTTCAACTTATGGACAAAAGACAAAACAAGTAGAACAAAAAACCTTCAACAAAAAATAATTGGGAGTAGAATCATACAATCTATAAAATAAGATAAATATGAGAAAACAAATGATATAATCTTTTATCTATCTATTATAATATATTAAAATAGACTCCCAAACCATTCATTTGACACCTAATTATATTTTATGCCACATAACTCTATTTGTGTCACCTCACTTATTTGCTTAGTTGTCATAGCTATAATCTCTTCTCTTTCTATTCTTCATATAGGACACAATTTCATATCATCTATTACATTTCATTTCATCTATTACATTTCATTTCATCAACAAAACAACAATTCAACAATAAACAAACATTAATAATAGCTCATAATGCAATAAACGTTTTCCTATTATCATTTATTAAATATGAATTTATTCTGTAACCATTTCCAATGTAAGTCCAAATATCTATTCTTTTTTTCTTGGCTGAACCAAGATTCAAGATGACACGATACCACAACCTCAAGACATGCTTTTGTAGTGTTTGATGAAATTCAACTGATGTTAATATTCTTTTGAGTAACTGCAACTGATGTTAATATTCATTTGAGTAACTAACTTTGGTATATTTTTCTCCTTCATGGTCATCTTCTTCTTCCACAAGGGATTGCTAGCCACTGGAAATGCGTGTTCCATTTTATGCCTAATATTTAGTTACATAATTTTTATGTTATCTTTCATGTACAATATCAATACTAAAAAAATATAATATATTTAATTTATGTCGATGCCAATTATTGATGTTCCATTCAATAAATTGTACGTTTCGTCTCCTTTAAGTCACTTCTTATTAGGCCATTTCCTCTTCTTGTTTTAAACCATAAGGTATTGATAGTTCCTAAGTTCCATCATTCAAAGCAGATCCATTGTTACAATGCATTTTTTTTAGCGCAATAAATTAACTGGACCATGGTTGAAATTTACACAATTATTGGAAAATTAAAGTTCCCACGGTAATTAAGGAGCAATAATAACAACATTTGTCTACATGATAATTTGAAACCTCTAATCCATATTTTTAACTTTATGTTCTCCAAATCAAATTTCAATATTTTCTTCTGCATTATAATTGTATCATGAGTGACATTATATTTATTGCTTTTGTCTCATATAACTCAGCAAAAAAGATCTGACACAAGAGGCATGTGAGCTGGAGATGAACAGATGGAGGCTACAAATTAGGTTTTAACCAAATATTTTAGATTTTTTACAAATTTGTAAATTGTTATTCCATTCTGACAAGTCAAGTTTACAAGAAAACAATTATTTCCTCCATCTCATTTTAAATGTCTTATTTTCTAATTCTTTTTGTCTCAAATTATTTGTCATTTTACAATATCAATACAACATTAATTACTTTTTTCCACTAATACTTTTATTTATTATATTTCAACTCATCAAATTTTTTCGCTAACTGCAATTAATAAAAACATTTGAGTAAATGAAACATTGAAAAGAGTTATACACACCTCAAATGAGATATTTAAAATTAACGAAGGAAACACTTATCTTGAAAAGTGATGTTGCTTTTCATACTAATACAATAAAAACAAAGTTTCTACCGGATTCCAGAATTATTCTATTCTAAATGCACATATTTTCATAATCGAATTTAATTAATGTCTTTTTAAAGCTGCACTTATGTTATACATTTGTTTTAGTTCAAACTTTTTCCTTTAGAATAATCTATTATCGTAGAAAGAAAAGTAATTACTACTATGAATTTAAATCATTCAACCATTTTTTAATTTCTTTAGTTGCCTTGTGAATTTTATATATGCAAATGTCACTTTTAATATTTTTTCAAGTTATTCTTTTGTGATGTGATTAGCACTTTACTGTCAATTTCCTTCTCTATAATTCATACATCTAATTAACTATTATTATTTTGAGATGATATTTACAAATAAAACTTAGTAAAATAAAATTGTAAATACAACTATTGTGTTTGATTTGATATCTAAGTCATTGCATTTATGCTATTAAGATATAAGGTTTGTTTAATAAGAGTTTTAGTTCACAAAACAAAATGAAAAATGAGACTTATAAATGATTAATTTTAAAGAAGACTTATATATAATTTCTAATGCTTACTAATTTTTTGAAAATAAATTTCAAAACACTCGCGCAATGCACGGGTTGAAATCTAGTTCTATTAATAGCATGAACGGTGGTCACAACTGTTTCACCCCAAAATTCACTTTGAACTAAAGTAGGCAACAAAAGGTTGTTAAGACAAACTCTCAAATTAAGTTTTGATGAAAATAAACAAAGGTTAATTAAGAATGTTAATTATGATTCTAAATGTTAGGTTAATTTAATATGTACTCTTGAATGTTTTTTATTCAAAGATAGGAATCAAGCGAAGCAAAGAAATCAGATGAAAAACTAAATAGAACATTTTTGACCATAAGCTGTACAAAACAGAGAATATTCTGCAGAATCAAGATTGATTGTCGCAGCCACTTAACCAATCATTCTCCACTATTTTAACAGAGCTTCTGTCTTAATTCTTTATACTAAGTTCATCAGTACATGGCAAGGAACAAGTAGGAGTCATTCTTGTTTAAAGAGGCTTTCGAATCACTAAGATAAAACATCATGAATCAAAGCAAGTCAAAACGAAGTGTAACTTTCTCCAGTCTGAAACTATCAAGAAAGTTGAAATAAGACTGAACCTCAAGATTGATTATCAGTCCCCAGACTGTCCAGAAGACTAACAGACCAGATTGATCATCAATCTCCGTTTCTGAAAGAACAATCTCTGTTTCTGCATAAACAACTTTCTCAATTCTGCAGAAATTGTTTATTCCTTTCCAAACAGTTTTGGATTAAATCAAGTCTCCAGATCAAATCCCAATTATCAACAAATATTTTAGAAGCTTAAGGGATCATTAAACACGCAGGAAATCTGATCAAACTTGATCAAATCAGCCCAATCAAGCAAAGCCCAAAACTGTTCAACATAGCTGGATTATTTTTATTCACTTATATTGGTTTTGGTCAAGACTGACAGAGCACTACCAACAGCTCTTTCTGACCATAATTAATTTCTCAAAACGTCTATAAAAGGAAGGCAAAAACTCAGCAATATTTAGAACTTCAAGTGCCAAGAATACTCATCAAATTACATACACTTGCATTCTTGAAAGTTTCTCATTTACGAAAAGAATCAGTCTGAAACTATCATACACTTCCAGTTTGTTTTTACTGAGTTCTTTTATCCTGAATCTATTCTCAAACAAGAGTTGAGCATAATCAGATTCAACCAATCTCTTTAAATCATTATTGTGTAAACTCATAACTATAAGGATTGTTTATAGTTTGAGTGTGATTAATAAAGTGAATTGTAAAATCCTATCAGATCTGTTAGGTGACTTGAGTGACTCCTTTCTGGATGGAAAGGAATTGTAGTTAGAGATCAAGATTGATCTTTAACTGTGTAACCAAAAGATTGTTCTCCGTTTTGAACACTTAGTGAAAATCTCACAGTTGTGAGGACTAGACGTAGCCCGAGTTGGGTGAACCACGATATATCATTGTGTGGTATCTCTTCCTTATCTCTATTTAAATTCAGTCACTCTTATTATCAAATTAAATAGAGAAACTAAAAAACTGTGATTTTAACTAACCAAGAACGTTCTCCGTTTCTGTTTCCAGAACCAAGAACATTCTCCGTTTTCTATCTTCATAACCAAGATCATTCTTGAGTTGTTTTTCTTAAGTTTTTAACAGGAAATTTCAATTAGGCAAAATTACAATTCAAACCCCCTTCCTTGTAACTTGACATTGCTACTTCAAAGGAAATGAATAGTCTCAACAATATGACGATGTTTCTTTTTAGCAAGTCCATTATGTTGAGGAGTATCAGTATAAGATGTTTAGTGAACATTACTATTATAAGAAAGTAACTCATAGAATTTATTAGAGATATATTCACCACCTAAATCACAAAGAAAACACTTTATAATAACATTATGTTGAGTTTTAATCATTGCACAAAATATACGATAAATGTAAAAAAAATCATAACGATTTTTCATAAGATAAACCCAACAATAATAAATATAATCATCAATGAACGAAACAAAATTTCTAGATCCACCTTTGGTAAGAACCAGTGATGGACCCCACGCATGAAATTGAAATACTTTTACAAAAAGGTAAAACCGAAAATTAGCAAGTGTACACTCACAACAATATGAAAACCCATTGTTTTCCAACTTTCCTAAAGCTCATCTAGAAGGAAAATACTTTAATCTAGAAGTAGAAACATGTCCAAGATAGGAATGCCATAAATAAAAACAAAGAGATGAAGAATTCAAACAAAAAGATTATAATAAGTATTTGACGTTATAGTTCCTCATCAAATGTAGTCTTTTGAGTCCATGTTTAGATTATTTTGATTAATTTACTATTAAAATTAGAGTCATTTTGAATAAATTGTGGTTTTTATAATCTTGAATTCAAAAATATATTTATGCTTTCATTTCTTTAATTAACCAAACACTTTTTGTAGTTTTGTTTTGGTTGATTGTTTTACTGAAGTGCTAAAATTTGGTGACAAAACAACATGACTCCTATAAGGTATTTCAATCATATTTGGAGTTGTAGATGTCTAAATTGAGGTAAACTAATGAGTTGCAAATGAAAGTTAAGAATAATAACTACAACTTTAGTGAAGAAACTGTAGCCTGATTTGAACTTAAAAGGGGGTAAATGCACTATTGATTCAACTAGACTCGCGTGGCAAGAATGTTGTCTCGCATAGCAAAATAATTCAAAAACAAGCAGAGTCAGTTTTGCCCAACAAGCATGGTGCATCACCAGGAGATCAATATTAATTTTTGGCGTCAATTTTTGCCACGTTGCGCGACCAAAGTCATCGTCAGGCACCAAAACCAATATTTAAGTGAAAAATCCAATTTCTAGGTCATTCTTGGACCTTAAGAGCTTTAGAAAGCACAAAAACATTGATAACACCAAAATTTGAATATTCAACCTTGGGAACAAGTGATTGATGATTCATTGAGTCTCCATATGTGTAATTCTTTTTTCTTATTGTTTCAATTTCTTTGAACATGTGTAATTAAACTTTCTATTGTTAGGGATGATTATAACTAGACGAAAACCTTTTGTGTTTGATTTAATATTTCGTTATTTGAATGCATTTTATTGAATTGTGTTTCTAATCTTTCTGTTTAATGTTTTATATTGTTTGGTCGTCTTTAAATTGATTTATGATTCAAAGTTTGAAAAAAGAGTGGACTCTTTGAATGCTTGATATTAAGAATTTTTGACTTAGTGGTCTGGAGATAGATACATACATTTAAAAACATTATAATTTCTGTTATTTGATACTGAATCTTATTTTGTATCAGATTGAGATTGTTTATATCCAAAAGAGAGTAAAAATTTAGAAATTTTAGAATACCACTGTCCGTTGGTCTGTTTCAGACCATATATAGATTTGTGGCATTTGCAAACTTTAGGACAATCAGAAGGCTAACAAGAAATATGCATGCCAGGTGATAAAGACATATAAACTTCTTCATGTAAATCGTCATGCAAAAAAGTATTATTAACATCTAGTTGATTTAAGAACCAACCATGAACAGAAGCTAAGACAATAAAGTCCTAACAGGTGAAAAAGGGTCAAAGTAATTCCTACCTTCTAGTTGATTATATCCCTTAGCTACTAACCTTGCTTTGTATCTTTCAATGGTCCCATCTGAATGTTGTTTAAGTTTATATACCCAAGTTTTGGTTTTGGTTGCTGACAGAGCATCCAATTTGGTTTGCATTGCATCATTCTAGCATTGAAGTTTTGATGCATGTGCATAACTATGTGGTTCTTTAACACAAGAAACAAATAAGCAAAAACTTCTAAATTTGGTACACATTTTTCATAACAAATCGTGGTGAATAAAGAAAATAAAGAAGAAACGGAATTAACATTATGTTGCAAGGATTTTGGAAGATTGTAGTCATAATTGTTGAGATAAGAAGGAGGATTTATGGTCCTTGTGGAATGTCTTGTAGGTTGAGACACGGTTGGAACAACAGATTCAAAATTGCAGTGACATGATGAATAACCTCAATGGGAGGTGTTGTAGAAAAATTATATATAATGTATAAATTATATTGATTGGAAGCTAAAGTAACATTGTTAGTGAAATGGAAAATATTCTCATAAAAAACAAAATTTCGAGAAACAAAGAATTCATGCCTAAGAAGATCATGTAAAAAAATAACCTTTAGTTTCATCTCTATGTCCCACAAAAAATAGATTTTATAGTCTTGGTATTAAATATAGTTCTATGATTTTGAATAGTAGAAGCGTATTTTTTCAGTAATGTTTTTTTGTGTTGATAGAATATTAGCCTTATAAATCAGAAATTTGTAGAATATTTGTAGTTTGTAAAATTTGTAGAATATTTGATAAATTAGAATATTTGTAGTTTGCAAAATTGTAAAATTCAAAATTCGCAATGCGTGCAATTTGTGAGTCCTGTGGACCCAACAGAAAAGAAAGCAACGAACCAAACACATTATCCTGAAAGGGCTCACTCACAACCACACACAAGAACTACCTCACTTCATCTCCACAACACACACTTTTGCAGACAATAACCATCTTCAGTCCACAAATGTCACAAAGAAAACGTAATTTCATCTACTAATAATAATGCTCTTACGTGGCAGTATATCCACTCCTCTATCGTCCTCTCTACGAATTAACCTCACAACAACACGAACTCACCCACGAAACGTCACCGTTTCATCTCGAGCAAGCCTAGACTATCCACTCTCAATATCCGACGAGGCACTAGAGTCACGAGGTTTCGCTCTACGGCGGACCGCGGAGGGACTAAACCTAGAAGCGCTAAACAAAGTATTCGTGGCGGTGGGGTTTCCACGACGCGATCCGGAGAAGATACGAGTGGCGCTTGAACACACGGACTCGATGGTGTGGGTGGAGCAGAGGAAAACGCAACGTGCGGTTGCGTTTGCGAGAGCTACGGGTGATGGTGTTTTCAACGCGATTATTTGGGATGTTGTTGTTGATCCTTCGTTTCAAGGGATTGGGCTTGGGAAGGCTGTTGTAGAGAGGCTTGTTGGGGATTTGTTGGGAAGAGGAATTTCTAATATTGCCCTTTATTCTGAATCGCGTGTTCTTGGGTTTTATCGACCATTGGGTTTTGTTGCGGATCCTGATGGGATTAGAGGAATGGTTTATTCTAGAAAACAAAAAAGAAATAAATAATTCCATGTTTTTTCTTTCGTTTCTTGTAATGGGTTTCTAATTTATTGATTGATTAAATAAAATATTTAATTTTTACTAGCCGGGTCGTTAATGTATATGTATCATGCGATCGCAAAAAAATTATATTAATCATAAATCATAATTTATATTTTAAATGTTTTTCCAATCCTCTATTGTTTTTGTCTTTTGTTCGTTAAAGTTTTTTTTTTTTATCACTCGTGTTGCTATTATGTGAGAAGAAAAGATTTTATCGAATTTTTTTATAGAAAAGTAGGCTATATTAAATCTCCATGTCCCTTTATTATTGTTAGTATAGAAGATACACTATAAGTGTATAGTGTTTTTTACATCATCAATTAATTGTAATTGTTAATAATTGAAAACATTTAATTTTAATTATAATTAATTCAAAAGTCATAGAGTAACTGTGATTTATCGATAATGTATGATAATTAATCTCTTAAATAAATATCAAATTATAACCACCGTTTTTCAAAAGTGATTTTATATTTGGACTTCTATGTGGTATTGTTGATTAACTGAATAAGGAACTTTTCATGTTTTCTCTTAAGAAACATGATATCTATCAAAGATGAGAAAAAAAAGAACTTAATACTATTGTGTGATTTAATAATGGTACAATTGATACAAAAATGAAAAAAGATAGTACAGCTGTATAGATGAGTTAATAATGTGACTTATATACTGACTAATACTTATACACTATCTAATAAGTAATAATAAGTAATCCTAATTAATATACTAACTATACTTATACATTAACTAATAAGTAATCCTAACTTAATATTCTCAACATTGCAAAAATTATTTTGAATTTATAAATCTGTAAAAAGAAATTACAATGTGTCATTTAAAAATATTCTTTGGAATAACATATTTCGTCATTTAAAAGTTCACTTTTGAAAATATTTATGATTTTTCAAAAAGGTTGGTGGATATAGTCGTTCTCATGAAAATAACATGAAATTTTGATTCTTGAAAATCTATATTAATGTTATTATTATGATAATATATACCAGGTCACAAATTTACTTCATAAGTTGAAGAGAGAAACTAAGTAGTTGGGCTGAATATTAGGTTAATATATGAGTTTATTTTGTGGGTGGAACAATGTTTAATCAGATTTTATGTAAGTGGCCTTTCTTCTGAGTTACAAAAGAAAGAGACGATTATTATTATATGCTTTTAAAAGTTCCAAAGCTAAGTTCTTCACAAACTTCTTCCCAAAATAATTTTGATCATGAAGGAATGAAGAGACTAGTCCGAATTAAGGATGATATATGCAACTATATAAATTCTTGACTTTCTCAATGACAAAGTAACCGAAGATACTGAACATGATTAGTGTTATTTAAGCTTGATACTTGCTCAATTTTCTCATTTTAACAATAGAATGATGTTAAATGATGAAAGAATGTAAAGAGGTGCAATAGTGAAAATGGAGCCTTAAAATAAAATAACTATTAATTGAACTTTACTTACGAATTGGTCAAACAATGAATCAAAACCATTTTTACAAAATGAGTTTTAAATCCTCAAACCAAAAATAAATAAATAAATAAGCAAGCACAATTATAAATTTTCTCATACACATCATGCTTCTTCAAAGGAATCAAGTGATGATAGAATACATAATTTTTAATTTTTTATAAATAGTTAATAGATACAAGGTGCAATTTTCAAAAACCAATTTCGTAGGAATTTGGATCTTCTCCTTCCAAAAACATTTTATCTTTTAGATTCTTGGCTGTGGCAAAGGAAGGAACACAAATCTGCTCTAGTCTTTTCAGGTTTCATGAAAGAGTGAGTAGCTCAGAATTGTATAGTTTAGAAGGACAAAAACCATAATCTGTGCATATGAGAACTTTTAGTTTACTCATATTTTCCATCAACTGTGGAAAGAACTACTTCAACAAACCATATTTTGAAAAATATTCCCAGATATGCAGGAACATAGTTGCATTAAGATGTACAAATATATTATTTGGAACATAAAAAAAATGAAAAACAGGATATCCAAATTGAAAAAGGATATGAAATGGAATTCACACAAAGATAACAAGGTAGAGATGCAGTTTGAAAACAATAAAACATATCATGTAACAATTGGATGGTGAAGAAAATAATGTCTGAATATTTAACTAGTTGCTGAAAACTCAAATGTCTTTCGTATAACGTCTGCAGTGAAGGCCAATGTTTGTTAACGAGTGTTAAGAAACATGACAAAAATGAGAAAGATGATACATAGTGATTACAACAAGCCTATTTAAAGGTATTCCTAAACTAGCAACTAACTACTAATTTCTAACAAATACCGACTTTTATATTAACCATGAATTGCCTTCTAACCAATTGCCTGTAGCTGGTCTTACATCATCTCACATAGCATCCACACTATTAACAGATTCAGTTTTTTATTCACCTTATGTAATATGGATATGTTAACATAAGTGTGTTTAATTTCACTTTTGAATGAGATAAAATTGGTTTTAGAAGCACATAATTGATTTTGACATGTTTGAGTATTCGAGTAGAATTGATTTAACTTTCAGAATTGATTCTAACTTGATGTTGAAATTTGGAGCTCTTGCTTTAAGAATTGATTTTTAGTCTCACATTTATTTTTGAACTCACTTTCAAATGAAATCATTCAAACATAAATCACTAAACATTCAACTCTAAATAAATTTTACAAAACCAAATCATTCAAAATCAATTTTCAGTACCAGAGAACCAAACACACCCCAAAACTAATGATACAAGTGAACAAAGCAGATTGTCACATCAAGTTATAATCAACCAAATCCAAGAGTATCAATTTTGCTATAGGTGCTCAAAAGCCTTGTGTTCTGTTATCTATACTGATTTTTGTTTTAGGTTTCAGCCTTTCAGGAGAAAGGAATGGCTAAACTATTATAAGGCAAGGACTCAGAGCATCCCCGAACTCGGATTTAGGCAATTAATTAAATATTCACAGGATAGTGAAGCACGTAAGATGAAAGAAACATCCAAAACTGTGATATATCTTTCAATTAATAATGGCTGTCATCTCATTCACATAATATATAGAAGAGGGTAAAACAAAATGGTCCAGAGAAGAATAATATTGTGGCAAGCATGAACCTTAAGCAGTACTAGCTTTGGCAGGATGGTGAAGAAAGATAGTCCTTTCCAATATAAGCAATTATGAGAATAAGATGCTTCCAAACTTCAGAAAGGTTCTGCGAAAAAATAAATGAAAGAATTAGAATAACTCTATCCGCTGCGATGAAACAGTAACTATGATTCAGGGTCCAAGATACCTGAAAGTGAAACACCATCAGTACTCATTCCGGCATAAGCTCGAAGGTAGGTTTTTGATACATTTCATACAGAAAACTCCAAGGCATCCCAAGAAGACCCAAATGCAAGTACAACTAATAGCTACATTATACAGAAGCATTGAGAGATCATTCAAATCAAATCACCATAGTAGCAGCATTAATACAATTGCATCATGCACAGCAATTGTGTGAAGTGTAACATAACATGATAAGAAGTTTGTGCCGTACAAACATCCACAATTGCATCTAAAATAAGTTTGTTCAATACTAACTTTGAAAAATAATCCTAAAATCCAAACAGACAATTACTGCAAAACCCAATTTAACATTATTGGGCCAGTCCTGCTGAAATGAATGAAAAGGAAAATTAGTATGGATGTAGCTTCTAAATGGACTGCGCTGTTTTTTAATAGGCTATGAAGCACAAATACTGACACAGACACCGGACACGACACTGACACGTCGACACTTGTAATAATTTCAGAAAATGAATTAGTTGAGCATAATCAATGTGTTAGTGTCAGACACCGAGACATGTCGGACACCGAGACACGCCTTCCATCAGAAGTGTCGGTGCTACAGAGTTTATAGGTGGGAGTGTGTTATTTACACATGATCTTATCATATATACTTTTGAAGATACATATATGGTATGAATTTATTTAATCATATAAAATTAGTTGGTCATTTCTTCATATACGGTTGTGTTAGGATGTAGAATAAAGGGAAATTAGATTAGTTATTAGAGTAATTAGGAGGTAGGAGCTCTAAACTTGTTAGGGCTGTAAGTTATTTTTTATTACTGTTTTAGGCTGTTAGTATTTTTCTTTCTATTTTCCTATTTCCTAGGTTAGGGCTGATTAATCCTTATCCCTTTTATCCTATTGTACAGAAAGCCTATAAATAAAGGTTCTCTTCCCTTTAGAAAGCATCTTTTGCCAAATTAAAATTTTCTTAACTGGTATTCCGGTTGAAGGGTGCATTTGCCAAATTAGATTATCTCCTATTATTTCTTATCCTTTTCTAAATATTAGTGTTCTTCTTCAAATTCTTTCGGAATCCAATTCTTGGGTTCCTAACAAGTTGTGTGAGTTGACCATGGAATCATCTACTGAGGAGTGTTCTCTGATATAAACGAGGTTCTATCAAGAAACAATAAATAATTTGACAAGCAAAAGCAGCTGATAGTATTTTTGGTACTTATCATATCGAAAGTGTTCAATTTGAACATCTCGTATGGTATAATTAGTTCTTTCTCTTTAAGCTGTCATTGTAATATGGGTCAAAATTAAGCTTTCATCAAGGAAGGTTGTTAAGATAGTACCAACTACAACAGTCACAGCATATATGGATAAAGCTCCAATATATATAGTTCTAGCGATAACTGGAAGTCATTATCGTCCACGGAGAGACTAGATGGTCCAAAATGAAGGGTAGTATATGTTAAGGTTGTTTATGCCTTTTATCCATTGATAAGACAGAGGGAAATCTCCATATCCATGTATTGTTCCACACTTATTGCTTGAAGAATTTGTCGGTCTAGACAAGAGGATTGGACATGATTTTCAGCATTTGGTCTACTCATAAAGACCAATCTTCTGATAGATTAACTTATGAATTTTTATCTGTCCGGGCTTAACAAAGGATAATGGATTTTACACTCTTGCATAATCATGAAGAGAGACCAAATTTGTTTTTGCAACATAACATGGCATCGTACCTTAGAAAATCACAACTAAATGTCTAAATCCAATCTAAGTATAGAAATCATGACACAAATCATTCAATTTAATTAGTGGATACTACAGTTAATCGGTTTCGTTTTCAGTGCTTCAGTTCATCTATTATAATCCAAATCAAATTTATCAATCTATTCATGTTGTAACCACTATAATGTTGAAAGTCTCACGTTAGATGAGATATGGCTTGAACAAGTGTTTATAAGTAGAAGACATTTTTCACCTTATAAGCTAGTTTTGTAGAGTTGAGTTAGGTCTAACCCAAATTCTAAAATGACATCAGATCTCAATTAGGCTACTGTGGGGAACTCGGGTTACACTCATATATGTCCTGAATACGTGTTTGCAAGTTGGTTTTGTTTCTAACCTATTAAGCACAAATACTGGCACGGACACCAGACACGACAATAACACTGACACTTTTTATGAATTAATTGAATGTAATCAAAGTGTCTATGTCGGACTGACACGTGTTGGACCTTGATTGCCTGCATATGAGTTTTAAATGCATTTGAGCAATTCTGAACTGTTTGTGCAAGATCTATCTAGTCACAACATATCATCAATATAAAATCACTTAATTTTTTTAATGGTCAAGATTAACAAATCCATTCTATGTGAGGAAATCCTATGTCACACAATAAAAATTAAAATAAAAACTCAAAGTAGAGACGATAGAGATTTGGAATGGTGAAAAAGCAAATAATAGCTTACTTGGACAGAGAGAAGTGAGATAATAGTTGAATTAGGAGACGTCCTTGACGTTATTGAAGAAGGCGGCAGCACATAGAAGGGAAGTAATGAAACCAAAAAGGAACAAACCAATGATGAGAGAAACCCCAGCAACGACGAAATCCAATATCCCTAATACCACCACCATTATCCTTCTTCTCCTGACGTTAAGTTCCGATAACCAGAAATTTAGAAACGAGCGACCGAACCAGATGATGATGATGGCTTTTCTCTGAACGGGGTTGATAGGGACAGAATCGAAACCAACAGAGAATCGAAACACTTGTATTTACTTATTGTATGATTTTGTTATCATAAATTTTAAATTTTATTTTATATTTGTTGGATTTATATTTAAGATTAATGGGTGTACTCCGATCGTAAAACTAGCGTAAACACATATATCAAAATCAATTATTCTAATTGCAGGATAAAATTAAATTACGGTTAATAATCTATTTTTTCTTTAATTTTTTTTTTTATGATTTGTTGGATTTAATTTAATATATATATCTTTATATATAAAAATCAATATGTAATTGAAACAAAATTTTCC
This sequence comes from Cicer yamashitae, assembly GCA_037974755.1. NCBI lineage: Eukaryota > Viridiplantae > Streptophyta > Magnoliopsida > Fabales > Fabaceae > Cicer > Cicer yamashitae. Next base: position 13,903,431 of record JBBPBQ010000004.1, on the reverse strand, counting down.
TCCTAAGGATATTTTGGAATTATAAAAGTAATGTATTAATTTAATAAATTTAATAGTTGTAGTTTTTGCATTAGTTCATCTTTTTGAAAATAGTAGATGCATTTAGTAATAATTGTGGAGAAATTGTAAAACGAAAAGAACACAAAACATAGGAGATTTGAATTGTGTTTTTAAAAACTTTTTACATGGCTATACCAAAGTAAAAAAGGTAGTGCAAGTAACAGAGACATTTATCGTGGTTCACCACCAACACAGTAGCTACGTCCAGTCTCTTCAACCTGGATTTAATCCACTAGTTTATCACTGAATTAGACTTACACTTGAACACCTACTAGCCACACTGTGTGTGTTCAATATTCTCACCCTTTCAGTTTAGTAGAATCAAACAATTGAGGAAATCAGCCACTATTGGGCTTGGTTACAGCAAAAAGGTTTTGGGTTTTTCTGAATTAGCTCTCCCAAATAGTGTTTACAAATGTATTACTTCAGAAATTATGTTGGCACTAAAGTGAAACAAAATAATATTGAGCAAGCGCGCAGATGTGCTTACCGCTTGTTGCTTGTATGTTGTGTATCTTTCTTCGTTGAGGGAGACACACCTTTTATAGAGTACGGTTAGAATTTCTTGTGGTTGTCTTAATTGCAAGAAATCAGTATAATTCATGAAGTTTCATATCTATCTTTGTGTAACTAATTTGCAATAGAAACTTTCCAAAGCTGATCTTGTAGTAATTCGGCGTATCTGTTTAAAACAATTGGGAAATAGCTAAACAAATCGTTTCATTAAAATAAAAAAAATAAAAAAGAAATATAATAATAATAATAATAATAATAATAATAATAAAAAATAAAACATCACCCCACCCACTTACATCACTTTCTATCTCACTCCCTCCATTTCCATTCATCTCTTTCAGTTCCCCACCCCCATTCTTCTTCTTTTTCTTAGCTTCCTCATATTTTCACAAGTTCTTGGGTAGAATTTTTGGGTTAGAGTTTGTGCTATAAGGAAGGAGAAGGGTACTCATTTCTTGAAAGTTGTTTATTGAGACTATTTGAGGTAAATACACAACTCTAATGCTAGTATGAATCTCTAGAAAAAATGTAGTGTGTTTAAACATCTTATTTTTTGTGTTTAAAGTAGATTTAAAGGATTTTTAAGGTTTCCTAGAGTTAGCTAAACTCTAGGATAATTTTTCTAAAGTCTTGAGAATATTTTTTATACTCAGATTTGTCAGCTGAGGTCCTACCGACTACTCTAAAAGTTGTTGGAGAACAAACTTAATTGATTCTTCATAGTTGTGAGTAGACGACAATCATTGTCACATATTTTTATTTTGCTATAATTATTATTTTACTCGTTTTCTATGTTAAAGTATTTATTTAAAAAAAATTGGGGAAACACAACCTATGAAATTATCTCGATTTCGTCCTTTAAATTTTTCATGGTCTTTATTATATAATATGTTAATAGTTTGATTTATTTATGAGTTATAAATTATTTGAATATTGTATTGTTATACAGTTGAATATGTTTTTCATGAGTTATGATGAAATGAGAAATGATTTTTAAACGTGTTTTGGTGATCGTTGTTATAATTATGAAATCGTTAACGGCGGTAGGTGCACCTAGTTATATCATTTTGATTGGGGAGAGTTAACCGTTAGATGGAGCCCCCCTAAGAAAGATGTCATCCTTAGGAGGGGAGGGCTATCAACGAGATGTAAGCTCCCTAATTGAAGCGTTATGATGCGTTGCAGGATCGAGAGGAGAGGGCTATCCGTTAGATGGAGTCGCCCCTAAGGGTAAGGCCACCCTTAGGAGGAGAGGGCTATCAATGAGATGTAGCAGCCTCTTGGTTCCCAAAAATTTATCTTCTTACTTGTTTGATTTGTTATGATATTTTAAGGTTGTCCATTTTGATTTCACTTTTGTATGAATGGCATTTTAAACATTTCTACGTAAACGGCTAAATTATAAGTTTAATAATTTTATCATGTGTATACTTTACTTGAGAATTATCTATATTTTAGATAGCATTGTTTAACATAATTCCCACAAGACTGTAAAACAATTATTCATGCCTTTTTGTGTTGCCCTTCTAGTTGGTGGTGGTTGTTGTCTCTTCACTAAGTCTTTGTGACTTACCCCGTCATGTTGTTTATTTTTTTAGATTCACATGCAGCTGAGTAACAAGCTGTTAGTAGATTCAAGTCTCGATCATATTTTTTTTGGTAGGCATCTTTGATCGAGGACCCTTTTTGTAAAGTTTGTTGAGCTGTGATGTATTTTGCAGCTATTTTAAGTCTAGAAAATCTTTTTGGGAAATGTATTAAATATTTCAATTATCCTCTTTGAGATATGACTGAGTTACAAGTGTAAACAGGAATTTTATAAATTTGGGAACGTTGAAGTTACAGAGGATACTCTGTCGAAATTTTGAGAAAAATTATATATTTTTCGAAATGGTTATTTAGAATTATTTATTTGCTTAATTGTTAAGTTAGTTGATAGGCTTGCCAATCTAGGAGTATATTTTGTGCGCCGGTCACGGCGTTTAGTTTTCGGGTCCTGACGGTAGCGGGTACGATAATAAGAGCATGTCTTAAGATCTTCAGACAAGTAGTTGATTTAGGATGTGTATCAGAGGATGTGCAATTGCTTTGTCTTCTTTTGAATATTCACCTATTCAGAGCGTTGATTTTTTCAAAGCGTTGACTTTTACAGAGGATACATAAAAGTTCAGAGTTAGACGATCAAACTCTTGATGTGATTATCAGAGGCATTAACTTGCTTGTCACGCTTGTTAGAGGCAGAAGTAGATTATTTCTTGTCACGCACATCATTGATAGAGTAACATAATCCATGTTGAGTTCACCAGAGGCAAATAAACTATGACATTGCTTTGCGTTTTCAGAGACATTGGGACGCAACGTTGTTTCGCATATCAGACTTAGAGAAGCGAAACGAGGAGAAGTCGTGTTGTATCTTTGTCTTCGTCAGTTATTAAAGGATACTTTGAAAGTCTATTAAAAAAATATTTGATTTCGTACCTGCGCACTTAATCAGAACGTTATAGCCTTAAATTGTTCTCACAAACGATTTTGCTATCATCAAAACAAGTGAGGGGCATATTTCTTCAAATCAATTTGGTTCCAACAATCTCCCTCTTTTTGATGATGAGAAACACCTATTTTTGTTAATAATTTTTGAGATAAAGAAAACAAGGAGATAAAATAGTAATGACACATTACAGCAAAGCTCCCCCTTAGAATATGCATGTTCAATTCATAAAATGAGATATATTCTAACAAAGTATTAATATGAATTAAAGACAAAAGTTCACAAAAGGAAATTTATTGCTTATGAATTCTCAAAAGAAAAACAAAATATATTACACATTCTCCCCTTTTATCATCATACAAAAAGAGAGGAAAAAAGAAAACTAAAACGGGGTAAAACACTAAGGGGTGGGATTGTTGAGCCTTGCCAAAATTAAACTAACGGTATTCTGAATATCCTCCTGATTTTTGGCAGTCTTTTCCATAAACGCCTTAGTCTTAACTGCCAGATGATCAAAATCTTCCTTCTTAACAAATTGAGATGAGTCCAACACGGGGCCAGAGGGAGATGCAGAGAGGCTTACATAGGCAGAATCTGCATATCCTAGAGCAGCAGCAAAAGGAGCATCTTGAGTGGGAATCTTAATATGTGAGATGACCACTTGAAGCTGCAATGGTGCGATTGGAGAAACCACTGAAGGTTCCAAAATGATATCATCAGAAGGAGGAGAGGCATTCTTGGATGAGCCTGATGTGCCGGTTGTGATGAGCTTTTTGGATCGATTGCTCTTGGCTTTTTGAATCTGTACCATCCATAAGTAGATGATTTCAGGTGCTTGTCTGAAAGCTGCACAGTTCTACGAAGCCATGTGCAGGCCATGATCCATGTTGTCTTGAATCTAGTTTGTGACAAAGGATAAGAATTTGTTCCACTGGGTTGAAACATCATTAGGATCCAGAATTTGAGCATTTTGATTTCTGGTGTGTGAGATTTTTGCAGTGAGGGAGGTAAAGAATGTCTAGAGGTCAAGGAAGCTAGATGAAATGGACTGGGTGGAGGGGACAATCGCCATAGGGATGGTGGAGGTAGAAAAGTCTATGGGGTAGGTGGGGAGGGAAAAGTCAGATGAGTCGTTTAATGATGTGTCATTGATTAGGTCGACAACAGTTGGTGCAATAGGTACTGCTTCGTGGCGAGAGGGATGTGGAGAAGGCGATGAAGTGAGGTTAGGTATTGTAGTGGAGGAGGGAGAAGATGATGGTAAAGTACGAGGCTTGTGAAGAAATAGAAGGGTTATGTATTTAAGTGAAGCAAAATGCTCCGTGAGAGTAGCTTCAAACATATCATTTGAGGTATCAGAGTCAGAAGTGGGAGGAGTGATGGGTGCAGGGTCAGAGGAAGGATGGACATAACAATAATGCTTTTAACCAGTCACTTCGTTTTACCAGAGGCAAAGCATATAGATGATTTAAACATCATTCTTTGATAAACATAATTTATAGACATTTCTTTATAAGATTGAATCTAATGTCAACAAGGGTTTAGTGAAAATATCACCTCACTAATGATTAGTCTTGACAAATTTAATGTCTAAAATACCCTTCTAGACATAATCTCTAATAAAGTGATGTTTAATCTCTATATGTTTTGCCCTAGAATGTAGAATAGAGTTTTTAGTTAAGCATATGGCTGAAATGTTATCACAGAAGATAGGAATTTATCTCCCATAAATTTTGAAATCTTCTAGTTAATGCTTCATCGACAACAGTTGAGTGCTGCAATTAGCTACTGAGATATAATCTGCTTCTACTATAGACAGAGCAGTAGTGTTATGTCTTTTGCTTGACCTAGAGATCACATTTTTACCAATAATTGTACAGTTCCCACTAGTGCTATTCCTTTCTAGCCTATCTCCAGCATAATCAGCGTTACAAAAACCTACTAGCTTGTACTTAGAGGATTGCTTATAACTCATACCAAGGTTAGTAGTGCCCTTCAGATATCTAAAGATCCACTTAACAGTTGCTAAGTGAGATTCCTTAGAGTCAGACTGAAATCTGATACACGGACACGCACTAAACAAAATATTAGGTCTAGAGGTGGTTAAATAAAGGAGGGAACCTGACATTCCTCTATATACCTTTAGATCTACCTTTTTTACCTAACTCATCCTTGTCAAGAGAGCAAGTTGAATGCATAGGTGTGGACATTGGTTTACAGTCATCCATCTTAAAGTTTTTAAGCAGTTCTCGAGTGTATTTGGTTAGGTGAATGAGTACATCCTCTGGGTTTTGATGAATTTGAATTCCTAGAAAGAATTTCAATTCTCCCATCATACTTATCATCAATTTATATTTGGACAATGAGAAGGTCATTCTTAGATGACTTTCTAAATAAAGTACTATCAACTTGACCTCTTTCATAATTGTTTTCTAAAAGAAAGTTGCTTAGTCTGTCACACCAAGCTCTTAGAGCCTATTTTAGATGGTATAAAGATTTCTTTAGTTTGAAGACATGGTCTAGAAATTCATTGTCTTCAAATCCAAGAGGTTTTTTGACATATACTTCTTCATTTATGTAACCTTGTAAGAAAGCACTTTTCACATCCATTTGATAAGGTGATTTTATTAAATACTGCAAACGAAAGTAAAAGTCTAATAATCTCTAACCTTGCCACCAGGGCAAAAGTTTCAGTGTAGTCAATACCTTCCTGTTGACTGTAACCTTGAGCTACAAGTCTAACTTTGTTTCTAACCATTTCACATTTCTCGTTGAGTTTGTTTATGAAAATCCAATTGGTTCTGATTGGCTTCTTTTCTATGGGTTTGGGGACTAGATCCCATACGCCATTCCTCTTGAAATGGTTCAGCTTTTCTTCCATTGCTACTATCTATTCATCATCTGATAGTGCTTCCACTATGGATATAGGTTCAATTTAAGAAAGCAGTCCAAACAAAGATGTCTTCTTAAGAACAAATCTGGTTTTCAAGGGATCATTTGCGTTGCCTTTGATCATAGATTCTGGATTAGAGGACTTGTATTTCCATCTAGTTTTGGATTCTTGATGCTCTTGGATTGATTTTTATGCTTCTTCAATTTTATATGGTTCCTTTAAAACCTGTAGATCTACAAAGTATACGTCTAGCTTTGACTTTTCATAGTCAAGTTTTTTGCCATCAAACTGGACATGGGTTGATTCTTCAACAATTAGTGTTTCTTTGTTGTATACTCTATAGGCTTTAAACCTTTCAGAGTATCCCAAAAAGATACACCTTTGAGATCGTGAGTCAAAGTTGCCAACATTTTCTTTGGTGTTCAAGGTATATCAAATACATCCAAACTGGCGACAATATGAAATGTTGAGTTTTATTCCCTTCCACAATTCATAAGGAGTCTTATTGAGAATAGGTCTAATATACATTTTATTTTGAATTAACATGCAATGTTCACTACTTCTACCCAAAAGTATTTGGAAACATTCATTTCGTGAATCATGGTACGTGCCATTTCCTAAAAAGATTTGTTTTTCCTTTCTACAACACCGTTTTGTTGGGGTGTTCTAGGAGAAAAAAAATTATGTAAGATGTCATTCTCTTCACAGAAATTTTCAAAAAGTTTGTTTTCATACTCACCTCCATGATCACTACGAATCATTGTTATACAAAAACCTTTTTCATTTTGCACTTGTTTGCAGAAGATAATGAATATCAATATGTTAAAGTATGAATGGTCTAGATTTGGAAACAAAGTTTTTAGAGGAAAAAGAAGATTTTGTTTGTTTCCTTTTCCGACATGCCTCAGAAAGAACATCTAAGTTGTACTTAAGATTAGGCAAGCCTCTAACTAATTCAAGTCTTTTTAATTTTGAGATTAACCTCAAGTTGGCATGTCCCAATATTTTGTTCCATAGCAGTTGTTCGTCGCTTACAGACATAAGACACTTGACTTCTTGTTTGTATCAGTGGGTATTTGATTAGATATGTCGAACAATCTAAATGGTATAGATTCTATTGTCCATCTCATATCACTAGGATTTTGCAATCAAGAAATGTAAAGTTTCTTGAAAATGACTTGATTAGTGAGAGCAATCAATTTCAGGATATTGTTTTTGATAAAACAATCAAACAAGTATTGGACAACCAACCGTTGAAGTTCCATAAGTGGCTGGTGAAAATCTAGTAGATCAAAATGTTCAATAAGTTCTAGAAATAGTTGAACAACATGATCCTCCCGAGAATGTTAAGTCAACATTAAGGAGATTAATGACTCTTCATCATTTGCATAATTTTTACTGTTTTTAATCTTATCTATCTGTGATTATTAGTTAATTTGAGGAGTTAACTGATATATCTTGTTGATTCTAGTTCTTTGAGTTAATAAAATGTTTATGTTCTTATTTCCTTGATTAAGTAGGGATTTTTTTTTTGTAGTTTTACGTTGTTTCTTTGTTTTAGTGCAGTGCTGAATTTTGGTGAGAAATCACTATGACCTATGTGGAATATTTCAGCCATATCTGGAGTTGTAGATGTCCAATTGGAGTCAAACTAAGTGAAACTGAAAGCTAAGATCCATAGTTACAACTTTAATGAAGACACCATAACCAAATTCGGACTCAAAAGAGGAGAAAAATGCACTAAACTCCATACAGAAGATGACGTGCGCTTGAAGCGCGAAACCTGCGCCTAGGGCGCATTTCAACACCACTGGATCTTCCATATTGCGCTTGAAGCGCGCATCAGAATACATTAAAACACATTTTTCTCACTTTCTAGGGATCTTTTTGACTATTGGGAAGTTTGGAGATTTGTGCCCTAGCAGAGAAACTCAGAGACGATTGTTTCTAACACCATTGGAGGAGTTTTATCAAGAATCATTCATGAATATTTCTTGTAATTCTTCTTTAATCTCTATCTTTTGTATCTTTGTCATGAGTAACTAAACCCTATTTGTTAGGGATGAGTGAAACAAGATGAAACCCTTATTTTTTTGATTTGATTTCTAGTTATATGAATGAGTTTATTGAATTATTTTTCTTATATCTATGCTTAATGCTTTTTATTGCTTGATCAACTTTAAAATTCTACGATTCGTATTTTGAAACGGAAGTGGACTTTACGAATGCTTGAGATGAGAAATTTATGATATTGTAGTCTAGGGATAGATGCAGGTTATGAAACCAATTAAATTAGTTGCAAAGGCAATAGTTTAATAAGAGGATTTATGTACTGTAAGGCTTAATTCTAATCTTGAATCCACTAAGGAATTAAGGGTTACTTTGGAATTAAAGGTTCTGTCACGAATACATTAGGGCAAGAATAATAAAGAGAATTCGGTAAAAGTTCAATAAAGGAATTTAGTAACTAGGATCAAATTAGAAACCAAGGTTGGACTCGAAGTGAAACTCATCCCTAACATTTTTTTTATTATAAAAGTTCAATTCTATTACTCTTCTTAATTTCAAATATTATTTCAATCAATTCGGAAACTTTTTGTTCAACTTTAGTAATTAAACACAATTCCATAGTAAAATGCAATCCTTGAGTTCGACACTCGATACTACCGTTTTAATTATTACTTGCAACGATTCAGCACACTTGTTGAAACGCTTTCAGAGATCTACTAGAAAAAGAAAGTCAACTATACCTAGTGATTATATGATATATTTACAAGAGTTGGACTATAATATTGGTGTTGAAAATGATCCCAAAATGTTTCACAAGCTGTGAGTTGTAGAGAGTCAAATATAAGGTATGATGCTATAAAATAAGAGATGAATTTTATGGCATGTAACGGAGTCTAGGATCTTGTCGAGAGGCCTAATGGTTTGAAAGCCATTGGATGTAAATAGGTTTTTAAGACTAAGAAAGACTCATCAGGCAACACTGAGAGATATAAAGCAAGACTCATTGCTAAAGGATTTCCTCAAAAGGAAAGAATTGATTACAAGGAGATTTTCTTTCCTGTATCTAAGAAGGATTCTCTTCGTATTATTTTAGCATTAGTTACTCATTTTGACTTAGAACTACATCAAATGGATGTGAAAACCACATTTCTGGATGGAGATCTAGAAGAAGAAGTTTACATGAAACAACAAAAATGATTCTCTTCTAGTGGTGATGAGCGTTTGGTATGCAAGCTTAAGAAATCCATATATGGACTCGAACAAGCTTCCCATCAATGGTATTTGAAATTTCATAATGCCATCTCTTCGTATGGAATCGTAGAGAATATTATGGATCAATATATATATACCAGAAGGTGAGTGAGAGTAAAATTTGTTTCCTTAGTTTGTATGTGGATGACATTTTACTTGCTACCAATGATAAATGTTTTCTATATGAGGTAAAACAATTTCTCTCTAAACGTTTTGATATGAAGGATATGGGTGATGTATCTTATGTCATTGACATTAATATACAAAGAGACAGAGTTCGTATAATTTTGGGCTTGTCACAAGAAGCATATATCAATAAAGTCTTAGAAAGATTTCGGATGAAAGATCATTCACCAAGTGTAGCACCCATTGTGAAAGATGATAGGTTCAATTTGATACAATGCCTAAATAATGATATTGAAAGGGAACAAATGCTTAATATTCCATATGCTTCTGCTATTGGAAGACTAATGTATGCTGAGGTATTCATAATGTCAGACATTGCATTTGCAATTGGGATGTCAGGCAAATATCAACGTAATCCAGTATGGAACACATGAAAACTACAAAGAAAGTGATGAGGTACCTTCAAGGAACCAAAGACTACATGCTTATGTATAGACGAACTGAAAATTTGGAGGTCAAAGGTTACTCTGATTCAGACTTTGCTGGTTGCATTGATTCAAGAAAATCAACATTCGGTTATATTTTCATGTTGGTCGGTTGAGCTATTTCTTGGAAAAGTGCACAACAAACCTTGATCGCTACATCTAAAATGGAAGTTGAGTCCGTATCTTGTTTTGAGGCTACATCACATGTTGTATGGATGAAGAGTTTCATTTATGGGTTGAAAATAGTGGATTCAATTTCAAGACCACAGAAGATGTATGTGAAAATTTAGCTGCAGTGTTTATGGCTAAGAATAACAAAAGTGGAAGTTGAAGCAAACATATCGACATTAAGTACTTAGCCATAAGAGAGCGCTTTAAAGTTCAAGTAATTGTTATTGAGCATATTAGCACTGAATTGATGATTGTTGATCCTTTGACTAAATCATGTAGATAGGATAGGAATTGGTTCTTGTATCCTTAAAGATCATGTAATAGGATAGGAATTGGTTCTTGTATGTGATTTTCATTGTAAGAACGATTTTAGTTTATGAAACTCTATGTATGATATTTTCTCATATTTTGATTTACTTCGATGTACACATTTGATTGTTGAGAACTATCTTTAAGTTTGAAACTTGAATAAACATAGATTTTATAAGTTTATTCGTTAAACTTTATGTTTGTTTTAGATGCATGGTATATTGTGATACATAGAAGATAAAACTCAACTATAGAGGACCTATCACTATGATCCATATGCTTTGTTTCTTATTACTATGAGTCATAGTATGTATAGACCAAGTGTTAGAATGTTGGTTATTTTCCCATAAAACTGCTAGTTAGCAGTTTATATCAATTTTTTTTATCATTACATCATCACCCTCATAATTTTGTAACTACAAAAGAAAGTTTATGTGATGGACATAAATTATAAATAGGGTGCGTCAATTGTTTGATTCCTCAAGTCAAAAATCTTATTAAGAAATTTACATCATTAAACTAATATTTTCAAGGTTGAGAAGAGCATAACATCTTCAAGCAATCAGCAATGACTGGAGGTACACGTTCTAATCTTTTTGCTTCCGCTGTAGTTATAGAATTTTGTTTTTATTTAAGTGAAATTCTAACATGAGTGAGAAACAACAAAGATGGGATATCTCATGGGTTGATTGTTCTAGATGTAAGAAATTGAATAAATATCAATTTGTTGTGCGTCGAGGTCAGAAATGAGGTGTTCTTTTAGGTTCTAAGATTGAGATTATCCTAGAAGTAACTACCTTGCAATATTAGAGATTTTTCTACTTTTTTGGAGATATGGTTGAGACGGTTTTCTTGAAGATGTTCAAAAAGTCTGATTTTGGAGGGTTTAGGAAGAATGAGTTAATTTATAAGTTTTGTAATAATCGTCGAAAGATCTTGTAAACGTTTTATATAATATATAAAGGAAGAAATTTTATGATTTTATATTTGATATATTTGTGTATTAGACATTAAAGGCGTAAATTTGTTTTTTCTATTTTGTGAATGATAAAAACACTTGTATTTTAAAATTCTGTTTAAAGACTTTATGATTTAAATAGTTGATTCATACAACTATCAACAATTGAGAATTGTGTTAAAGATTGAATTTTCTTTTTACATAGTATTTTTTATCATTTTTGTTTCAATTAAGCCAAATCTAGATTCCATTATTATAACTTTGCTTGATTCAATCAAATTGTCTTAATGGTTTTAAATTCTCCATTCTAGTAATTAAGTACGTTAGTTAATTGCGATATCTTTTAAATTTAAACGCGAATGTTCTAGAGTAATTCTTTAACGAATGATTAACCACTTATTTAACGAATGATTAACCACTTATTTACAAAAGGGTTAAATATGTTTTTATTTTTTAAAAAATTTAAAATTTTGTTTTTAGTTTCACTAAAAGAAAAATCACATTTTTTAATTTCTACAAAATTATCCTACAAATAGTTTTAGTCTCTATTGGAACGAAACATGTTTAACTGTTCTTCAACTTTTAAATCTTTGAATGTTTTATTTTTATTTTTTGTGGGAGAACTTTTTATGATGTTATAAACATGTCTGAAAAAAAAAACCATTTAAATATGCAAATGTTAAAACTACATGCATGATAATTTAGTAGAAACTAAAAGTGTGATTTTTTACTGCGATAAAAACAAAATTTTGAAATTGTATAGAAATTAAAAACTTATTTGACCTTTTATTAAATGACTGAAATATATAGATATCTCATTAAATACTTAGAATACTTCACTAACCACTAAAATGTAAGATATCTATATACATTATCGCAACAAATTCAACATGATTTATCGATAGATTTTAAGATGAGTTAAAGTTATCCCATGAGAAAAATGTATTCATGTGTACGATAAAAGTCATATATGGAGTAATATAACAACCAACTTGTCAAGAAAATGTGGATAATGTCCGATACTGGGTCATGATAAAAAACATGTCCGATTGTTTTTGACATCTTTACTCGGTCTTTATAATTTTTATGTATAATTTAAAAACAAAAACAAAAATGAGTTGAAGAGATGCCACCATCCATTCTAATTTTTAGTGCAACCTCACATGAATAATTGAGTAGGTTTGTATTTTAACCATGTGGTTCTCAGGAGAATAGATTCTAATAATCGAGATTTCAATTGAGAGATAAGTAAATATAATTAAGAATTGTTTCACCCAAAATTTGAATTGAGTTCAATAACTACTTAAATCCAATCATTTGATTAAAAAGAAAGTAGTTTGTGTTTAATTTACAAAGATGGTATTTAAACAATAGGATACTAAATAAACCGATTATGTTGCATAACAAGTAAGAAAATAAAAATGAAGAATATATAAAAGCAAAAAATAAAATAAAATGGAGAGTTGCTTAGAATAGCGCCAGAAATAGTTGTAAGATATTTTTCCTTTCCATTTTCTTTAGTGCAGAGATATCTCTGCTTTTTACCGCATTACTCTTATCCACCAAAATTCTGCAAACTCTAAACCATTGCATCATTGTTCAACTTATTTCTTTCCGTACATAGTTCAAACACACAAAGCCATGTCATCTTCTTCTCCATCACCTATATCTGCTACATTCTCCTTTTCTAATTCATCATCACTTTCTAGACCCCGAACAAGAGCTATGTCCAAAGAGCTTCATTTCAACCATGATGGTGCAACCACAAAGAAGCTTTTGGTATCATAAACTTCTTTTATTTTAATTCCTTTAATTTGTTTAATTCTTTCCATAAGAAATTATTTAAGTGAGTTCTCATTGTGTTGCAGGCAGGGGTGGACTTAGTGGCAGAGCTTCTTGGTGTTACATTGGGTCCTAAGGGGAGAAATGTTGTGTTGCACAACAAGTATGGTCCACCCAAGATAGTCAATGATGGAGAAACTGTTCTCAAAGAGGTGTTAATTTTTTCTTTCTTTTTAGTCATTCACCGGGTTCAAGCTATGTAGCACTGACATATACAAAGATACCAAACACAACATTGATATTTAAACAAATGTAATAATTTCTGATAAATGAAAGTGATTGAATGTAATGAAAAGTGTCGGTGTTTGACATTGACACGTGTTGGACGTCAGTCATGTTTTTAATTTAAAGTGTCGGTGCTACTTACCAATAGAGTATTTGCTTCTTCCTTCTATTGGTAATTGTTTTGTTGTTTGCAATATATTACTAGTTCTAAGTATTTGCTAATGGAGGAATGTTTAAGTGAAAAATATACTATTTTAATTTTTTTTATATTTTTTTTAATCAAAATTTTGAGGTGATTTTTCAATATTGAAACACTTGGGACCGTTGCTTGTTTGGTTTAATAACTTTAATCAGGTTTAGTAACATTTTTTTGTGCTTTCTTTTTGTGATGTTATTTAAGATTGAATTGGAAGATCCATTGGAGAATGTTGGAGTTAAATTGGTGAGACAAGCTGGTGCAAAAACCAATGACTTAGCTGGTGATGGTTCAACTACATCTGTTGTTCTTGCTCATGGCTTAATCAAAGAAGGAACAAAGGTACCTAAATAAAAACCCTTAGTGAAAATAGCAGTATTAGATTTTACCACATTTTAAGGTTTTTTCAATGAAAAATTTACATACATAACAATACTTAAAAGTCAAATATATATTTTAAAGTTGTAAATGAAGTTTGGAAAATATTAGCTTCCAGTTTATGCTAATACCACAAATGCTAATGACTTTGAAAAGGGTCTTCTTAAATTTTGTGCTTTATTGTCTTTTAGGTTATTGCAGCTGGAATGAATCCTATCCAAATTGCTCGTGGGATTGAGAAGACAGCAATAGCACTTGTTTCTGAACTTAGGTTGATGTCTAGAGAAGTAAGCTCTATTATCTAGTATTTTATCTAGCAAACACTCATTTTTGTCTTTAAATGTATTGGGCGCTGTTAAAGTTACGAAAACATACATAAATTTGTCTTTCATTAGTCGTTTGGTCCTCAAACGGTCTTTCCTTAATTAGTTTGATCCTAGAATGTATCTTTGTTAGTCAATTTGGTCTATGAAATTTCTAACAAAAGAAACTTACTGATGCTTTTGTAGTTTCGATACATTCAAGGACTATAATGACAGCATCTCACACGTTTATGGATGAAAATGATTGTTTACCCATATTTTTTCTATGATTTTTGTTAAAAGAACTGCTGGAAGAATGGACATTTCGAGAATTATATAGCTTGAGATGATGATTTAATTATGGATTTTTCTGCCTGTCAATTTTTGTAGCTGGAAAAGTCTTTGCTGAATTCAACAACATTGGTTGCATTTGTAGGTTGAGGATCATGAACTTAAAGATGTTGCAGCAGTCAGCGCGGGGAACGATTATGTCGTTGGAAAAATGATTTCTGAGGCTTTGGATAAAGTAGGCAGAAAAGGAGTAGTGACAATTGGAAAAGGGAAGTACATTGAGAGTAGTCTAGAGATAGTAGAAGGAATGCAATTTGATCGCGGATATCTATCTCCATACTTCGTCACGAATCGAAGAAAGATGACAGTTGAACTTCACAACTGCAAGGTATAACAATTAGCATATAAAAATCCTCACATGAATTCTATAAAAATATAATTAGATGTTGCAAGAATTCTTTGGTTGCAGTTGCTTTTAGTTGACAAAAAGATCACAAATCCAAAGGAGCTGCTTAACATATTGAATGATGCAGTGAAAGAGAAGTATTCCATTTTGATAGTTGCTGAGGGAATTGAGCAGGAAGCACTTGCTCCAGTTATTAAAAATAAACTTAGTGGTGTGCTTAAGGTTGCTGCTATTAAGGCTCCTGCATTTGGTGAACGGAAAAGCCAATACTTGGAAGATATTGCCATCTTGACTGGAGGTATAAGATCAATTACTCAAATTAATTTAGAAGCTTAAATTTTGTTTGTAGATATATTTTTAAGAGTAAATACTCAAAATTTAGTCCCTGAAACTATAGTATTGTATCAACTTAGTCCTCTACATTGACAATGATCTCTGAAGTTGTAAAATATTAATCAGATTTGTCCCTTTGCTGGTATTTGTAGCACCTATATTGATATTAAGTTGGTAATTTCGGAGATATATTTGAAACTAAGTGAAAAATGGCAGAGATGTATCTTGATTAACATTTTGCAATTCTAGAAATCATTTTAAAATATTGATAATATGGAGTACTGTGTTGATATGGTTCTATAATTTTAGAGACTAAATTAGGTATTTCCTTTCTTTTCTAAACATCTACAAGAAAAATTAGTGTCAGAAGAAGATGGATGTAGTTGCTTAAATTCTTACTTTACAATAATGGTTCATTGAAAAAGTCAATTTGAGTCAAGTTCTTTGATTCTTATATTTGTGTTTAATTACAAAGACAGCACCAAAATTAGTTGTCAACAACTTTCTTTTAAGCAAAATGGTATAAAAATACATCACTTCTGGGAAATAGATCTCAACTAGGTTACCACCAATAAGTCTAGCAATAGATGCTTCCAGCCTCTACTATGAGCTACTTCAGTTGAAGTCATGCCTCCACCAAACTAAGCAATAAGAGAGCCAGTTATGCCTAAGTCAATTCTTAATAGAGGAGGACATGTGATGCTTGGTTTGGTTCCCACTAAATGAAGTACTAATTCTCATTTTCATCAATATGGTAAAATAATAGATGGTGAAAGAAAGCATGACTAGCTTCTAAGCATAGCTTTCATTCAATTCATTTTCTAGTTATATTTACTCTCCTGCATTCTTGTAAATTTTCAGGTACTGTAATAAGAGAAGATATGGGTTTCACCTTAGAAAAAGCTAGCAAGAATGTGTTGGGTTCTGCTAGCAAGGTTGTCATAACAAAAGATTCTACCTTACTAGTCACTGATGGGAGTACTAGACCATCTGTTGAGATGAGGGTTAATCAACTAAGGAGGCTTGTTGAGGTACAGAGAGAACTTTTCCAATGTTTGAATATTATCACTTGATTCACTGTATAATTTTAGAAGTAACATGATGCATGGTTACTGGTTAACAACTTTAGAAGAAGAAAATCACCTACACTACACATCTAATTCATATTTTGCAGAATACTGATGAAAATTTCCAAAAGAATATATTGAATGAAAGGATAGCAAGATTATCAGGTGGCATTGCCATTCTTCAGGTAGTACGAACTTCATTAATTTTATTTTCATTTTCAGTATTTAGAATTTAAAAATTGTTTCTATTTAAAAATTCTTTTTAGAAACAACTTATGACATGTCTATAAGCTATTTTTTACAAATTTCAATGAGCTCTCTAGGATAGCTTATGAAATGATTTTATTTTACCTTTTGTTATAAAATAGCTTATACATAAGCCTTCATATGATAAACAAACGCTTATGCTATAAGAGTTTAACTAAGTTGTTTATGAACCTGAAATCCAAACTATAGGTAGGAGCACAAACACAAGTAGAGTTGAAGGATAAACAATTAAAAATAGAAGATGCCTTAAATGCAACCAAGGTATTTCCTTTTCTTGGCTTTAATGAGGTTAGTTGAAATAATTGATAGTTAAGTTTCTAAGTTCTAATTTAGAACATTGCAGGCAGCAATTGAGGAAGGTGTAGTAGTTGGTGGTGGCTGTAGCCTTTTAAGGCTTTCCAAGAAGGTTGATGGCATAAAAAGTCTCCTAGACAATGAAGAGCAGAAGGTAATTTCGGACCCATTTACTTTCAAACAACATTTTTTATTTTCATTCTCAATTTCTTACTTTTTACGTAGATGGACGGAATGACATTTGGTTATGAATTTCCTTTTTTTGATTGTGATCAGAGAAGATGAAAGAAAACTAGAGAGAACACATTTCCAGAAACACTTAAAACAACATTTTGAAAATCTTGAAAATATTCAATCTATTCTTAGTATACATTTTTAAAAACTTCTGTAAGGTCTTCTATAATGTTTATTTTATCGGTGAAAATGAAAACAGGAAACACCATAAGTAAACGGACCCTTATCTTTTTTACAAAACTAAATTCTCCCTTATCGTGTTTAAAGATTGCACTAAAATTAGGCTCCAAAATTAACAAGCATTCTTTTTGTTTTGTGCCTTTTTGTTGATTATAAAATATGGAAATCTTATTCGTAATGCTATTTGTAGATTGGAGCTGAAATCTTCAAAAGAGCTTTGAGCTATCCTGCTAGAATGATAGCGAAAAATGCTGGTGTAAATGGCAATATTGTCATAGATAAGGTCCTGAGGATGTTGAGAAACTGTTTTTTGTAAGAGATTGATTATCAATGATATTTTTGGATCTTCTGTAGTGTTTAATTAATTCAACTCAACAACATATCTTATGTCATGCAGGTTTTATCAAATGATAACATGAATTTTGGTTACAATGCTGCTAGAGACTGTTATGAGGATCTCATGAAGGCTAGAATCATGGATCCAACAAAGGTATAATGAACATTTGAATGCCTTTCACAGAAGATATAAGGAAAAATAAATTAGTGTAACATTACTATTAATGCAGAAAGAAATGCACATGGATTTCAATATATGAAGGAAGACATGCAAATGTTGAGTGCTAGTGTACTAAGAAATTCACATGATGTTCAATATTGTAATTGTAATATATATGTTGAAAATTGCTGCAGGTAGTTAGGTGCTGTATAGAACATGCAGCTTCTGTGGCCAAGACATTTCTAACATCTAATGCTGTTGTGATTGACCTCAAGGAACTACAACCATTGCCACAAAGAAAGCCAATGGCTGCTAGTTCAGGTACTCAAAAGGTCACTCATTTCGAATTATTTAACCGTATGTTTGCATTGACAGTAAATTTTACACAATCACCGTGCAAAATCACCGTAACGCTAACAAAATCACAATAAAAGAGAAAATGGGTGATCAATCGCCAATTTAAACATATACAATAATAATATTTTCCATTATATGAATGACAGTATTGATGTTTGATAATTCAGGTTTTGGACCAATTGGCTTGTAAAAAGGAAAGTTGTACAGTTTAGTTCTGCTTTAGAATCTGGCTTCTATTTACCATTCAAGTATTCAAGAAGACTAATCAAGAAGCATTAAGAGACATGACTCAATTAGATAGAAAATCCATATATGCTTTGTACAAATGGAGGCACTGATCGCCAGGAACACACCCAAATGAAGTTAATCAAAATTAATTTGGCTGTGACTAGCTTGAAGGACTTCAACAATGTGAAGTGTTATACATATGAGCAGAAGGGAAATGGTTGCCTCATTTTGTACGTAGTGGATTTTAGCAAACCACTCTGTATTAAAATCATTTTCTAACTGTTATCAAATATCAATCATTCCTCTTTATATCAGAGAAAATGAAAATTTTGAAGTCATTACTCTTTGGATTTAATTCATATATATACACACTCGGTAGAAATAATTTTTACGGTATTCAATCATGTCCTTTAAATCATTTAAAATATTTGATTTTAATAATAAATATTTCTAAAGTTATACATGTATGTATGTAAAACTATTTAATGAGAGTATATTAAAACTAAACTTTTGCTCTTTTATATTAATCTCAAATCATTTTTATTAAAGCCTAACTATTAATGTGTTCCTATCTTTATGCAACCTTCTGTCTTTGGCTCCCAACTCGAGTGTTATACATATGGTGCCGAATGTGGGAGCAATGTTCTAGTAAGTTCGTGGGTACCTACAAGTCATCTCACACTTAAGTTGGTTAAAGTACGAGGAATGTGAAAAGTGCATGAAAAGTTGGTGCGTTATGTGAGGATGGACCTCTGTTTATAGATGTGTTGAATAGTGATTTCCACATGAATTCTTTAAATATAATTTTGATAATTTATTTTTAGTCAAAAACCTTTTGGTCTTTTTTTTTTTTTTTTTTTTTTTTTT
>JBBPBQ010000004.1:13854194-13876478 GCA_037974755.1 Cicer yamashitae | reverse complement strand
GGGGGGGGGGTGAGATTGAATGACTCTGTGA
Organism: Cicer yamashitae; assembly: GCA_037974755.1. NCBI lineage: Eukaryota > Viridiplantae > Streptophyta > Magnoliopsida > Fabales > Fabaceae > Cicer > Cicer yamashitae. The sequence continues at coordinate 13,876,447 of JBBPBQ010000004.1, read as the reverse complement.
CCGTGATAGGTGGTGATACTTTGATGTTTTAAGACTTCTTGAAAGTAAGGGTTCCTGAAGGGTAGAATCAATGTCGTACAAGGTTGGTGGAAAATTTAAAGAGTTATTGATGAGGAAGGTGCAATGGAAATGGTAGATTTAGTTGATGTTAATAGAAGAGTTGAATTGTATGTTTGTACTCCACATGTGAACTATGACAGAGGTTATAAATGTTAGAACTGGTTAGTACATAATTGAAATGGAGGAACTGAATTCTTTATTGAATTTAAACAGAATGGGGGTTTACAATTCTGTTTGGACAGAATTGATAAACGGTTACAAGAATATCCACTCCAAGAATTTGAGAGCTTGGTCTCTCCCTTCCCAATAACCACTTAGAAATTTCCTACCTTTCTTTTTCTAATTTCCTACTTTTATTTGCTTCATAACTGCTCTAGAGCAGCAGTTACTGCCTGATTTACAACTTAAATTGACACAATAACTGCCTAAATAAAAAATAACTGCAATATAAATTCAGTTCCCACTTAAAATTCTAACTCTTGACCCTCCTCTTATAATATTTAGTTATAAGAGGCCTAACAATACTCCCTCCCAAAAGAGTCACCTTGTCCTCAAGGTGAAAAGAAGGGAATTGCTCCATAATGGTCTCGACAGGTTCCCATGTTGCTTCAAAATCTGGTAGGTCCTTCCACTGAATCAACACTTCCGCTATGCCACTAGGAGCGTTGCGGACATCTTGTACAGCAGGTGGAGTAACTTGTAATTCTAGTTCCTCTGAGAGCATAGGTGGCAAAGGTTGAGGGGTAGCTGAAGAAGAGATGGCCTTCTTAAGTAGGGACACATGAAACACTGGATGTATCTTACTGTCTGGTGGAAGAGCTAACTCAAAAGCAACTGCTCCAATCTGCTTTGAAATCTGATATGGTCCATAAAAACGAGGACTTAATTTCTCATTTCTCTTCTTAGCCAAGGACCGCAATCTGTAGGGCTGTAATTTCAAATAAACCCAATCTCCAACCCCTAGTGAAATAGGACGCCTGGACTTATCAGCGTACTTTTTCATCTGATTCTGAGTTGTGACCAAATTGCTTTTTAGATCATGCAACATTTGGTCCCTCTCTTGTGTCATCATGTTAACTTCTTCAACAACCGAAGGAATAGTAGTCCCTTTTAGGAGATGAGGGGGGTCTCGACCATATAGTGCCTTAAAGGGGGCTAATTTTAGAGAGCTGTGATAATTGGTATTAAACCAAAATTCTGCCCAGCTTAGCCACTTTGGCCATTGTTTGGGCTTAGTGCCTGTGAGGCATCTCAAGTATGTTTCCAAACACCTATTGACTACTTCGGTTTGTCCATCTGTTTGAGGATGGTAAGCAGAGCTAAATTTGAGTTTCGTACCCGCCATTTTGAACAACTCCGACCAAAAATGGCTCCGGAAAATCTTATCTCTGTCAGACACAATAGTAGATGGGAAGCCATGTAGCTTTACTACCTCGTGAAGGAAAATTTCAGCAACATCTTTTGCAGTGAAAGGATGGCTAAATGCTAGAAAATGAGCATATTTAGTCAATCTGTCCACCACTACGAGAATGACATTTTTACCTTGAACCTTAGGTAATCCTTCAATGAAATCCATAGATATATCAGCTCAAACCTGATTGGGTATAGATAGTGGTTGAAGAAGGCCTGCAGGAGACAAAGCTTGATACTTGTTCAGTTCACACACCTCACAATTGGCCACATGCTGCTGGATATCTTTTCTCATGCCCTCCCAATACACAACCTCAAAAATTCTTTTATAGGTTCTGAAAAAGCCAGAGTGTCCCCCCACTGCTGAGTTGTGAAATTCTTGTAGCAAAATGGGAATCCTTGAAGATCCTTTTGGTAGCACTAATCTCCCCTTATAGAGCAATTTTTTATTTTGAAATGTATAGCCTGGATGAGCATTATGATCTTGGATTAGATCATGTATCAATTTTTGTAACTTAGGATCTCGATAAGTTTCTGACTCCCAATCTTCCACCTCTTCAAAGTGAACTAAAGACAAAGCTGCAAATGTCATCTTTCTAGAAAGTGCATCAGCCAGTCCATTTTCTTTTCTAGGCCTATAATGGATTTCAAAGTCTAGTCCCATGAGTTTTGAAGTCCACTTGAAATATTCTTCACCCATTACTCGTTGTTCTGTTAGAAATTTTAGGCTTTTCTGATCGGTGATGATGACGAAATGCCTTCCTAGCAGGTAATGTCGCCACTTTTGAACAACCATTACAATAGCCATCAGCTCTTTTTCATAAACTGACTTAGATTATGCTCTGTCTGATAATGTTTGGCTAAGAAAAGCCACTAGTCTCCCCTCCTGCAATAAAACTGCGCCCAATCCCTTGTTAGATGCATCAGTTTCTATGGTAAAGGTTTTAGAGAAATCTGGAACAGTGAGTGTTGGTAATTATGCCACCAATCTCTTGAGCTGTTCCAAGGCAACTTGGGCTTCACTATTCCATTGGAAGTTGTCTTTCTTCAAAAGTTGGGTCAAGGGCCTAGCTATCTTGCCATAATCTCTAACAAATCTTCGATAATACCCTGTCAGCCCCAAAAATCCTCTTAAGGCCTTGATGTCTTTGGGTGTTGGCCAATCTAACATAGCTTCAATCTTCTTTGGATCTGTTGCAACTCCACCTGCTGAGATGATATGACCCAAATACTCTAATTGAGTCTGCCCAAAAGTGCATTTTTGAAAAGATCACTGCACCTCCCAATTCATCAAGCAGCTCGTCAATAATAGGAATAGGGAACTTATCTGGTATGGTTATCTTATTCAAAGCCCTGTAATCTACACAAAAGCGCCACCCGCCATCTTTTTTTTTTCACTAAAATGATTGGGCTAGAATAGGGGCTCACACTTGGTCTAATTATACCAGAATTCAACATATCATCTACTAATCTTCTATTTCATTTTTTTGATAGTGAGGGTACCTGTAAGGCTGTATATTGGGAATATTAGCACCTTCGTTCAAGATAATAGCATGGTCTTGCCTTCTAGTAGGGGGTAGTCCTTGAGGTTCTTGAAAAACATCACCATATTCTTCTAAAATAGCTGTTGTCCATTCTGGATTTTCATCTGTAACTACAGTTTTGGCTTGTAGTTGATGGTATTCCACTAAGAATCCTAGGCCTTGATCATTTAACGCTTTCAAAAGAGACTTTAGAGATGCTACAACTCTAGTTAAATCTGGGTCCCCTTTCAAAGTGTGATAACCATTTCCAATAGGAATTCTAAGTGTCAACTCACGGAAATTGGCTCTAATTTCTCCCAGGCCAGCCAACCATTCCATCCCCAACACTACATCCACTCCTCCAAGATCAAAGACATAAAAATCTTGTTGCACTTTGAGTCCTTGCATCACCAATTCTAATTGAGGACACACTCCTTCACAATCAAGTTTTCTCCCATCTCCTACTTCCACCGTGTATATGGAGGTTGCAAACATTTGCAAATTATGTTCCTTCACAAAAGTGGTTGAAATGAAATTATGTGAAGCTCCACAATCTACAAGGACCATAACATGTTCCTTGCCAATCATTCCTCATAACTTAATGGTTTTCTTCGAAGTGAGACCAGCAATGCTACACATAGATGATTTGAGGTCTTTCAATTCTCCCTCCACTTCCACAAGATTCAGTTCCTGCAATTCGCATTTCTCATCTTCCTCACCCAAAACCAGCACGTGCAACTGCTTGTTAACTCACACATGGCCTGGACTAAACCTCCCATCACAGCGAAAACATAATCCCTTCCATGATTTATCTTGCATTTCAGCCTCGGTTAACCTTTTGAGTCCTCTACCTCTGAAAGTTCCAGGAGGCTTTGCAACACTTCCTTCCCCTGAAGAACTTCCAACTCCGGACATTGTAGTTTGCGTTTGTTGCTTTACCCCGGGTTCCCATGTCACCGTTCTAGTATTATTGTAAGTTCTCATTGGTTTACCCCCAGAACTCGCGGAATTGCTCCCCTTGGTGATTAAATTGTTCTTCTAATCAACTCTGTGAGCAAAGTCCATTAATTCCACAAAAGTCTCCACTAGGTGTAACTTTAACTTTGCTCTTATCACTTCCTTAAGTCCATTCAAAAAGATTCCTTTCAAATATGCTTGTTCTGCACATTTGAGTGGGCCTGCGTACAATTCAAAATTTTCTCGATACTCTTCTACTGACCCTGTTTGTTTGAGACTTAGTAACAATTCAAAAGGGCTTTCAACCATAGATGGTTGGAAACGCTTAATCACAGCGGCACGAAAATCGTCCCAAGTAGGATGTTGAGCAGAAAATTCCCACCATTGGTACCATGTCAAAGCCTTTCCCTCCATAGCCACCATTACCGCTTGCAACTTCTCTGCCCCAAACATTCCTTTCAGATCAAAGTATCTCTCCACCCTAGTCGTCCATCCATACGCATCTTCACCATCAAAGACAGGTATTTCTAATTTCCTCCACCTTTCGACCCTATTTCGCGAGTCTAAGGAATTTTCTGGCCTCTCTCCATACAACACAGTGCGACTCCCATCGCTGGAATCATCTTCCTGCTTCGCGTGAATTAGCCTGACAGCATCAGCCAATTCATTCAATTGGCGCCTGGTTTCCACCCGCTCCACCCTCTCTTGTTCCATATGTTTTTCCCATGTTTCACGCAAAGCCAGCAACCCTTTAAACCCACGTTCCAGAACTTCCATACGTGCTTCCATACTGCGTGCTTCCATACTGCGTGCTTCCATATTGCGCGTAAATACCATTAATTTCTCCTGGATTTTTGTTGCTTTGATACTAGTGTTAAAACTAGTTAGTACATAATTGAAATGGGGGGAACTGAATTCTTTATTGAATTTAAACAGAATGGGGGTTTACAATTCTGTTTAGGCAGAATTGATAAACGGTTACAAGAATATCCACTCCAAGAATTTGAGAGCTTGGTCTCTCCCTTCCCAATAACCACTCAGAAATTTCCTACCTTCCTTTTTCTAATTTCCTACTTTTATTTGCTCCATAACTGCTCTAGAGCAGCAGTTACTGCCCGATTTACAACTTAAATTGACACAATAACTGGCTTAATAAAAAATAACAGCAATATAAATTCAGTTCCCACTTAAAATTCTAACTCTTGACCCTCCTCTTATAATATTTAGTTATAAGAGGCCTAACAATAAATTGCCTCGTAACAAAGATGATGTCATTTGTGAGAGTACTCAATACCTTGTCTAGATGGTTTCTCTCGCAAAGATCTCAAACAATTAAGTTCCACTAAAACACCAAAGAAAAACACTCCCACTAATATACAAACCAAAAAAAACTCTCAGTGCTACACCAAAGAAAAAACTACCCACACCTAATAATAAATCTGCCATACCCAAGAAAAAACCATCTAGACCCAAGAAAACAAGTAACCATACTGTACGGATAAAGAAAGTGGCACTTATAAGGTCAACAAGAATTAGAAGTGGATCTCAGTCACATCCAAGTAAAGAACCTGTGAACATCAAGTGTATAAGTGACATGAAAGTGACAGTGGGAGTGATAGTGAAGACCCTGTTTATGTATAAGATAGAGTTGTGACTGAAAGTGATGAAGATTTAGATGATGATAAAGTTGAAGTAAATTTGAAAGATGATGTTGGTGTTGAGTCGGGTAGTGATGATAGTGCAATAGGAATATATTTCAATTATGATGAGAAAAAAACAAATGATGGTTGGGATATTGATGAGATTGATGAAAGGGGAACAAAGAGGACAACACACAGAAGTCATTCAAAAAGCAAAAGGGAGGCCAAAAAAGAAAAAGAAAATGACACAAGTGCAACTTGAAGCAGTTTTCGAAGAAGCTCCACAAGTACAAAAACCCAAAGAAGTGCAGCTCGAAATAGTTGTTGCAGAAGATCCACAAGTGCAGAATAATTTAGGAGTAGTTGTTGAAGAAGTTCCACAAGTGGCAAAAAAAAAAAACAAAGGGGAGGTAAAAAAAAGTATGCCATAACCCTCTACACAAGATAAGGTGGATGACACATTACAAGACAATGTTGATGAAATATTACAAGAAAATGCATATCGATGGGGGATTGGGATGTCAAAGGATAAACCTAGAGTACATAGTGGTATTTTAGAGGATGAAAAAATGTTTAAGGATTTAGAAATGCTTTCAATAAACAGTGATGAATCAAATTATAGTGATGTTGATTGAGATATTATTCCTAGATCAAAGTCAAAACACTTTGTTTTTAGGCAACCTAAAGATATGACTGATTCTCCACGTTATGAGACATAAGGGTTTTGACAGTAAGTGGGATAAATGGGTGAAAACTTGCATCAATTCTGCTATGACTTCATTGCTTGTAAATGGGAGCCCATCAGAGGAATTAATAGAAGATAAAAAAACATATGAACCCAAACATGCACGATTCTATCTAGCTTAACTGACTAGTTGAATCGCTTAACTCTTGCAAAATTGAAATCATAAGACTTCTATCTATCCTATATTAATGTTTAAGGATTCAAACATTTTTCAATTATAGTATATTATTCAAACTACATATAAAAATTGGCTTGTTACACTACTCATCAAACAAAAATTCAAAAACCCTTATATAAAAAGAAAGATCATCCCCCCAATGATTAAATTAAATCAAGAATCAACAAAGGAAGAAGACAAAGATGTTCTTGCTCGTAGACTTTACCCTCAACGAGAAGAATGAAAACGAAGTTAGAAATAGATATTTTACTGAATAAATTCAAAACATAAATGAGGAACACTTATTTTAACAAAAACGAGGACCAGAACAACAATTAAATAGATATTACAATAACGGTGGTCTCACCATGGTTCCAATGAGACAAACATGAGTCCAAATGGAAAATCAAGGAAGAAATGAGATGTTATTGAGCATTGAGGTGGTTTGAGGCACCCTAGATTTTCTAAAAAGATCAAGGAACCCGAGTTGTTTAAATAATGATTCTAGCTAGGTAATAAACACAGACCGATATCATTAAGGAATGTTAGAGATCAATGTAAAACACCAAAAGTAATCAAATGTGTTTCTACGATATTTAATTGATTAAGCAAAAGACTTGTCGAGTGACATTTTTTAGAACTACTATGCATTGTTTCAACTATAACTTGAGCTACAAATGTTTGATTTAGGCGTTCATCCTGGATTTGGAAATATAAGAGATAATCCAAGGCAACACTCTAATGAGGTGGAACATTCATTTGAATTATCTACTGATGCATCAAGGTCAACACTTGAGTTGCAGTGCTTTGAAAAAGTGTAATTATAGCTCCTTGAATACTATTAAAAGATAAAAGCTTTATAACTCCTTGAATGGAATACCAAATTATATATTTTACTCCGTAAAGATTCTCAAATTATAGAATACCGAATACAAGAGAAAAGACACAAGATTCAGATTTCTCAAATGGAAGAAGAGGAAGAAAAATAGGATACAAAAAATGTACCAATTGATTGTTACAATATATTAATTCAAACTCCCAAAATTATATATTTTTGTTGATGTATTGTGGACTACATATATAATGGTCAACGGTAGAAGCACCCCTAATTAAATCATTTATTTAGGACATACGACTCGAAGGATCATATCAAGGACAAAATAGTAGGAATATGAACATAATTAACATCTATTATGTTTGAGATCGTTTATTTAGGACATACGACTCGAAGGATCACATCAAAGACAAAATAGAAGGAATATGAACATAATTAACGTCTATTATATTTGAGAACCTAATAGACCACATAGTTCTAATTTATAACACAAACTAATTCCTTAACTCAAAATCATAATAACCAACAAAGACAATTTTTTTAAAAAAAATCCCATACCATAAAAAATTAATCAAGGGACATAAAATCCAAACAGTTTAATCAATAAAACACAACCAAATAAGTTTATATATGAACTTCATCAACCACAAATGAAATGAATAATCTATTGTCATCAAACAAATATTAATTTTATTACTAGTAATTTATTAATAACCAACCATAGTCAAGGATGTATTAATTGCTTGGTGCAATCTATGGGCGTAAAAGAGACAACGTTATTTATATTGTCAAAGCCAACCAAAAAGTTTTGTTGTGCTACGTTACCAAAGACAGCAAGAGGAAAATTTCCAAGTGAACCAAAAGCGAAACACACTACCTCATTACTCATTTCAATAAAGGTATTAAGAGCGTTCAATTTGACATCTGCCCCTCTAAAATGTGCAGTGATTATCGGAACCTCCAAATTTTGTATCGTTGTTTGGTAGCAAAGGCTCAATTGTTGAGTAGGATCCTTAACACGCTTTAAGTTAATCATAGATTCCACAATTGATTCTAACTTAGAATAAACATCAGTTGGCACAACAGTTAGTGTCGATCCTGAATCAACTAAGGCATTTCCTTGTGATTTAGAAGATTGCTCTAATTTTATAATAATGTCTCCCACGCTAAATGCTTCCAAAGTTGTTAAGTAACCAGAATCATATAAAGTATGTTCTATGGGAGTTGAAACAGTCTCAGGACTAGAAACTATTGCTGTATCTCCCAAATTTAATTTGCTTGTGATGTTACCCTTTAAAAATAATGGCACCAAACAATAGGAAAATTTGTTACCAATTGAAGAGGTTAATTGTGAATTAAAAGACAAAGGTCCGCGTCCAAGGCCAATTATTCCAGAGGCACTTCCCCCAAATTGCACCTTATTTTTGTGCCCACATCCTATCACAATTTTAGGAAAAGAGATAAAAGAGCCATTGTTAGATTTCAAAGTAAGAGTGTCCACACTAATATCTCCTTGTGAATTTGAATGATCAAAATATGAAAAACTATATTCGCAGTTTTTTGTATTATTGGAAGAGCAATGCTCTGTGCCTACATTTTTACATATGGGAGAAGAGCAGGGTATTATTTTATAGGTTGAAGATTTTGAAGGGTCAAATATTGGCGATGTTTGGTTAAAACATGGATTACAAGGCTTACATTGAAACCAAATTGTTTCACTTCCCGTATCCATAACACCGTATTGTTGAAATGGTGGGGTACCAATTGAATAACTTATGACATAACCGTAACCCATATACGGTGTGATAGTTATGTCTGGACTGTTATTTGAAGAAAGAGAAAACATGTTGTTGAGATGATGAACACGATTGATGGAATGATTAATGACATTTGAAACTCGTTGTAATTGAGTTTCTGTGGTATTATAGAATGGTGATCTTGAAGAGAAAGGATGTATGAGTTCCATGGTGAAGCCATGGTTTTGAATCTTAGTGAGAGACACTTTAGAAAAGCAAAAAAAAAAGAAGAACGAGATATGAATAATATCCCATTGTTGTAATGACTAATGGAAATGGTTATTTGTGCTCACTTACCTACCACTAACACATTGTTAGGTTGTTTTTATAGGATCATTATTATTCAACATGTATATTGTTTTATAATATAATAATTTGCAATGGATTCTATATAATCTTTTAGTGATTATAAAATACTATAAAATAATTCTTTTATTGTTTCTTTTTTAGAAAATTCATTTAATACATGTAATTATAAAAACAAATCAAATTAATAAATACAAAAAGAAATATATTATAAATATCTTAAATATATAGTTGACAAACCTTGGGTACAATGAATTTGATATAATAAATTCAAAATAAATTAGTTTCACAAACCATGGGTACAATGAATTTGATATAAAATTCATATAAACAATACTATTAAATATTCCATTATGTTAAATTCTAGAAAATAATTTTTTTTACTCCTAAAAAATAATTATTTCAACAATTAAAAAATGACAGAAACAATAAAATTAAGTAGACAGTGTTTTGAATGATTGTTTGACTAAGTATAATATAGACAAAAACCATCATGTTATTCTTAATCTTATTTTATTGTAACAAATTAATGTTTTCTCTCTCTTTTAAATTGGTCATTTAACTTTTGTAACATTTTTAGTTCATATAATTAATTTTATGCAAACTATTTTTGCAATTCATACATTATTTTAATTGTAATAAATTTGTCACTTATTTTTCTTAAATAAAACTTGGGATGCTTTGTTTGACCACCAGACAAATGTTTCACTTCAATGATAAGTGATGATTAAATTTTTGTTCACTTCAATTCACTTTCGATTTTTCTATTTTGCGTAAAATCTCTTATTTTTAAATTTCGTTTTTTGTCACCTTATTATGAATTCTTAAGATTTTATTGGTCCCCGCTATTTTTGATGATGTGCCACTCTCATTAACTTATTTTTGATATTAGTTTTATTTATATATTTAATATCAAGTTATTTTATTTTATTTTATTTATATATAATAAAATATTTAAATTTTAAATTAAATGTTATAAAAAAATTGGAAATTTATTTATCTTATTTAACTGTTTTTAGTAACTTAAAATTTTAAAATATTTATATAAAATAGATTAAATTTTATTAATTTTTTTTTAAAATTTTAATATTATATTTCATATTTCAATTTATGAAATTTTTTAATATTATTTATTATTTATTTTACTTACATATTAAAATATTAAAAATAAATTTATTTTATAAATAAAATAAAATATAAAAAATTTAAATTAAAAATTTAAATAAAATATTTAATATTTTATTTATTTTTATTTTCTTACTTATTTTATTTTTAATATAAAATAAGTAAAATTTCAAATATTTATTTAAATATTTTAAAGTTTTAAATTATTGTTAGATTAAATAAATTTTTATATAAATATTTTAATTTTCTATATATAAATAAGATAAATATTAAAAATGTAATAAATTTAAATATGAAATAAAATATTAACATATTTAAAATAAAATTTTAACTATTTTACATAATTATTTTAACCTTTAAATTATTAAAAAAAATTAAATAAGATAAATAAATTTTAAAAATTGTTGGTTTAACTTTTAAATATTCTAAATATTTTAGTATATATAAATAAAATGAAATTAATTGATTTTTAATATATAAATAAAATAAATTATAAAAAATAAATTAATAAGAGTGTTACATCATCAAAAATAGTGGAGACCAAAAACTCAGTTTTAAAATGAGGTGACCAAAAGTTCATTTTATGCAAAATCGAGAGATCAAAATGGCATATAAATCGTTTTTATTTTTCCTTTTCAACTCTATAATATTAAGCAACATATAATGCATTTTTGTTTTTAATAATTTTTTTGCTTAAAAATCATATTGTCATTGTAAAGGCCATGTAGACATTTTTCAATAGAAATTCTACAAATGGAGAATGTAAATTTTACCATAATTAACTAACACAATTATGAGATCTTGGTTCGAATTTGGAACAAAACGTCCAATGTAACAATATTGACATTAGTCAGTTGAATTAGGACGTAAAGACATAATGTTGTCGACGTTAAGAAAGTCAAAAGGATGTTTTTGGAAAAAATAAATAAAAAAATACTAGTAATTCGTAACAATAATATAAAATCAATAATATCTGAGAATTTGGCCTTATAATATATCAAATACAATACATTTATTTTGATGAAATACATTGAATATCATTATTTTTTCCGGCACAATGTCATTTAAATATAATATTAAACAGCATAAATTCTATAAAGTACTGTTTCTTTAAATCTAAAGTGAACACACAATATTATTAAACTACATTTGAAAAATATTTCTCAAATATTATTTTTGACTAGAAGAAATTGACTATAGAATAGAGAATTAGGAAAATATATATATATATATATATATATATATATGGATTTCAAACAAATAATAAGTAAGAAAAAATATTTTAAAAATTAATAGTAGTTTAAAATTAAAATAACAACATATAATATCAATTTAATAGAAATCACTTTTTATCAACATAGTTAGTCTCGAAAAGCAAATTTTAGATCAAGATTCTCATGTCTCGTGTTGATGAAATTTTCATTCAAAGATCACTTACTAATTATTCCATTGTTCGGTATTACAAACATATTCAGTAATAGATGGTCTTGTTGGTTAATAATGTTAATTTAATGTGATGATGTTATCGATATTTATGTCAGTAGTTACAATAATGAAGAGGAATGGATGTTAATATGATGGGTAAGAAAAACATACTACGAGTATAATAATATAGATATAAATGAGCTTGTGTGCAATTAAAATTGGAGTAAAATTGGAGTGACACTTCAGATTATTTTTGATGAGTTTTGATGAGGCAAAAATGGTTTTATATGGCAAAATTATCGATGAGATGACAATAGAATGTTTTGTGGGACTATTTAATATATTATAAATAGAATAAACGATGAGATGACAATAGAATATTTTGGAGGTTGATTTAATATATTATGAAATGATTTATGGCCGATGATATATATATATCAAAACATTTTTTTTTGTTGAAATAAAATTTAGGGTGAGGAAATGATGCTCCAAGCTAAAATGGAGAAGATAAAATTTCAGGTGAGATAATGCTACCTCTATCAAAGATAGAGATGACTTTATGATTCATTGAGTATTTACAAATCAATTTACATTTGACTATCTCAAATGAAAGTAGTCAGCATTGAATATTGGGTGTTACACAAAGAGCGAAGGCCAAACACTTACAAGTTTGCCTACTTAGATCATATTTGAGCTCAAACCACCACAAAAGCTATTCATTTTTAATATATAAATAATGTATGACCTATTCAATGCATGTGACATTATAATGCTAAATTTGTTACTTATTTTTAGAAAACATTTGTGAACGATTTTGTAAAGGTATCAACTAACTGGTTTGAAGAATAAATATGTTGAAAAAGTGATATCAAATAATTTTTGTTAATATATATATATATATATATATATATAATTGTTTTTGAAAATTCATTTAATACATGTGATTAAAAAAAATCAAATTAATCAATACAAAATAAAATATTATAAATATCTTAAATATATAGTTGACAAACCTTGGATACAATGAATTTGATATGAAATTCATTTAAACAATACTATTAAATATTACATTATGTTAAATTCTAAAAAAATGATTTTTTTTTACTCCTAAAATATAATTATTTTAACAATTAAAAAATGACAGAAACAATAAAATTAAGTAGAGAGTGTTTTGAATGAATGTTTGACTAAGTATACTATAGACAAAAACCACAATGTGATTCTTTATCTTATTTTTTTTAACAAATTAATATTTTTTTCTCTTTTTTTAAATAGGTCATTTAACTTTTGTAACTTTTTGCAATTCATACATTATTTAAATTGTAACAAATTTGTCACTTAATTTTGTTTTTCCCAAATAAAATGGAATGCTTTGTTTGATCACTAGACAAATGTTTCACTTCAATGATAAGTGATGATTAAATTTTTGTTGGCTTAAATATATTTTTAGTCTCCTATTTTATTTAAAATGAATATTTAGTCCTCTAGGAGGAATTCTTAATTATTTTTTGGTCTCCCACTACTTTTGATAATGTGTCACTCTTATTGACTTATTTTTATTATTAATTTTATTTATATATTAAACGTCAATTTATTTTATTTTATTTATATACATTAAAATATATAAAACTGTAAATTAAATATTTTTAAAAAATTGGAAATTTATTTATCTTCTCTAACTCATTTTAGTAACTTAAAATTTTAAAATATTTATATAAAATAGATAAAAAATTTAATATTATATTTCATATTTAAATTGATGACATTTTTAATATTATTTAATATTTATTTTATTTATGTATTAATTTCATATTTCCTTATGTGAAAAGAAGTATAAATATCTTCACAGACCACACACTCACTAATGAGTACAGCATCTTCAGAATTGTAACCTTCCCATGGCATATAAGCTACTAATACGTTTTTTCCCAAAGCGAGTTCACCACTAGATATTAAAAATAAATTTATTTTATTTTATTTTATTAATAAAATACTTATTTATTTAATATATTAAAATATTAAAAATAAATCTATTTTATTTTATTAATAAAATAAAATATTTAAATAAGTATTCAAAAATTATTTATTTATCCAAAAATAATTTTCAAACATTAAAATATTTAAATAGGATATTTAAAATTTATTTATTTTAATTTTCTTATTTATTTTATTTTTAATATAAAATAATTAAAATTTCAAATATTTATTTAACAATAAAGTTTTAAATTATTGATGGATAAAATAAATTTTTATTTAAATATTTGAATTTTAAGTATACAATTAAAATAAATATTAAATAGTATTAAAAGTCTAAGAAATTTAAATATGAAATATAAAATTATAATAATTTTAAAACAAAATGTTAACTATTTTATATAAATATTTTAACATTTTAAATTATTAAAAAAAAGTTATATAAGATAAATAAATTTTAAAAATTGTTAGTTTTTTTTTAAATATTGTAAATATTTTAGTGTATATAAATAAAATAAAATTAATTGATTTTTAATATATAAATAAAATTAATTACAAAAATGAGAGTGTCACATCACAAAAACGGTGGGGACTAAAAAAATTTCCAACAATTAGTTAATAAGGACAAAAAAATCAATTTTAAAAATGAGGGGACTAAAAGTTCATTTTATGCAAAATAAAAGAACCAAAATTGTATTTAAGTCATTTTTGTGTTTCCTTTTCAACTCTTAATATTAAGCAACACATAATAAATTTTTGTTAATTTCATTTTTAATAATTTTTTAACTTAAAAAAATTATATTATCATTATAAAGGCCACGTAGACTTTTTCAATAGAAATTCTACAAATGAAAAATGTTGTTAACGTTAAAAATTAAAGGGTGTTTTTGAAGAAAAAAATAAACAAGTACTAGTAATTCGTAACAATAATATAAGATCAATGATATCTGAGAATTTGGCCTTATAATATATCAATATCAAATACAATATAATTATTTTGAGGAAATACATTGAATATAATTATCTTCCCGGTACAATGTCATTTAAATAAAATATTAAATAGCATATCATAAACTCTATAAAGTACTATTTCTTTAAATCTAGAGTGAACAAACACAATATTATTAAACTGCATTCCAAAAAAAAAAAAGTTCTCGAATATTATTTTTTACTAGATAAAATTGATACAGAGAATTAGGATAATAAATATAGGCATAATTGTTTCTGCGATCCCTTAACTTAATTTTAGGTAACACTTCAGTTCTTTATTTTTTTTTCTTCTCGATTTAGTCTTTTATTTAATTTTAAGTAACAATTTGATCATTTATATCTTAAAATGCCAACAATGTTATCCTTTCTTCACATAAATTTAGAAAATTCATCAAAATCTTCAAACAAAACCCATAAAATTCAATACCAATTTCATGAAAATTCATATATTCATCAAATGCATAACTCAAATATTCAAATAAACTCATATTTCCATCTCCAACAACATCAAACTCATCAAATAGAGAATGAAAATATGAATTTATTTGAAGATCTGAGTTATAAATTTGATGAAATTTGCATTATATTGAAGATGATAATTAATTTTATGGGTTTTGTTTGAAAACTTTGATGAATTTTTATAAAAAATGATAACATTGTTGATATTTTAAGACATAAAGGATTAAATTGTTACTTAAAATTAAATAAAAGACTATTTTGAAAAAAAAAGAAAGATAAATAACTGAAATGTTATCTGAAATTAAGTTAAAAGACTGCTGGAGCAATTATGCCATATATATATATATATATGAATTTCAAACAAATTATCCGTAAAAAAATATTTTAAAAACTAATAATAGTTTAAAATTAAAATAAGAATATATAATATTTCTATAAACTTTATTAACATTGTAACACAAATAATATATCAGCAAAAAATTGGTTGAAAGAAAAAGAATTAAACAACAATATCAATACAATAGAAATCACTTTAATACAAACAAGTTTTAGATCAACGTTCTAATGTTTGAAATTTTCTTTCAAAGATCACTTTCTAATTATTGCATTGGAAAGGAGTACAAACATATTCGGCAAATATATGATCTTGTTGGTTAATAATACTAATTCAATGTAGTGGGGTGTTATTGATATTTATGTGAGTGAGTTATAATAATAAAGAAGAATGAATGTTAATATGATGAATATGAAAAATACAATAAAAGTATAATAATAGAGATATAATAGAGGTGCAATTAAAATTGGAGTGACACCTCAAATATTATTGTTGGTGAGACAAAAATAGTTTTATGTGAAAAAATTCAGGATAATAGTATGTTATATGGGACTGATTAATATTTTATAAATAGAATTAACATGGCAATTGAATGTTTTGAAGAAAGATTTAATATAAAATAAAAAGATTTATGGCGGAGGAAATGATAGAAAAAGTGGAACACGTTTGGGTATTTCTTTTTGTTAAAATAACTTCAAAATTTTATATTTAGAGTTATAATAAATTTTATCTTAAAACTTTTAAATTAAATATTATTCCTAAAATAGAAATTTTTTAAAACTAATACCTTATAAATATAAAAGTATCAATATTATCTATAAAAAAATAAATAAATGAGCGTGGATAAATTAGAGCCTTAATGAACTTATAAATGTTATAGATGCATACTAACCAATGATATATTGATATGGGTATATCAAAATATTTTCTTTTATTAAAATAAAATTTAGGGTGAGGGGATGATGTTCCATGCCAAAGTGGAGAAGATAAATTTTAAAGTGAGAGAATGTTATCCCAGTTAAAGGTAGAGAAGATTTTAGGACTCATTGAAATTTAAGGTGAGAGTAGTGAGGATCGAACCCTCAACATATCAGATCTAATACTCGTCTTTTTATCACTAAAGCAAATCATTGAAGTTATATAAATATATATATATATATATATATATATATATATATATCAAAACATTGATTAAGATAAATGCGAACTTAAAATATATAATACATAACAATATTCGGGTGTTACACAAAGAGTGAAGGCCAAACACTTAAAGGTAGAGTTAGAAGTTTGCAAATGTAGATCTTATTTGCCCTCAAACCATCGCAAAAGCTAGTCATTCGTAATATATAAAACAATGTATTCACTGCATGTGACATTAGAATGTTGTCTCTAATGTTGCACTGACTCTGATGATTCAATAATATGATTTTCCCAAAGCTACTAATTCAAAGTTATGCAATTCTGCCTTTGACTTTTATTATCCAAGAAACACACCATCTCACTCCAACAAGAAAGTCAATGGCTTTGATGGAAACTCAACAGCTTTGATTGAAATAATTCATTTTGAATATTCAAGAACAAGCCCGAATACATTCCCGCTATAATCTATCAAGAATATGAAGGAAGATTCATGTGAATAAGTTTTTGAACACAATATGAAATTAGATATGATTCAGAAATATAATTGAAGAAAACCTTTGACCAAGGTGAAAAGAAGATATGTTCAAAATATTTTCCACAAGAAGATATTGCCAGAATATTGTTCACAAGAAGATATGGTCAAAATATTGTTCACAAGAAGATATGCTAAGAGTTTGTTCACAAGATGATATGCTCAGAATTTTCTCACAAGAAGATATTCTTAGAATTTGTTCACAAGAACATACACTCGAAATTATTCACAAGAAGATACACTCGAAATTATTCACAAGAAGAAACACTCAGAACTATTCACCAGAAGATACACTAATAATTTGTTCACAAGAAGATACACTCATAATATGTTCACAAGAAATATATGATCTAGATTTTACAAGGACAAAAGTGAAACCCTAATCTATTCTACAAATAGATACTCAAGGATGAAAAAGAAAGTACAGACTCATAAACTTAGAAATCCATACAATTCAGAAAAATTTAGAGAGCTCAAATTTCCTAAGTATTCAAAGGTTTAAGTTGTAGAGAAGAATTTGCTCAAAGAAATATTTTCTAAGTGTTTTAGTGTGAGAAATCAATTGTAACAATATGCTTAGTAGAAGCATAACACAATCCGTTCTGAACTTGTGTAACCCAACCCGATAGTAGTTTTAATGTTCCTCACGCAATCTGTGGTTTTCAGGTTGTGTAGAGAAGACTTGACTTGTAGGATCAATGTGTTTGTTTGCCTCAAAAAGTCTATAGGTGTCAGGTTGTTTTTAGAAGACTGACTTGTAGGGTCAGGTGTTGTGTAATTCAAGGATTTGAATTAGTGGTTAAATCCTTCTAAGTGAAGAGACTAGATGTAGCTATCAAGTTAGTGTTGAACCAAGATAAATCTGCTTGTGTCACTTTACTTCTGCACTCTTTACTTTACTGCTGCCTCTGATTACTTAAGCCTGATTGCTATTGCTTCTGTTTTAGTTAAAATCAGCAACTCGAACCAGTTCATGAATAAATAGTAAAAAAGAATCCAACTTAGAGAAACATAATTCAACCTCCCTTCTTGTGTTTGTACCTTCAATTGGCATCAAGAGCCCGGTCTCAAGGATGATCACTTTACAGTGTTAGAGGAAAGATCCAATGATTTAACATGTCTAGATTTGATGAAGAAGCCTCTGGTGGAAACATCAACATACCACCACTATTTGATGGAGAAAGATATGAGTACTGGAAACACAAACTCAGAAGCTTCTATTTGATTCATATTTATAATTGAAGAAAATCTAAAATAAGATTTGATTAAGATTTATAATTGAAGAAAATCTAAAATAAGTTTTGATTCAAATTTTTAATTGAAGAAAATCTAAAATAAGATTTGATTTAGATTTATAATTGAAGAAAATTTAAAAAAAGACTGGATTAAGATTTATAATTGAAGAAAATCTAAAATAAGATTTGATTCAGATTTATTATTCAAGTAAATCTTTGACCAAGTTGAAAAGAAGATATGTTCATGATTTGAAGAAGATTTGATCAAGATTTGTCTACAACAAAATATGAACAGTATCAATCTGAATAATTTACAAACTCAATCTGAACAAAATCAATCTGAACAAAATATGAACATAATCAATCTAGAAGAACTACTCAGATTGGATTCAAAAATAAAGAATTGGCTAAAGAACATATTATCAAAAAACATCTTGTTCAAAATTATTTTTGAATAAGATCATTATTGACCAAGCTAGGAATGAAGATACAATTCAGAATCAAACAAGGACTAAATTGAAGTCGTAATTTTATCTATAAATAGATACTCAATGCTGAATAAGAAGATCATCGAAAATCAGAAAGGAGTAGATGAACTCATAAGCTCAAAATTTTCAAATTCATCTTACAGTTCTAATGTTTTGTTTCCAATCCGATAGTGGTTTAGTTCCTTCTTCAATCTGGGGTTGTCAGGTTGTTAGGAGAAGATTTGGCTTGTAGTGTCAAGGTGGTTAGTTCCTCAAAAGTCTAGGGTTGTCAGTCGGTTTGGGAAGACTGGCTTGGAGGGTCAGGTGCTTTATAATTCAAGGTGTTTGAATTAGTATATTAAAGCCTTCTGAATGAGGGGGCTGGATGTAACCAAGTTAGTGGTGAACTAGGATAAATCTATGTGTTCAATTATTTATGCTTTCATTGTTTGTTGCCTCTGAACTCGATTGCTTCTTATCTAAGTAATTCATAAAAACCAACCAACCTTCATCAAATTAGCAAAAAGTTATCAACTTTGTCAAACACAATTCAACCCCCTTCTCATGTTTGCACCTTCAATTGGCATCAGAGCTCGATCTCAAGGCTGAACACTTTACAGTGTTTGAGGAAAGATCTAAGGGTTCAACCTGTCTAGATTCTGACCTATGAAGGAAGCAAACAAGTTCAAGAAGCAAAAGCCAACCTCCTAGTAAAAAAGTATGAGTTGTTCAAGATAGAAGAAGATGAAGACATTGAACCAATGTTTTCCATATTCCAAACTCCGGTCTCATGATTAAAGATGCTTTAGAAGAGTTATACTGCTGCTGATCATGTGAAGAAGATACTAAGAAATATATTAAATAGTTAACATTTTTAAACTAGTGTATTGTTAAATAGTGTATTGTTAACATTTTTCTAAAAATAAATGTTAAAAAATTTATACTATAAGTACGAAAATAATTATTAATTTAAACTTAAATTAGTTTTTTTTTAATTTATATCTAGAGAAATGTTCGAAACAAAAAATACATGTTCACATTTTTAATTTTATTTTAACATTTACATAAATATATCAAAATTAATAACTTAAAAATATATAAATATATCAAAATTAATAACTTAAAAATATATTTCATTTAAAACTTTGTAAGATGATTCTATTTTTTCTGGCTTCCGATCAAACCCTTCCGTCAAATTTTTCTTATTGGGCTAGCATGGTCAAACAAACTTTTACTTGTCCTCTCTTTGGCGTGTGTGTATATAATGCATCAATAACTTTACAATTTTAATAGTAATATTTCATTCAAGTGATCAATCTGTTTAGCTGAACATAAGAAATAAAACAACAATTACACAAAATGCCTAATTGCTGAATAAATTAAAAATATAAACACCTAAATTCAAGATTTATAAAACACTTTATTTAAAATAACTTTGAAAATCAACGTTAAATTGAGAGAAACTAAGAAACTAATTAATAATGACTCATAAGACTCTAAAAACTACATGTGATGAGGAACTAGTAGTTATCACATAGTCATAATAGTAACCACTTATGCTATTAATTCTAGAAGGACCAAAGAGGTCGTTTGAAGAAGTTGCAATGATGTATTAGTTAAAACATAATTTTTTAGATTTAAAAGAGGTTTTTATATGTTTCTCCTTTTGACACGCAACACAAAATTTGTCCTTCACAAATTTGAGCTTATGTAATCATTTACTAACTCTTTTTAAACTAGTTTATTGACATGGTCAATGTGATTTTGAGTCATTCTCCTATACCATAATCAAATGTCTTCCGTTTTAGAAAGAAGACATTAAAATGACTTACGAGAAACTTCATCTATGTCTAACATACATATGTTTTCATCTACATATCAAATGAACTTAATTTACTTATCATTTTTGTGACATTTGTGCAACAAAAGATGTAACACCCTAAATCTCAAAATATATAATCTCTTTAATATTTATAAGTATTTAAGTTATTCAAGACTATTAAAATTGTGGGTTTTCAAGAACAGGCAAATGATATCATAATTCATATATACAACTCATACATAATTATTTGAAAATTTCATAATAATAAAATTTGACTTAATGCCTAACATTTGAGAGCTACAAAAGTTTGACGAGATTGATTTTAAGAAAAATAGTAAAATACAATATATATCTCAACCTGATGTCACCTATCATAGCGTACAATATCTTAAAATAAACGACGATCAGACCAAAATAGTCTTCGGGGAAAACTTCCACTTCACTCCAAAGAACTCAAACATAGAAACTCAATTTTTTTTCTTATGTTTTTTCAAGCCTTTAATCTCAACTATTTACCAACTTTTCTCTATTTTTTAAAAATTCTAAAATTCTCTCTATTTATATTTGGCTAAATACCACCCGTGGTCCCTTAACTTAAATTTCAGTTAACGATTTAGTCCGTTATCTTTTTTTTTTCTTCCCGATTTGATCATTTATGTTTTTAAATAATTTCAGCGTTACCCTTTAAATGGGGTTCCGTTAATAAAAAGTTAAGAAATTCCTTTTCCGTTTTCAGAAAAAGTTACCCTTTATGTTTTGGAAATATTTCAGAAAAATGTTCAAAGTTTGTTCTAAGTTTGGTATAGGATTGATTCCTCAAAACTGAAGCTATGGGATATTTGTACTCTATAGACATCACTTCAGATCAGTGACAATCGTTCTTAGAGGTTTGATGAACATATGCAATGATCCAGATGAGGGATTTTTTAATTTTTTTCTTAACGGAACACCACTTAAAGAGTAACGCTGAAATTGTATCACATCAAATCACAGTTAACAAGAATCATCAAAGTAAAATATCAATACAATCCACAACATCAAAATAAGTCAACCTACAAATCAAGTAATATTATACATGCTCGTATACTCTAGACTTCTCATCTTTCTTTAGTATCATTCTACTCTGAAGTACTTAAGTTGATCTAATACTATGCTGCCATCCTGGGCCTTGTCCTTACGGACAATTTGAGTTGGTTTTTTTTTTTTTTTTTTAAATTCCCGTATTTAGTATTAGTACTTGTACTTATAATTGTTAATTTCATAATCCCACTAATTATTGGCCTCAACCCATATATTGGAGGGACAAAAAATTTAATAGTTA
>JBBPBQ010000004.1:13799755-13854184 GCA_037974755.1 Cicer yamashitae | reverse complement strand
TTTTTTTTTTTTTTTTTTTTTTTTTTAAATTCCCGTATTTAGTATTAGTACTTGTACTTATAATTGTTAATTTCATAATCCCACTAATTATTGGCCTCAACCCATATATTGGAGGGACAAAAAATTTAATAGTTATTAGGGTCCAGAAAAGGACTCCCCTAGAGCTAAAAAGCTCCTAAAATTTTGTGGGCTAAGTGGGGTCAATGGACTCACTTTTTCAAATTTATCTTTTGATTTTTTTTCAAAAAACAATTTCAACAAATTTTTTTTGATTTTTCCGAAAAATAAATTTTTTCTTCAAAAATTTTCCGATAAAAAATGATTTACAATTTTTTATTTTATTTTTTTCTCGAAATTCTTTTGATTTGAAAAAAAATAATTTTTGATTTTTCTCACAAAATTTTTCAAAAAAAAAATGCTTTAATATTATTTTTTTGATAATTTTTTGAGAAAAATAAAATTTTAAATTTCTTTTAAAAAGAATTATAAATTAACAAAACATTGAGTTTATGAACCCTTACTTAGACCCACAAAAAATAATAAAATAATAGATGAAAGATTTAAAAAATTATTTAAATAAGAGACTTAATATTAAAACTTTAGTAGATGATTTTTTAAGAAGGACTTTAGACTGGAGGCTTTATATTGACGGCTCTACTCGTCCCGGTACGATAGCCATCCGATCTCATGTTGGATTAGTCTTGAAATGTTTAAACAAGCTCTTCCAAATGCATGATAAATGATCTCTCATGCATTTGTATAGGTGTGTATGTATCGGTAAACCAACAACTTCCACTTCATAGATATACGGTGTAGCAATCAGAATCACAACTTTCTTGAACATTTTTGGGTTTTGACTTTTTCATTAAATTGGGAAGCATTCTAAAACCAACATGACACAATTTGTCAAAATGCTGAACAATTTGCATTTAATGCTATCACGTCAACAAAACAATCATGGTATGATGCCACACGCCCCTCTCCATTTAACTTTATTCATGTTTATTTTACCAAACTTTAAAATAACGAAATTTTTAAGTCAAAAAAAAAAAATAATAATAATAATAATAACGAGAAATCTCCTGCTTTATGCTGAAAATATCTTAGTGTGTTAATCGGTGAATGTTTAGATCACACACACTTCAAAAACGAAATTCAAAAGAGAAATTCAACTTTCATACGTTAAATTGCGGTGCAACAATATTTAAAGTTGCATGCAACTTTTGATATTATAAAAAATAAATAAAAATATAGCTTCAATCATAATAGCAGATATAATAAATAAAAAAAAAAAATCGCATATCTTTAATTAAATTTTTTGTATATTGCTATATTTTAAGTGACACACTTGAAGCATAGTCACCACTTGATGATATTATCCACATTAGTGACATGAATGCAAAATGGGGTATACAGAGAAGACCTTGATACCCTCAGCAAAAAACCTTAGAAACAGTGTTTTATGTTTTTTAGTGGATACCCTTTTGATTACATGTTTTGCTTCTTGTAGCAGTAATATGTATGATGATCCACTATCAGCAGAACCTCCACCATCATTTGTCGTATTGGTTCTGTTTACTCTGTGCAACAGTAGACACCCTTTTGGATGTTCTTTCAGAAATATGATAAATTGTTTTACTTTTGCACGTGAATAGCTCATTCCTCACCTCTTCTTATCCCCTTTGGTCCTACAAGATACAAAAGTGTACATATATGCTACAGTTCTTAAATCAAAGAAGAAATGTTTTGTTTCTCATTAAGGTTATGTGTTTTATGTCTATAAATTTATAAAATTTCAATTTTCTTTTTCTTTGAGTCTATATCATTAGTGGGAAAATGAAAAAGACAGCATTAACATCATCATGTTAATAATTTCATAATAAGGACTGATATTATCATACTAAGGTTAGGTACTATTAGATCTAAACGAAGTGATTGGTGTACAGTGTATATTGATTTTGATTTTGTATCATAAAAAAAAAATAGAAATTTCTCCAACTCTAAAATTTTATTGGGTATAGTAAAATCATCCTATGTTATTTTTTTTTTATGAATTTAATTTTTATATACCGTTAATGTAAAAAGTGTTTATGCTGTCAATGGTTGTGTTCATAATAAAAAAATTTATACTAACGACGGACATAGTAATTAAACTCTTTTTATATTTAATTAATTTTGAATTAATTTTGATTCTTATGGTTTTAAATTGCATTTGACAACCGCAGTTGCTACCATAATATTGTAGATTTTGAGGATTTAAGCTGCATCAACCACATTTGTCCACATTTTCTAAGCAATGTAACCACATTAAAAATATGATCACAGCATTCACCAACAGGATAAGTACGCGGCGAAATGTGAAAAAAGCAAACTGTTTATTTGTTCTGTACAATGGACGTAAGTTTAAATTATTTTGATATATAATATAGTATAATAAGGCCAAGTAATGAACATCAATATGCTTCTAAAACTCATACATGTCCAATATCATGGACAAGTACAATCATTGGATGGATCATATATATAGAAAAGGTAGAAGAAGGAACATAAGAGTTATTATTTATATATATATTTATAATGGAAATTGGAAAATCGTTTCATCTCATTCATGAAACATGATTAATTAACTCTGCAGAGAATCATCTTTGAGTTGAGATGGAACCTCATTAAAATCTGCCATGTTGCAACCAAAAGAGTTACCAATTTGCATGTCAGATACCATTTTTCTAAGATCAAAAGTTTCTTCCTTGAGTCTTGCATTCTCTTGAACAACTCTGTCATGTGAATCAGAAACATGGTTGAGTTTGTCAATAAGGTTGTGATTCTCAGTTCTGAGTCTAACAACTTGTGACCAGAGTTCATCCAAGTGTTTCTGTTTCCTCATCCTTGATCTTCTAGCTGATTCTCTGTTCGATATCATTCGTCGGTGCCTCCTTTCGTCGAGGACGACGTTGAATTGAAGCTCGTCCGCTTCGTCGGAAGTTGTTGAGTTGCTGCTTAGACATGATGGAGGAGCAAATTCAAGGCCTGCTGATGGGAAATGGAAATTTGGTAAGTTGGTTAAGAGACTATTTAGATGAAAATTTGGGATGTCACTTTGTGGCAAGAGATAGTTTGGTTGAATTTGAAATGAATTTTCATGAGTTAGATTATGAACTCCTCTCATTTCATTGGGAACCATGATTTTGAAGATATTATTAGACTTTAAGGTTTTGTTTGAAAATTAATATGGTAAGAGTTTGATATGTGAGGAATGTTGTGTTAGAAATGGGTTGAATTTATAGGAAGGTGATGAAAGTAAAGTGGGGTCAGTTTGAGGAAAGAGTAATAGTGCTTAGGGCTTACATGAGATGAAGTTGAACAATAATTGGGAAGTGCTGTTTGTGTATGTATGTGTGTATGAGATATACATCAAAGGGAAAGTTTTTGGCCGCTTTTTATGGTATAAGTGGCTATGTCGAGTCCATGTCATAAAGTTTTTGGTTATATATCTTAATCTTTTACGTTTGTGGCTATGGATATTATTACTATTACTGGATGTAATTTGTTATTTATCTGTTCAAATTACTCATTTCCAATAGCTTTTATAGAAATTCATGGTTTGATGCACCTGCACCAGAGGATTTACTTAAAAGAGTTTCACAATTATTTTTATTTTAAAGTTAGAGGGCAAAAGCAACCCATAGTAGAAATGACATCTTATCTATGTTATTACTTTATAATTGCCGTTTATCATGTATCGTCCGTATAAAATAATATTATTAAAAGTAAATAAAAGAAAATAGTTTGAGAGGACTAAGCCAATCTTTAAAAGATTACTCGATACTTTTATATATATATATATATATATATAATTAGTAATGTTATGTCACATCACAATAGTAAATAAATTATAACTTAAATTTTAAGTAAATTAACGTTATATCAATTTGAGTAGAATTGAATTTGGAACGTTTAAGGTTTCAGATTTAAGTCATGTGAATAAAACTTCGCTAAAATTGATTAGCTATATTGCTTACTTGACGTTGATTAATCATAAAATGGAAAGGACAAGATTAAAAGTCTATGATAATTTTTTTTCCGCTAATAAGTCTGAGTAATTACACCATATGTGCATACTAATTAAATTCTTAAATTCTAATAATTTGGTCTATAGTAAAAAGGGCAGGCAAAAGCAAAAGGTTAGGTTTTAATTATGTGGACACGGTGAAGTTGGTAATGTTGAGTTATTATTGCGAGCAAATGATGACCAATGTGATCTATAATCGAGGCTTGATATAAGTAACACAATTTTTGAGCACCTAAAAATGGTGCTAATGTGAATCCAATAGGAGAGTTATTTATCTTGGGGTCCCTACCCAATTTCATAAGCAATTTTGAAAATTAAAAACTCTTCGAGCCAATAATTCCTTATGATAGATGACGCAAAGAAGACCAGTTTAAAAGAGGCCAAAATTGATATTTTATGGTCATTAATAATTTAATATTATAATTTGGATGACTCATGAACCACTGACATAAATCAATTGAAGGAACCTATGTTGGAGCATTTGTTTTTTTTAAGCAAGTAACATCTTGTACCTAAATTATAGTCATTTTATCATATAAGTAAACCTTTGTATTAACCAGAGTAAAGCAAAACAATCGCACAAAGTGAACTTTGATCAAACTAATTTTCCTATTAACTTACTATAAAAATTGAAATGGCAACAAAAATTCAGAGAAAAAAAGGCAAAATCTGACTTTAATTATATCGCTAAATATTAGATACGTCAAATTTAGAGACTTATTTTTTTTCATCTCTAATTTATGTGTTATTACAAGTTTTTGTAATAGTTCATTTGTTTAACTTCTTGGGGGCTTATTGTATTCTGCATCTACAAAATGCTTTGTCATGATTGTGGAAAATAATGTTCCTCTAGTATTACCTTATAGAAATTTTATTTAAAATGACAACTATTAACAATTTTGATGATAGCTACATTTATTGATATAATAAAATGACTTGCGTTTATGACTATATATGCTTTTCCTTTCTATCTCACTTTAGAATTTTAATGCTTTACGTTAAGCTATCTCCAAATTCATTGGATGAGAACTGAATAGCACTATGTTCATTAAGCCAAGTAGTAACACTTATTAGAACAAGTTTATGGTTTTACACATGTCTCAAGAACACTGTAATAACCATCACAATTTATAAGTGTCTTCATCATTCAGGTTTACTCAACAAAGTGTTTGTGTTCACAACATATCAGAAGCTGCCAAATCTGTTTTTCTAAAAAATTGTACTTTAAATTTTGTATGCTTCACATTCTTGTTGTGCCTAAAATACCTTATTAATCCTATCTCATTTAAGGCAACAAAAAGTAGCAGTATCTTTTTAATAGGCGTGATATGAATTAATATTGTTATTGATGATAGCTTTGTTATTTTGCTATCTGGCTCTTCTTATGGCCCACTTGCATGACATGATAATGAAAATATAGATATAGGTAAAAAGATTGCATGACATGATAATGAAAATATAGATATAGGTAAAAAGATTTAATCAAAAGAGTTTTTGGAAAATTTATGCCCAAATGATTTGTCAACAATGTTTTTTTTAAGACAACATTTACGAGGGTTGTTAACGCTATTTAGGGCCCGTTTGATGGACAGGATAACTATGATACACGTATCCTATCTTCTTCCTAATCCTTTGTTTGATGCAGGATATGATACGCTAATCAAATTTTTTAAATAATGAGGTTGCAGCCGCGTTATCTTATCCTTAATTTGAGTTAGGATAAAATAATCCGTATTGTTCGCGTTTCTCTCTTCCTCTAGCCTCAATGTTCGAGTCTCCTCTGTGGGCACTCTTCCATTTTTTTTATTTTATTCTATAACAATATAAAAAATTGATGAAAAATAATAATTATTTTCTTTTCGATACAATGTTATGATAGTAATGGCTTGTTTAATTGTGTTTTACTTTTTAGTTTTTGAAAACTATTTTATAAATAAATTTTAAAAAATTGTTTTTAAAAAGAAATTTTTAAAAAAATTGTTTGCTAACTTTAATTTTTAAAACAGTATTTAACTAGAGAATTAAAAAAACTGAAAAATAAAAAGTAAAACACCATTTATCTGTTTTGCTTTTTTAGTTTTAAAAAGTATAATATTAAAAATAGTTTTACAAAATAGTTTTTAAAAACAAGTAATCAAAACAAATTGTTTAGTTTTTAAATTTTAAAATACTAAAATTACTTATAAATTATTTACATTTTTATGATAGTGAGTCATTATTCAATTGTGATAGATAGAGAAATCACAATTTTTATGATAGTGAGTCATTCTTCAATTGTGATGGATAGAGAAATCACAATTTTTTCAAATATATAAAATTACTTCATAAATTATGTACATTTTTTTTAGCATTTTTGTTTATTTATAAAAAATTATATGAATGTTATTTTGAAAGAAAAAAAATTAAATAGATTATAAGGACAAATTCGTCATTTTATCAAAATATAAATCATATCATCTTGTTATCCGTTGTGTATCAAACACTGAATAGGATAAACTAATTTTATCAAGTTTGTTATCATGTGCACATCAAACACAGGACATGATAACTCTTTATCCTACCCATATCCTATCCTGTCTCTATCCTACTTCTTATCCTATCCTGTGTCTATCCTATCCGGTCCATCAAACGAGCCCTTAAGGTAAACACAGTGTTTTTTTTAAAATAAAAAGTGTTGTCTAATGTAACATATAACAATGCGTTTTAAAGAAAAACGTTGTCTAAGTGACCTATAATAGCACTTTTTAAAGATAAGTGTTGTCTAATGTAATCTACAACAGCACATTTTAAAGAAAAGCGTTGACTAATATAACTTATAATAGCGCTTTTTAAATATATACGTTATCTAATGTAACCTATTAAAGAATATAGTTCTTTTAATCAAAACATCCACAATTTTATATTAATGCTATCCATGCATAGAAGTTGTATCTCTTATATAAAACAAATTTTTTGTTATATATATCATCAGATTCGAAACATTCTCCACCATATTTGATAACATATAGTCTTAGATGCCTAAGCCAACTCATGCGCGCAACCTTGTTACAAACATGACTAATTACATTAACTGAGCGACCAATATATACTGTCAAGGATAAAACAATCAATACTATAGTCAAGGATAAAACAATTAATATATACAACACTGAATTAACAATTCGTTATATGATTTTTAATCTGAACAAGTATTGACATCAATCTTCCTTAACTTTAGTTAATTGATCGTTAGAGTAACTCAGATATTTGAATTCATCAAAGTACTACAAAATATAATGCAACTAAGTTAAAATTAATCAAATAAAAATATTAAATATTGAAATAAACTATATAGAATAGAATTAAAATACTGTATTTGGAATCACATTTTGATTAGAAGTGACAATCTCTTTCATGAACCTCATAACATAGTACCCACAATATATCCCTTTTTTTGACGATGACACTAGACAAACAAAAATATATACATCAATGCAATGATTTATATGACAACTTGAATCTCATGTTAATTTTATACGACAAAATTTTTGTAACAATATTTATAATCATACACCAATTGTCATAGGTAGCTATATAAAACATGTATTGGTCTCCACATAATCTTGTTCGATTTATTCTTCGAAACTTGAGCTCCCTTTTTAGCGTCGAATATTTAGATAGCTCTAACAAATATATATAAATGAATATACTTGGAATAACCACACACAAACAACCACATATATTATACATGTTTTGATACAATTATATACATACATGTCAAACATAAACTTCAATTTTGAGTGATTTGTATATCACCATGTACTAAATCCAAATAATAAACTATTTCTAATGTGGCATTAATGAAAATCAACACCGAGTGGCTCTCCTATATAAAAAAAAAAAATTCAATAAGCAAATCAAGTATAAAAAAAAAAATATACCATAAACATTTAAATTTGAAAGAAAATCTAACCCAAAATTATATGGTATAATAAACAACTTATCTAGATGATCTTTATTGTCCATCAATATGTTAACTACATAATCTTTGACCTGAGTTGGATCATTTTCAAACATGGATAACTGACGGGGATATATAAAGGAGAATTTGTTGACCAATTGACGCGGACACACCAATTTTTCACACAACATTGAATGAAAATATAACATCAAGTATTTATTGATACAAAAAAATAATTCATTCATCTAAATTTATTTGGGATACCTTATATATAAGGAGATAACATAAGCACTTATTTCTGATGTTTGAAAAGCTTTATCATTTGCTCCATACTAATAATTTCTACCTAAGAAACACCAAAAATATCTTTCTCCATTGGCATTTCATGCATGTCCACATCCATAGGTATATTTGTTTCTACAAATGTTTCAAGACACTACATAAATTGAGAAGTAGGTGCATAATCGTTTTTTAGGAGAAGACTTTTGAAGTCTTGATTTTGCAAGATCTTGCTTTGGCGTTGCAGCCTGCATGTTGCTAGGTTCAACCTTCTCATTTTGTCTGACTTGTTGCAGTTTTTGTGTTTGAATCTAAAATATCGTGAAATTAAGTTAGTTAATGATTAACTAATTAATGCTTAAATAGTAAAACGTCAATTAAGTGGTTGTCCATAATATTCCTGTTTACAATATATATCAATATACCTACTTTTTTGACGTGATTAACTTGTTTACCTTAACATCCTTACCATTTAATTTGGATTTTAGAGTCTAAAAATGTTGTAAAAAATTAGAAATTTCAAAGCAAAATAAAAAACAATATAGCACTACATAGGTTGAAATAG
Source organism: Cicer yamashitae (assembly GCA_037974755.1). Classification (NCBI taxonomy): domain Eukaryota; kingdom Viridiplantae; phylum Streptophyta; class Magnoliopsida; order Fabales; family Fabaceae; genus Cicer; species Cicer yamashitae. Next base: position 13,845,331 of record JBBPBQ010000004.1, on the reverse strand, counting down.
TAAGTGAAAGAGGAATGCTATGACTAATATGTTTTTTAACATACCTTAGCATCTAGAGAAATAGATTTATTGGCCATGCCACATATGATCTTATGCCTCTCCCATCCACTTTGCATCCCCAACTTCATCAGGTATAGGCAATGGAGCATGCAACTCTAAAGTAATATCAATTGAGACTCTCGCATAGCCAACAGAGAGTGGTTTATGCTGTGGTATGTCTCCCAAAATATTGTACACATTTTCATTAGAAACCACACGGTAAGTAAGAAATGACAAATAGAGTACATAAGACGAAATACCCTAAATCAATAATCAATATAAAGCTATTAATGAACTTTTTAGTTAGCATGATCGTCAATTATTAAATAGACTCCAGTATTTTAATTCATTAATTAATTACATCGAGAAAGTTATTTGAAACAATAAGATTGGAACTAACTTTGTCGCTATGAGTTAGCACATTTTGTGGACAACTTTCAGAATTTTTTTTTATAATTATCCTTCTTTCGCAAGTAACGAAGTTCGGCAGTTAGTTCTTGTATCATAACAAATAATTCTGCATTACTTGAATTTTTGTCTTTTTGAATGTGATAATAGTCTTTTGGCAAAAAGAGATTTAGTGTCTGAACAGTGATGAAAACAGAGTTGTGATCTTACTTCAAATTTGGTAAAACTTGAACATGAGCAATAAATCAGTAGTTAAAATTAATTAATGTAAATGATGAAATATTTTTCTTATAAAATGTTATAGAGACTTGCAAACATGAGAAGGTGCGATTTAGTGACAGAAAGTAGAGGATCGAACAGGGTTTCTTGTTTATGAGTTTCTCGTTTATGGGTTCTGGTGTTTGCGTTTCTGGGTTTATTGCGTTTGCGTTGTGTTTTTGGGTTTATCGATTTCTGGGTTTTTGCGTTTCTGGGTTTGCGTTTCAGGAAAAAGAAGAAGCTATAAGGGTCGGTTTATGTGTTTCTGGAATTCGAGTTTTTGGGTTTCTCGTGTTTCTGATTTCTATTGTTTCTGGTTTCACGATATGATCAAGTTTCTCTTTGTAAGGTTTCTGAAGGCAACATGCAAAGAAGAGATGATCGAGGAAGATGAAGGGTTTAACCAAGAAGACGATCGAAGAAGTGGTTTTTGCTGGGTGCGATTTCGTTATATTGTTTTTTAATTTTTGTAAATATTTTTTTATTTTGGTTTACTATAGACTTCCTATAGATAGTGCTTTTCTGTTTTTTAAGAAAAGCGTTTTCGAAGGTTCGTACAAACATTTTTTTTTATAAGACTTAAGATAGAGCTTCTATAAAAAACGCTTTCTAAGGTTCACCAAAAAATTTCTTTTTTTTTTTTTTTTTATAAAACCTAAGACAACGCATTGCTGAAAAACACTTTCTAAGGTTCACCAAAAAATTTCATTTTCTTTTATAAGACCTAAGACAGCGCTTTGCTGAAAAGCGTTTTATAATGTATATATTTATGGCAGCGTTTTATTAAAAAATGTTGTCTAAGAGACTATCCGAAAGTTTCGTGTTTTTCAATACATATAACAATAATACTATTTCAAAAAAGTGTTGTAATAAGAGCACTATGCATATTTATTTTTGTTATAGTAATTTTATACGGTGTCGCAAATCTGATATCCAAATAATACTGAAGAATCTAAGGGACTAACATTATTGTTTTATGCTTTAAATGCTCTGTCCCTGAAGGATCTTCTCAATATTTCTTGGATGGAAGTGGCCACTATTGAGGCTAATATTATTGTTAAATAGTTTACTGAATTTTAACGATATATACTTGTCAGGTGATTTCCCACTATTGAACTTTCCTTAAACTAATCTGATAAGGGTGAAGTACAAGATGGTTGGTAAAAGAAAAAGGGAAAAAAAGTTAGATAATGGTGAAGTACAATTAAAGAACATTGATAAACCATCTGTGTTGAAGTTTATGTGGAAGAACCTTTGTAAATCCGTTGTACAGATACGAATTCCTACAACAGGATGTTGGAGTTCAAATATTTTGAAAAATCTCACGTTGTCCAATATAGTAAGAGAATAAAGGTAATATATTGTGTCATCCAATTATAATTCGGCATGAAATCAAATAGTTAATTAACTTCTATTGATTAAAAAATTATATAATATGATGCGACACATTGAATGGTTAAGACGAAATAAAAGTGTAAAATTATTTTAAATTATCAAAGCACTATCTTTGCACTCGAACCATAAAGGAGGAGGTAGGGTGCATTGAGATCGGCACCACCATCCCTGATATTTTAATTGTGTGCCCTGTGCAAGTCATGAAATTATTGTCATATATATATATATATATATGACTTGCACAGGGCACACAATTAAAATATCAGGGATGGTGGTGCCGATCTCAATGCACCCTACCTCCTCCTTTATCGTTCGAGTGCAAAGATAGTGCTTTGATAATTTAAAATAATTTTAATATGTATGATGTCCTCATATGTTTTATATTGTTTGAATATGTTATTAAGTGAATTAAACATTTGATCTACAATATATATAAAAAATAATGAATTCTAAAAGACTCCTTATTGGACTCAAGATTTAATTGCGTCAAATTCAGAAGAATTTTCTACAAAAAGTAAGTAACAAATTTGTCTCTTGTCATAAATAATGATGAGATTTTTTTTTTTTGAAGAAAAATGATAGTGAGTTAGCACACTATAAGATAATAAAATATTTTTTTTACTGAATAAAAGGGTTAAAAACTCAATTTATATTAAAAATGAAAGAATAATATATTATAATATGATCAAATAATTTTTTATTTAAAACTATTTTAATATGATTATATAATTTTTTATTAAATATCTTAAACTAAAAATGAGTCAGTTAAGTGTGTCTCTTATATACTTAGTAAAAAAAAATTGCCCTTAAAAATTTGAGGCACTATACAACCGCACCTCTCGCACAGCCTCAGAGCCCCTTTAGAGATCGAAAACACTTTAAGATTGTATCGGATTTTTTTCTTTTCTTTTATATTTTTGAAGTTTGGCTTAGAGAAATTTTGATAAAAGAATCAACTTTGACTTATAAAAAAATCAAGTCAATGATCTATTGATACAATTGAATTACGCAAGATATTGAATAATATATTGACATTGATTGACATTAACGTAGGATGTGCACTGAGATTATGTTGATTACTAAAGAAATTTTTGAGAAAGTCAACATGGAAATTGCACCATAAGTTTTCAACATGAGTTTTTATGTAGAAATTATTGGTGTGGTTTAGTTTCAAGTGAAATGTACTCTTTAGTGGAGTATGAAAAACTCTTAAGGTGGTTTAACTTCAAATGATATAATATACTCTTTATAGAAGAATATGATAGTCTTTTGTGTAACACTCTAAATTTTAATTGATAAATTTTAAACATTAAGAGTTATTTATGCTAGTTAATTTTAAACTTTAAAAGTCAGTTGAGTTAATTGTTATATGTTTACATTTAATCAATTAACAAATAAATAGTATTAATGGATAGAAAAGAGATTAATCGATTTGGATAAGTTGGATATTTGATTAACATGCGGCTTAATACTAGAAAATTGCATTTTTAATCAATTAATCAATTAAAGAATGTTATTAATCAATTAATATTTGATCAGAATTCGAAATTTACAGTTTTTCATAGTCTAATGTAGGTGTAGCCAATTTTATATCTTATGAAAAATCATGTCATTCATCTCACAACTTATAATCAAACCAATAACAATAAAACTTAATGCAATTCAATAGAATGAATGCACAAATAAAGGAAATTAAAACGTATTAGATTGATTTTGAACATTAATTATGGTATAGATCTAAAAGGTTGTCTTTATGGATCTGATATACTAGGAATTTAATTTCTATTACAAAATTAGATGAAGTTGTTTTAATTTTAAAATTAATTACGATGGGTTCTCACTATACTGTAATTTTCTAACATCTTAATTATCTTTAGGTAGCAAATTGGTCATTTAATCTATCAATATAAAGAGTTTTATTACTAGCTAGTTTGGTTAGTTATGTCTAGTTATCTTGATTTAGAAATTAAAATTTAAAAAAGAAAAAATGAAAAGAAAAGAAGAAATACTTTTTCATGGATCCATAAATTAAACGTCCATCGCGAAAACAGAGTTTGTTGTACGCAAATTATACTTGTATCGTTGTACGGATATATGCTGCTATACAAAATGGTAGTATAAAATAGTTGAATCCTTCGTATATACGCACAAAGTTATCTAGTGATTACATAAAACATTAATTTAGAGGTTGCACAAAGACATAATGGATAAGACTTAAAATATACATAGCATAGATTGAATAATCAAAAGTGTTAGGTATGAATTTCAATGATACCTTTTCTTTTCTTCATTGCCAAATCTTCCAATAACAGTTAGTAGAACGACATCTAGCCAGCATTTACTGTCGAGATACCGTAAGGTGGCAATCTGGCAGTTAATGTCAATATATAAATCTTATCTAAATAGGGAACACATTATAAACAATAATATGTACCTTTGGATTGGGTTGTTTACAAATATGTAGAAAGTATACATCAAAAAGGATATTGTATAAAAGAAAAATATTTAGTGGTCACAACCCACAATTAATCGAACTAATTCAAAAATAATTTGAATTAAATTTGAGTTAAAAATTAAATTTGTTAAATAAATGAGTTGAATTTGAATTTTGTATATATTATCAATGTCAATTTTATATAATTAATTTTATATAATTTTATTTTTGTATGAAATAAATTTGACTTAGGAGTTATACAAAAAATTTAATTTGGGTGTTAATATTAAAATACTTGAAAAATAATATTGAACATATTGTAAATGTTATTTTAAAATGAAATAAAAATTATTTAAAAAACTAATATTAAAAAGTTTTTTATATTATTTCAAAACTAAATTATTTAGAAACTTTTTAGTTCTTTATATAAAAAAGTTCTTTATATTAAAAACTAATATTAAAAAGAGACATACAACTTTATTATGTAGAGAAAAATCAAATTCGATCTTTAACATAATAAAAAAGTCGTTAACATGTCTAAGGTGAAATGTTACATTTGTTGTTCTAATAATGTACTTTCGATGATAATATTTATAGTTATAAATACTTGTGTCATTCAAAAGTTAGAAACAATGTATATAATTCTTATTTATACTATAAAGGTAAAAAAATTGTTTTAATTATTATATTATTGCTCAAAGGTTGTTATTTAATTGTGTTCAATATTTAGAAATTTCACACTCAAATTTTACTATTGAAGTCCCACATTAAAATATTTAATTATATTCACTATTTAGAAGTACACCACCAACACGTGAGACAATCAAGAGTAATGAGAAAATTGATTACGAAGGTTAATCTTTGAGTCTAGTTTAAATTATATGTGCTCTAGTTAATTCTTTTAATAAATTTTTGCTAATATTGTAACTTATAGTTGAAGGAACACATTTTTACCTTTTAATTTTTTTGTCTTTTGATTCATTTCATTCAAACTATCGAGCTCAACTAAGTTGTGGTGAACTTGAATCAAATTGAGTTCGAACTAAAAAATAAATTTATGACAAATTCGAATCGAATTTTGAACTGAACTAATTTTTATAGAGTCGGGTTGAGTTGAAAGTTCGACTCAATTTCAGCCCTAGTCACAACCTTAAATAAATATTATGGAAGCGCGCGCAAAAAAATATACATATAATTTTGTTATTTTAAATATATACATTTTTTAATTTTTTTTATCTTCTACCTTTTATCTTTTTTGTGAGTGTACCTAAATGATACTACTAAGTCTTTGTGCCACAATAGACTCGCTCTATATAAAATGTGGAATGCAATGTACTTCGTGCGGATGAAGTTTATTAATTTATTTTAAAATTAATATATTAAAATGTGACTTAAAAAGTTGAAGCCATACAAATTTTTTAGGCGCATACATAAAATATATATTATTTAATATTTTTTTCAATAATAATAAGTTATTCTCTTCTCTTTGTCTTTTTTCATTTTATGTATGTCTAAATAATTTATATTTGTAATTATGTCTATATAAATGTTGCTCATGTTAGTGTTAGACTCCCATAAAATTTATTAAAATAATAAAAAGAAAGAAAAATAATTTTTATAAAATAAAATGCATTTTTAGACAAAAAAAATGCAAAATAAAATATGAAACCTTTTTAAATCTATGACAATCTGTAATTAAAATTAGACTCCTCAATCATTCTAATAAAGACATTACTTTACCTTTGACCCAAAAAAAAAAACGTTTCTTTACCAAAGTGACCTGAAATTACACATGTATAATAAACTAAAATATTTGTCCGCCTAAAAACCTTAATTAGTATGATAAAGGTCTTTTTATCTTTGATTTTAAATAATTCAATACATTCAAAATCAACCGAAAAAAAAGTGGGAGCTGATAAAAATTAAGAGATTAATTGTAAATATTTTCGCGTTTGCTAACAAGTAGGTTATATCATTCGTTAACTACCTAACAAAATGAACATTAGAGTTTGTAAATGAACCAGAAAAACACTTGCAATATTTCACAGTAGCATATAGTTCAAAGACCCAAAATTTTACATGTATATTAAACTAAATTATTAGTGAGCCTAAAACATTTACTTTGCACAAATGTTGGTTCGGTTTTGAAATCCTATTTTAGAAAAAACACTTTTCCTTAAGACACAGATTTTTTAAGTGTGACTAAATTTCATATTAATGAGAATCTATGGTCTAAAAATACTCGAAGTCTTATCGAGAGTCTAAAATCCAATAATTATTTTTGGTACGTAACATACTTTTTTTTATGCTAAGACTAAAATCCAATAATTAGAATAGGTTACAAAAAGTAATCTTATAAAGCCGGTGATTTATGCCTTAGATATGATTAATGGTGATAGATTTGGGTAGTATATATACGAGGTTTTATATTCAATTTTAGGCTTCATTTTGTATATAAAAAACAAAAAATTGATTAATTTAGTGCATTATTAGTCAGAACAGAACCTCTTTTGTCTGTTTTAGATTACTTGGGTCCTTTTAAGGTTAGATGCAAACAGTTGAGACCAATTACGTGAAATTGATGGCCTACATAAACTACTGACAAATACTGTACATGAGCAAAACTAAAAAAAAGGAATAGTTGAAATAAACAGGAAGGTACTGTTCATATGTGTTCACGGTTGGCCAATCTTTGTGGTTGCTTTGTATTTCTTCAAGGTGTACGGAAATGGCCCCCTTCCTTCAAACACGAAACTTTATTTTTTAAAAGAATTTAAAAACTGATTTTAATATATTTAAAGGTTATAGTGACTATTCATTTTGACCCTTAAAAAAATACAAAAGACAGATAAGTCTATGATAAAAAAAAAATTAGTATTAGTCTTTTACAAAAATAAAATGAGAATTTAATTTGAGCCACTATCTATCATTAAATTGTATGTGATTGGATGATGTAGATTGTGAAATATAAAAAGATGATTTAGACATTAATAAACTTTATTATGTAGTATTTAACAAAAATATAAAAAGATAATTTAGTTTTTGTAATGTTACAAAACACACAATCACAAAGACGAGAAAAGAGTGAATCGTGAATAATGAAAATCCTAACACAAAGATGAGAGTTGTTGTATATTGAAAGTTTGATTATGTATTTCGGATAAATTTAGTCCCTTATAAAAAAATGAAAGCACCAATTTAATCCACCATAAAATACGAAAATATCAAATCTAATCTATTAGAGTTCAACAAACTTGATCCTTTCATAATCGAAGAAAAAGAATAGAAATTAACAAAGAATGAGCAACATTCAAATTTTATTGATTTTTGGATATTTAAAAACAATTGGGTACCATATTGTCCCCAAAAAACTTGTTGACCGAACCTAAATGTCTGATTTTTGTTTACAATACACATTGACTATTATATGACAGGGGAATTGTTACATAATTCAGTCATAGTTCAAAAACAAATAAAGACACCAATGAAGAAAAAAAATGACGGGAGGACTAATTTGCCTGATTTTATGGTTTTTGTCAATGACTAATTTGTCCTTCGTGTTTTTGTGAAGAACCAAAATGAGTCTTTATTCTAAACGTTATTGAATAAAACTCATTATAGCTCTAGAATTGATAATAATTTGAAATTAAAATTTATAACTTTTGACTTCAAATGTTATTTATATTCAAAATTAATGTCCAACTCATATTTCACTATAATGTATTTAAACTTAAAATGATTTTACCTTTAATTCATTTTTAACTAAAAATAAATTTGGTCAGCCAATAATGAAAAACATACTAAGGCTTAAAGTAAAATGCAATCTTTTGATTTCTACTATATGTGAATTTAATTCAGAGTGGATTTACATCTCACGCTGGAGAGATGGGAATGTGACAGCAAGTAAGTTTTGTATGAAAGTGAGACATTTTAGGAGTAGAAAATTGTGTACCTTAAACCTATGCTAGGTGTCCCTTTTGTAAAACCCCCTTTAGGATTTCTAGAAAGAGTTCACTAGGATTGATGAGTTGTATCTGTTGTGATTTGCATATCACATTTGATTTCAGACGTGTGTCTCTCATGATCATCTGGTTATGTTGATCCTTGGGTACATTGGATCATGATTGCCACCAAGTAGGGTTGAAAAGATGTCTACGTGAGTTCTGGAGTTCATCTGTAAGACCCTTAGTTTTAAATTCTAATTTATGCAATTTTAGTATATTTTTGTGTTGAATTATGAGACTTTTTAGCCAATTTTAATGGTATTTTGGTGTTAAATGCTAATGATATTTTTATGAGACCCGTTTAAAATTATTTGGCGAGAAATAATTTAATTACGTTGCGGAAAATTTATTATTGGGCTATTTTGTTAAAAATATCTATAGTTGCTAAAAAATTTTACTTGTCAATTGAGTTGCAATGAGAATAGATATTTTTATCAAAATAGTTGAGGTATGTGTAAAAATATTTAGTTATTGATTGATTTGGTTTAATTATAATATATATATATATAATATTATAATATTATGTTAGTAAGTAGTATAAGTAGTAATATATATATTATATTAGTTAGCAGGTTAATAGTAATATATATATACATATATATAGTAGAAGTTCCATATATATATATATATATATGTATAGTTGTTATACATAGATAGGTGAGAGAAAGAACCAAGGGAACCAACGCCTGCTTCTCTTCTGCTTCTCGCGCGCTGCTTCTGTTTCTTTTTCTTTCAAACCAAAACCAAAAGAAATTCAAAACCCATAAATACAAAATCTCCATTTCCTTCTAGATCTAAGCTTCCATTCGAGAAGTGACAGAAGGGAAAGTTGCTCACCTCCACGCTGCGGTGCTAGTGAGCTAGTTTTCGAAGTGACGTGCGAACAAAATATTTTATCGGAATTTATCGCGGTACCGTAATCGGCTGTTAAAGCTATTATTAAGGTAAGGGATCCTTCCAAACTTTTAGTTTGCATTTAAGACATTATATGTGATTTTATGGAAAAGAAATTTGGTGTATTTGATGTGTAAAATGGTGAAAATGAATTTAATTCGTTTATGCGTGAATTAGCGGAATTTAAAATTGACGCGGTTGAGATTAGTTTGATGTGAATTGTGTGCGATTTGCTGAGAGTGAATTAATGTGATTAATGTGGTCGATTTTGTTAGTAATGGTTAACAAAAAAAAAAGAAATTGATTTTTGACGTGTTTGAGTTACGAAATGAGTTATTTTCAAATAAATGAGTTTGAACTAAAGTTGAAATTTTAAAAAGAAAAAGTTTAGAGTACTTTATTAACTCAAAATTTTGGTGCTTTAATAGTCGAGTGTGCGTACGTGTGATTTGGACAATATTTGTTTATTTAATTTTAACTAAATAATGTAGATTATTTGGTTGTAAAAGTTTGGTGTGTGAAAAAAATATAATTTTAGAATTTTGTTGTGGTTGGATAAACTTTAGTTGTGAACAAATTGTTATAAATATTTATGTTTATGTAGTTAGCTCCTTGAGTCTCGAAAAGGAATCGAGGCTGTTGGCACCGAGTTAGCGGTGGGGAGAACTCTGAGATATTAATGTTGTTGTGGTGATTCATGTTTGGTGTGATTGATGTGTTCACAATTAATATTATGAATTTTGAGATGTATTTTATGTGTAGATTGGAGGAAAATGAATTTAATGTGTTTATGGGTGAAATTGTGGAAGTTGAATTTAATGTGTTTGAAATGTGGAGTTGTGAACACGGATGAGTCACGATTAAATTTGGCGTGAAATTTTGGAAGTCGAATTGATTGAATTTGTCGTGTTTGATGTGTGGATTTGTAGAAAATGAATTTAAGGTGTTTTATGTGAAATTGTTTTGATATGTTTGAGGAGTGATTTGAGGAAATAAATTTGGTGGAAATGCATGTTTGCAATTATGGAAATTAATGGGTGTATTGAGGTTGAAATATGACGAGTTTTGAAAATAAGTAATTTGTAGTGATTTGGTGTGGATTTGTGGAATTTGGATTGTTGTATTTAATGTGGTTTGTAGATTGAATTTGATGTGGATTTGTTGGATTATGAATTAATATGTCTGAGTATGCTCTGTGTTAAATTTGAGAATCATTAGTGTTAAATAAGCATTAAAAATGAGGAATCTTTTAATAGCTGCATTTACTTAATGATTGTGGTGTCGAGAGTCAGAGTATGCTCATGCATTTCATAGTACATGGTGACCGCGATGGGCCATAGTGATAGTGGTAACCGTGATGGGCCACGAGATGATGCCATGTGAATAGTTGGTTCATCTTATCCTTGCGGGGATTTTCACGTCGTGCTGATCTGTGAGAGATTGCACTCTTGTAAGTCGTGCTGATCTGTGAGCGATTGCACGCATAGAAAATTAGTACTGGTCTGTGAGAGGCTGTACGATAGTAAATTGTGCTGATCCGTGAGAGATTGCACCTTGATAATTAGTACTGGTCTGTGAGAGACTGTACAATTATGATTTACGCCCTTTCGAGGAGGGTGTTGGTTTGGAATTCCGGAATCATGTGCATTGGCATATACACATTTCATTAGGGTGCTTGACATACGAGTCATGTTTGATATACTGTGATGGTTGTATATACATACTTGATTGTGGTTTGTAATTGTGCCGTATTTGATGAGTGTTATTGATTGACTTTATGTGGTAAGCGTTGAATGATATCGAAACATTTTCAAAACTGAAAATTATGCCATTTTGACAGTTGTATTCGGATACAAGGATGCTGTATTCGAATACGACAGTGCAGTTTGTTAAAAACTTCATTTTTCAACTTTGATTATGCCTGTGTGGCATATGAAAACCCTTTCTAGATGTAGGTTAAGTTGAAAGGTTATTTTGTGCATTTAAAATTTAAATGCTATGTGATGTTTGTTAATTTCGGTTGGTGACCTTTACAATTATTGTGGAAATCTGGGCTTTGCCCTCAGATGGGAATCAGGATCGTCCTACCAATTAGTACTCTGGAGATGGGAACGGAGTTAGACTTACCTGACCACTGCTGTGTCAGAAGGATTTCTGCGGGGCGCGTGGAGATCACTTGGGTTATAGTTTTTTTTGTAGCATGATCAGATTAGATGGCTGTATAGGGGCTAGATGTCTATCTGTTGTGGTTGTATTTATTTCATTCTGGAAGACTGTACCTATACCATATATTGTCAGCCTGACTTTTATTTTGATGGGTCCTTGTACCACTTTTTGATGTGACGTGGGGAAGTTAAAATTCTTGGGGCAGTGCTTTTGTACAGGTGTCTGCCGAGAATACCCCAGGGGTATGAGCTACGTTGGATAGGTCTCATAGCCCCGGTGTATTTTTCTGTTTTAAATATTTTGGATTTTCATTTCAAAACCGTTTCCGCTGTTTGTAATTATTGTTGACTTTTGTCGTTGTGATACGACTTAAATATTTTATCCAAAGGTATTTATCTCTTTATTATGAATTTGAATTTGTTTAAAAAAAAACGGCTGTTACAATTGTGGTATCAGAACATTGGTTATAGATTGTAGGTTAACCTGTAGGTTGGGGTTGTCATCTGATCATGCGTCGGGGTGATTTGTCCGAGTGTCGGGTTCGGTGTAGTGTTGAGTTGTTGAGGTCGAAAGATGTCTTTTGGAATTCTTCTAAAGGGTGTTAAAATTTCTTATTGATGTTGGTTTTATAGGAAACAATGCCTCCAAGAAGGAACGATGCTACAAGAGTCAACGTCAACAGGGATGATCAAATGGCTGAAGCAATGAATAACATGGCAGCTTCTGTTGCTGCACAAACAGCTGCAAAGACTCTGCGGGATCTGGAGAAGAGGGAAAGAGAGATCCGTGCTGCTGAGTCAAGGGGGTTAGAAGACTTTCGTCGTTACAATCCTCCCAAGTTTAGGGGTGATGAGAATTCAGAGAAAGCGGATCAGTGGATCCAAGAAGTGGAAAAGATCTTTGAGATGATTAACTGTCAGGCGGGAGTGAAGGTCAACTATGCCACTTATTTGCTGCTAGGGGATGCTGAGTATTGGTGGAGGAGTACAAGATTGTTGATGGGATCAGCTCATGAGGAGGTGAACTGGGAGTCGTTCAAAAGGAAGTTTTTAGACAAATACTTCCCGATGAGTACCAGGACTAAGCTCGGTGATGATTTTCTAAAACTCCATCAGGGTAATATGACTGTGGGCGAATATGCCGCTAAGTTTGAATCGTTATCGAGGCATTTCAGGTTTTTCCGTGAAGAGGTTGATGAACCATTCATGTGTCATCGTTTCCAAGCTGGATTGAAGTATGAGATTCAGGATTCTGTCTTACCCTTGGGAATTCAACGTTTCCAAGTTCTTGTGGAAAAATGTAGAGAAGTGGAAGATATGAAGAATAAGAGAGCTAGCCGAGGAGGGAACTTTAGTTCAGGGGGGCCTAGTCGGGTGAGTTATCAGGGCAACAAAGGGAAACAAGTTGCTAAGCCCTATAACCGACCGCAGCACAACAACAGGGGTCAGAATCACCCGGGGAACCAGAACCTTGGAAGACAAGTGGGGCAAGTGATTCGATGTTTCCGATGTGGAGAAGAGGGGCATTATGCTAATGCTTGTACTTCTAAGAGTCTTACTTGCTACAATTGCCAAAAACCAGGGCACATTGCAAGGGATTGCAGAGCTCCGAAGGTGGAACCAGTTGTGAATGCAACTAAGGCTACTCGTCCTACTACTAGAGGACGCGTTTATTGCGTGAGTGCTGAAGCTGGAAATCCATCTAGCAATCTGATTCAACGTGACTGTGAGATTGCAGGTAACACTCTAAATGCACTTTTTGATTCGGGGGCAACCCATTCCTTCATTGCTATGGATTGTGTGAATCGTTTGAAGTTATCTGTGTCGCCTCTACCTTTTGATTTAGTTGTTTCCACACCTGCAAAGACGTTGACAGTAAATACTGCATGTTTACAGTGTCAAATGACTATTCAGAATAGGGATTTCTTGATTAATTTGATTTGTTTACCTCTACAATCTCTCGAGGTCATTCTCGGTATGGATTGGATGTCGTATCATTATGTGATCTTGGATTGTGCTTGCAAACTGGTTCTTTTTCCCGAACCAGAAGTTGTTAAGTATCTAGCTGCTAACAAACTCGGAGTGTCACTAAGAGAAGGAAGTCATGAGTTTTTGTCTTTGGCTAACGTGGGGGCAAAGATAAATGTGAAAATAGAAGACGTGGTGCTTGTTCAGGAGTACCCGGACGTATTTCCAACAGAAATTCCAGGATTACCACCGGTAAGAGAAGTAGAGTTTTTCATTGATTTGCATCCAGGAACCGGACCAATTTCGATTGCACCGTATCGAATGTCACCATTGGAATTAAATGAGCTCAAAAGCCAAATTGAAGATTTGTTGGAGAAGAAATTTATTAGACCAAGTGTATCACCATGGGGAGCTCCGGTATTGCTAGTTAAGAAGAAGGATGGAAGCTCACGCTTATGTGTGGATTATCGGCAACTTAATAAGGCGACTATTAAGAATCGTTATCCTTTGTCGCGTATTGATGATTTGATGGATCAGTTGAGAGGAGCCGCGGTGTTTTCAAAGATTGACTTGAAGTCGGGTTACCATCAAATCCGAGTAAGAGTAGGAGATATTCAGAAAACTGCTTTGGGCATTATGAATATCTGGTTATGCCATTTGGAGTTACCAATGCACCAGCAATTTTTATGGATTACATGAACAGAATCTTTAGTCCATTTCTAGATAAATTTGTTGTGGTATTCATTGATGATATATTGATTTATTCAAGGACTGTGGAAGAACACGAAGAGCATTTGCGCCAAGTTCTTGAAATCTTACGCGAGAAGCAATTGTATGCCAATTTGTCGAAGTGTGAGTTTTGGCTGGAAGAAGTGAATTTCTTAGGTCATGTGATAATTAAGGAAGAAATCGTTGTGGATCCGGCAAAGATTGAGTCAGTTCTTGCTTGGAAACAGCCTCAGACCGTCACTGACATACGAAGTTTTGTAGGGCTGGCAGGTTACTACAGGAGGTTTATTGAAGGCTTTGCGAAGATTGTAGCTCCATTGACGCAACTTACTAGAAAAGATCAACCGTTTGCATGGACGGAGAAGTGTGAGGAGAATTTTCAATTACTAAAGAAGAAGTTGACAACCTCACCAGTTTTGATCTTACCGCAACCAGAAGAACCGTATGAAGTTTATTGTGATGCGTCTCACCAAGGTTTGGGATGTGTTCTGATGCAACACAAGAAAGTTGTAGCTTACGCCTCAAGGCAATTGAAGATTCATGAAAGGAACTATCCTACTCATGATTTAGAGCTTGCTGCTGTAGTTTTTGCATTGAAGATCTGGAGGCACTATTTATATGGATGCACGTTCATAGTGTTCAGTGACCATAAAAGTTTGAAATATTTGTTTGATCAGAAGGAATTGAACATGAGTCACAGGAGATGGATGGAGACTCTCAAGGATTTTGATTTCACATTGCAGTACCACCCTGGGAAGGCCAATGTAGTGGCTGATGCGTTGAGTAGACGGAGTGTATCAGTGTCTTCAATAGTGATGGCTAGACAACAAGAGTTGTGGGAAGCATTCAGAGATTTACACTTGAATGTAGAGGTTGCACCGTGAATTTTGAAATTCAGAATGATTAAAATTTCGAGTGGACTACTTGAAGACATTGCGAATTTTCAAAATGACACTTTAAATCAAGAGAAGAGGAACCTAATAGTGCAAGGAAAAACGAATGAGTTCAAGATTGGGCCAGATAATATTTTGAGATGTAATGGGAGAATTTGTGTACCAGAAGTTGCAAATCTGAGGAAAACAATTTTAGATGAGGCTCATAAGAGTAAATTGAGTATTCATCCTGGAGCGACAAAGATGTATCAGGATTTGAGGCAGAATTATTGGTGGCCAGGAATGAAGAGGCATGTAGCAGAGTATGTATCAACTTGTCTAACATGTCAGAAAGCGAAGGTGGAACATCAGCGACCTGCTGGAATGTTGCAACCTTTAGATATACCTGAGTGGAAGTGAGACAGCATTTCCATGGATTTTATAACTGGATTGCCGAAAACAAGGAGGAAGAATGATTCTATATGGGTGATAGTGGATCGATTGACTAAATCCGCACACTTTTTACCAGTGAAGACCACATATAAGGTAGATAAGCTAACTGAGATCTACATTGATGAGATTGTGAGATTACATGGAGTACCGTCGAGTATTGTATCATGTCGTGATCCGAAATTCACGTCACACTTTTGGGGAGCATTGCATGATGCGTTGGGAACGAAGCTAAGGTTGAGTTCAGCTTACCATCCGCAAACTGACGGACAGATTGAGAGAACAAATCAGTCCTTGGAAGATCTTTTGAGAGCTTGTGTACTAGATGATAGAGGAAGTTGGGATGATGTACTACCGTTGGTTGAGTTTACCTACAATAATAGTTTCCACGCAAGTATTGGAATGGCACCATATGAGGCTTTATATGGGCGCAAGTGTCAGACGCCTTTGTGTTGGTATAAGGACGGTGAAAGTATGATTGTAGGACCTGAGATGGTGCAACAGACTACAGATAAGGTAAAGAAGATAAAGGAGAAAATGAAGATTTCACAAGATTGTCAGAAGAGTTATGCGGACAAGCGTCGCAGACTTCTAGAATTCGAGCAGGGTGACCATGTGTTTCTGAGAGTCACGCCTACGACTGGAGTTGGTAGAGCCTTGAAATCGAAGAAATTGAGTCCTAAATTTATTGGACCATATCAAATCTCTGCACGAATTGGACCGGTAGCTTATTGGATTGCTTTACCTCCGATACTGTCCAATATTCACGATGTGATTCATGTGTCGCAATTAAGGAAATACCTTACAAATCCGTCGCATGTGATTGAACAAGACACAATACAACTAAAGGAGAATTTGTCATTCGAAGTACAACCTGTGAGAATTGATGACAGGAAGATTAAGCGACTAAGGAACAAGGATGTTTCGTTGGTCAAAGTGATTTGGAACCCAACTACCGGAGATGCGACTTGGGAATTGGAGAGCAAGATGAGGGAACAACACCCGGAGTTGTTTATCGACGCGTAGTTTCGAGGACGAAACTAATTTTAAGGGGGTAGAATGTAAGACCCTTAGTTTTAAATTCTAATTTATGCAATTTTAGTATATTTTTGTGTTGAATTATGAGACTTTTTAGCCAATTTTAATGGTATTTTGGTGTTAAATGCTAATGATATTTTTATGAGACCCGTTTAAAATTATTTGGCGAGAAATAATTTAATTACGTTGCGGAAAATTTATTATTGGGCTATTTTGTTAAAAATATCTATAGTTGCTAAAAAAATTTACTTGTCAATTGAGTTGCAATGAGAATAAATATTTTTATCAAAATAGTTAAGGTGTGTGTAAAAATATCTAGTTATTGATTGATTTGGTTTAATTATAATATATATATATATATATATATATATATATAATATTATAATATTATGTTAAGTAAGTAGTATAAGTAGTAATATATATATATATATGTTAGTATATATATACATATATATAGTAGAAGTTCCATATATATATATGTATAGTTGTTATACATAGATAGGTGAGAGAAAGAACCAAGGGAACCAACGCCTGCTTCTCTTCTGCTTCTCGCGCGCTGCTTCTATTTCTTTTTCTTTCTCTAGCTTTCAAACCAAAACCAAAAGAAATTCAAAACCCATAAATACAAAATCTCCATTTCCTTCTAGATCTAAGCTTCCATTCGAGAAGTGACAGAAGGGAAAGTTGCTCACCTCCACCCTGCGGTGTTAGTGAGCTAGTTTTCGAAGTGACGTGCGAACAAAATATTTTACCGGAATTTATCGCGGTACCGTAATCGGCTGTTAAAGCTATCATTAAGGTAAGGGATCCTTCCAAACTTTTAGTTTGCATTTAAGACATTATATGTGATTTTATGGAAAAGAAATTTGGTGTATTTGATGTGTAAAATGGTGAAAATGAATTTAATTCGTTTATGCGTGAATTAGCGGAATTTAAAATTGACGCGGTTGAGATTAGTTTGATGTGAATTGTGTGCGATTTGCTGAGAGTGAATTAATGTGATTAATGTGGTCGATTTTGTTAGTAATGGTTAACAAAAAAAAAAGAAATTGATTTTTGACGTGTTTGAGTTACGAAATGAGTTATTTTCAAATAAATGAGTTTGAACTAAAGTTGAAATTTTAAAAAGAAAAAGTTTAGAGTACTTTATTAACTCAAAATTTTGGTGCTTTAATAGTCGAGTGTGCGTACGTGTGATTTGGACAATATTTGTTTATTTAATTTTAACTAAATAATGTAGATTATTTGGTTGTAAAAGTTTGGTGTGTGAAAAAAATATAATTTTAGAATTTTGTTGTGGTTGGATAAACTTTAGTTGTGAACAAATTGTTACAAATATTTATGTTTATGTAGTTAGCTCCTTGAGTCTCGAAAAGGAATCGAGGCTGTTGGCACCGAGTTAGCGGTGGGGAGAACTCTGAGATATTAATGTTGTTGTGGTGATTCATGTTTGGTGTGATTGATGTGTTCACAATTAATACTATGAATTTTGAGATGTATTTTATGTGTAGATTGGAGGAAAATGAATTTAATGTGTTTATGGGTGAAATTGTGGAAGTTGAATTTAATGTGTTTGAAATGTGGAGTTGTGAACACGGATGAGTCACGATTAAATTTGGCGTGAAATTTTGGAAGTCGAATTGATTGAATTTGTCGTGTTTGATGTGTGGATTTGTAGAAAATGAATTTAAGGTGTTTTATGTGAAATTGTTTTGATATGTTTGAGGAGTGATTTGAGGAAATAAATTTGGTGGAAATGCATGTTTGCAATTATGGAAATTAATGGGTGTATTGAGGTTGAAATATGACGAGTTTTGAAAATAAGTAATTTGTAGTGATTTGGTGTGGATTTGCGGAATTTGGATTGTTGTATTTAATGTGGTTTGTAGATTGAATTTGATGTGGATTTGTTGGATTATGAATTAATATGTCTGAGTATGCTCTGTGTTAAATTTGAGAATCATTAGTGTTAAATGAGCATTAAAAATGAGGAATCTTTTAATAGCTGCATTTACTTAATGATTGTGGTGTCGAGAGTCAGAGTATGCTCATGCATTTCATAGTACATGGTGACCGCGATGGGCCATAGTGATAGTGGTAACCGTGATGGGCCATGAGATGATGCCATGTGAATAGTTGGTTCATCTTATCCTTGCGGGGATTTTCACGTCGTGCTGATCTGTGAGAGATTGCACTCTTGTAAGTCGTGCTGATCTGTGAGCGATTGCACGCATAGAAAATTAGTACTGGTCTGTGAGAGGCTGTACGATAGTAAATTGTGCTGATCCGTGAGAGATTGCACCTTGATAATTAGTACTGGTCTGTGAGAGACTGTACAATTATGATTTACGCCCTTTCGAGGAGGGTGTTGGTTTGGAATTCCGGAATCATGTGCATTGGCATATACACATTTCATTAGGGTGCTTGACACACGAGTCATGTTTGATATACTGTGATGGTTGTATATACATACTTGATTGTGGTTTGTAATTGTGCCGTATTTGATGAGTGTTATTGATTGACTTTATGTGGTAAGCGTTGAATGATATCGAAACATTTTCAAAACTGAAAATTATGCCATTTTGACAGTTGTATTCGGATACAAGGATGCTGTATTCGAATACGACAGTGCAGTTTGTTAAAAACTTCATTTTTCAACTTTGATTATGCCTGTGTGGCATATGAAAACCCTTTCTAGATGTAGGTTAAGTTGAAAGGTTATTTTGTGCATTTAAAATTTAAATGCTATGTGATGTTTGTTAATTTCGGTTGGTGACCTTTACAATTATTGTGGAAATCTGGGCTTTGCCTTCAGATGGGAATCAGGATCGTCCTACCAGTTAGTACTCTGGAGATGGGAACGGAGTTAGACTTACCTGACCACTGCTGTGTCAGAAGGAATTCTGCGGGGCGCGTGGAGATCACTTGGGTTATAGTTTTTTTTGTAGCATGATCAGATTAGATGGCTGTATAGGGGCTAGATGTCTATCTGTTGTGGTTGTATTTATTTCATTCTGGAAGACTGTACCTATACCATATATTGTCAGCCTGACTTTTATTTTGATGGGTCCTTGTACCACTTTTTGATGTGACGTGGGGAAGTTAAAATTCTTGGGGCAGTGCTTTTGTACAGGTGTCTGCCGAGAATACCCCAAGGGTATGAGCTATGTTGGATAGGTCTCATAGCCCCGGTGTATTTTTCTGTTTTAAATATTTTGGATTTTCATTTCAAAACCGTTTCCGCTGTTTGTAATTATTGTTGACTTTTGTCGTTGTGATACGACTTAAATATTTTATCCAAAGGTATTTATCTCTTTATTATGAATTTGAATTTGTTTTAAAAAAAAAACGGCTGTTACATCATCCACCTCTGATTCCCTCTTGTATGATACGATGCTATAATTCATTAGTTGTTTGTTTGGGCCTAAGTTGAAGTAGATTGGGCATTAGACCAGTCCAAAATAATTTCCTGAAAGTCACGAGTTGATGCAATCAACTTGTTTAAGCTACTACATCTCCTTTTTTATCCTCTCATTCTCCTCTATAAGGAAAGTCAACTGATCCTCGATAGCTTTCTACATTTAGAGTGTTGCTTGCTTGTTTACTTCAAGAGCTTCCTAGGCTTATTTGAGAGCAGTCTTCTTCGCCCGAAGTTCTTGCATTTGTTTGAGGTCACGAGAAACCTGTGTATATTGATCCTTGAACCCAAATAGCTACATATCAAATCATTCAATTGTAGATCAATTTGGTTAAAGACTTCATCTCGTGAGGAAGGTACTCCTTCACCATTCCCCTTGTAGTGCACTATCAACTCATTCAAATATTCTTGAATACACAAGTAGTCCACCACAAGAGGATCTTCTTCAAAGAAGTAGTGATCCATCTCCTCCTCATTGATGATTAGTTGTTGAGGAGGCGATGGAGGAAAAGTGTTTCAGTTTATTGATGTTTAAGTAGAGTGAGGCGTGTCTTGCTTTTGTAACTTAGGCAATGGAGGCCTTGGAGGAATTGAGGACCCACCAACATAAAGTTCAAGATAAGAAAAGGTTATAAGTTGTTAATGGAAGAAATTATGTTCACTAACTCAAGTAAATTGGTAACATACCTTTGAAGTGGGGTTGGGAGGAAACTTGAAGGCTGAGTCCTTTTCCTTTGTTGACGATTGAACATGTTTAGGTCTCTACAAATGAGGAAAGATTAGACAAGAACAAAAGTGTTGAGGTAACAAATTTATAGAGCAATATAAGAAGGATAGTACCTTTGACCTCTAATTTCTCTTAGCCAACGTCATTGTTGCTTTTGTACTTTGTTGACGTTTAGCGTAACAAGATCAACTGCTTCATTGATTTGAACGCCTCTTAGTTTTGACTTTCTTCTAGAACTCAAGAGTGTTAAAATCAAGTTGGTTTAAAGAACAATGACCCTTTATTGTTTTGATGATATCATAAATTAAACAGTTTTACACTACATTCTTTGATGAATAGACAAGCTTAGCAAAGCAATTACGAAAATACTTTGGTACATCTATTGTTGAAGAATAATTGATTCTAAAAAGCTCGCTCTCAATGCACCTCTGATACAAGTTCAATTTAGTCATTCTGTGTCTGATAATCTTGGCATCAAATTTAACCTTTGATAAAGTTAACACTCTGATGAAGTCAACGCTATGATAAGAAGTCTACGCTCCAACAAACTCTACTCATCATAGTAGACTTATCCTCTAACAATGTCATCCTCTGATCATCCTGCCTTTTTCTATCAAGATATGTTGAATCAATCATGAAGAAGGATTTGAACAAATGTTTAATGCCGCTTCAAAATCTCTAAAGATTTCGTATGAGTTATTAATTCACATGTTGATTTTAAGCAATCACAACAACGATCAGAAACCCTAATGGACTAAATAATTCTCTATAAAAGGATTTGTGATCGTCATTAAGAATAGAGACACCAACAACGAAAAACAGAAGAATTAATATTGTCATTACAACCTCTTGAAAAATCTCTAACTACTGAGAAACCTAAGAAATCTTCGAAGAGCAAAAATATGTGTAAACACTATTGTGAGAGAATTCATTCCAAACCCAATCTAAAAGCTTTGTAACTTGTCCCAGTAGCGGCTGCCGTCTTGAACAACTTGACAACACTAAGCTTGAAGGTTGAGAAGACTTAAAACAGTCAGTTTACTAGAAGGTGTTCAGTGAACTTGTGATTCCATTGGTGAATAGTGGATTAAATCCTTCTATGTAAAGCGATTGGACATAGCTACTGTGTTGGTGGTGAACCAAGATAAATTGGCTTGTCTTTCTTCCCTTATCTCTTTACTAATTTTTTTACTCATTCATGTTTACATCATCATAAGTTTTTAAATTGTTTTTAAATTAAGTTTATTTTTGAAAGAAAACACAATTCAAACCCATTTCTTGTGTGTTTTCTCTCTACAAAAGACACATTGTCTTCATCATCTTATTTTAAGTCTACAAAGATTGTACCCTTATATTTGGAGAGAAAAAAGAGAAGGTTGGGTAAAGATATAAGTCAGCAAACAAAATAAGTTAAACAAAAGAAAAAGTAAATCAGATGGTTACCTTTCTTGTTAGCTGACGACATGTTACTCCTAGTAGTTTATCTTGGGGGAACGTGTCTTAAGACAAAATCTCAAATTAGTGTTTTGATGTAAACAAACAAAGGTTAATTAAGAATTCTAATTATGATTCTAAATGATATGTTAATTTAACATGTGTTTTTGAGTGCGATAATCAAAGATAGGTGCTAAACATTACAAGCAAAATCACATTTAAAAGGAAGCAAAAATACACAGACAGAACGGAGAACGTTCTTGACAGAAGTCTGGAAAACGAAGAACGTTCTCCACAGTTGTGTGTTTCTTACTAACCAAGAACGTTCTTTGTTTTCTGTTTTCACAATCAAGAACCTTCTCTGTTTTCTGTTTTCATAACCAAGATTAATCTTGAGTTAAAATCTTTAAGTTTTAATAGGAAAATTTAAAAAGGTGAATTTACAATTCAACCCCCCCCATTGGCATTAGAGCTCGGTCTCTAAAAACATCAACACCCAACAGTGTTAGAGAAAAAAATGTAGAAGAAAAATGTCAAAAGCTAAATACATTGTAGAAGGAGGATCTTCAAATAGACCACCCTACTTTGATGGCACAGATTATTACTTCTGGAAGAATAAGATGCAGCTAATTCTAAAATGACATGATACAAGAATGTGGCGTATCATAACAGATAGGAATTTCATTCCAAGAGTAAGCCAAGATGATCCAACATCAGATGAAAAAAGAGAAGCAGACTGGACGGCTGAAGATAAAACCAAGGTACTCTAAATTCTAAACTCAATTATTTTTATCTTGTGCTTTAAGCAGGGAAGAAAGCGGATGAGTTGATGAATGCAACACTGCTAAAGAAGTATGGGACCCATTACAAACCCGTCATGAAGGAACAAGTCACGTGAAAGAAACAACGATCGACATAGGCATAAGAAAGTTTGAACTATTCGAGATGAATGAAGGAGAGACCATTGATGAGATGTACTCGAGGTTTACAACCATTGTAAATGAAATGCGATCCTTAGGGAAAGCATACTCAGTACAAGATAGAGTCAGAAAGATTGTGAGATGTCTCCTAGTAATATGGAGACCAATGGTGATAGCCATAAGTCAGGCCAAGAATCTTGAAGTGCTTGGATTGGAAAAACTAATTGGAACCTTAAGAGCACTTGAAGTGCTGTTACAAGAAGACAAACCAATCAAGAAAGGCAATGAAATAGCCTTGAAAGCATCCCAAGAAAGTGTACCATTACAAAAGATGAAGAGTCAGAAGAAATTGGACAGGAAGATGCTGATGAAGAAATAACCCTTCCTACTAGAAGAATTCAAAGGATGATGAGAAGAAGAGATCAGATCAAAAAGGGATTCTCAAACAAAAAAGAAAATCCCAAAACAGAAGTAGACAAGAGCCAAATCACATGTTTTAGATGTAATAAATTAGGACATTACAAAGCTGAATGTCCCCAAAGTAAAAGAACACCAAAAAAGTTTCCATTTAAAAAGAAATCGATGATGGCTACATGAGATGATTTAGATGAATCGAATACAGAGGAAGGTGAAGAAGCCAACATATGCTTAATGGCAAACGCAAAAGAAGACGAGGTAACAAGTTCAGAACTTTGTCCTTTGTGTGAACATATTGAAAAAGAATTTGATAATTTGCTAAATGATTCAAATTTTCTTGTCCAAAAGTGTAGCTCTTTAAAAGAATAGTTTCACAAAGAAAAAGAAGAGAAAGAGAAAACTCATGCTATGAATGATGAACTTAAAAAGATGATTCAAGATCTGAAAGAATCTCAATTAAAATATTTTAAAGTTAAAAGACAAGAAAATCAAGAATGTTTTGCAATGCAAAAGGAGAACGTTCTCCTCAAAACTGAAGTTGAATTTCTT
Source organism: Cicer yamashitae (assembly GCA_037974755.1). Classification (NCBI taxonomy): domain Eukaryota; kingdom Viridiplantae; phylum Streptophyta; class Magnoliopsida; order Fabales; family Fabaceae; genus Cicer; species Cicer yamashitae. The sequence continues at coordinate 13,821,212 of JBBPBQ010000004.1, read as the reverse complement.
AAAACAAACTTGTCAAATTTTATTAAAGCTACTGAAACGTTTCAAAAAATTATGGGATCTCGAGTAGGAATATTTGATAAAGCTGGTCTTGGTTTTGATAAAATTCAAAAAACAAAAATGTCTGAAAATTTCGTTGTTTCTGAAAGAAAAGAGGACAAATGCAAAATTAAATGTTCATATTGCAGTAAGTTTGGGCATCTGGAATTTGCATGTTATTTTAAGAAAAGAGATGAAAAATTAAAAACAAAAGGATTTTTAGAAAAGAAGAACGTTCTGGAACAAAAACAGAACCTTCTCCAAGAAGCTTGAAAAAGGGAGAACATTCTGGAACAAAAACAGAACTTTCTCCAGAAAGTTTGAAAAAATGAGAACGTTCTGGAATGTTATCAAAACCAGCTGCAAAGATGTTTAAAACTCAGATTTTCAAACCTTCTCCAAGGACCCAAAACCAAGTGGGTACCAAAAATGAATATAACACCTTATGTAGGCTGGATCTCAAAGTGTCAAGAAAAAACCATGGTTTTTGGACATTGTCTGCTCAAGACATATGACAGGTGATAAAAACTACTTTATATCCTTTGTCAAGAAAGATGGAGGTTCTGTAACTTTTGGGAACAATAATCAAGCTCAAGTTAAAGGTAAAGGAACCATTGGTAAGAAAAATATGCTCAAATAAGTGATGTTCAATATGTGGAAGGATTGAAACATAATCTCTTAAGCATAAGTCAACTATGTGACAATGGCTTTGAAGTTATTTTCAAACCCAACCTATGTGAAGTCATAAAAACAAATTCTGGGAAAGTTCTTTTCTCTCTAACCAGAAAGAAAAATCTTTATGTGTTATATCTTGAGGAGTTACCTGATGAATCCTGTTTTATGTCCATCGATAAAGACAAATGGATTTGGCATAAGCGAACATGTCATATAAGCATGAAAACAATTTCAAATATTTCAAAATTAGATTTTGTTAAAGGCTTGCCTAAATTGAATTTTGATAAAGATAAAGTATGAGAAGCATGTGCAAAAGGAAAACAAGTCAAAAGTAGCTTTCATTCAAAGGATTTCATATCCACAAACAGAATTCTTGAATTGATTCACATAGATCTTTTTGGCCCCATCAAAACAACAAGTTTAGGAGGAATAAAATATGGTTTTGTTATTGTTGATGATTTTTCTTGATACACTTAGCTTCTTTTCTTAAAACAAAAAGACGATGCATTTGATGCCTTCAAAATCTTTTGTAAAAAGGTTCAAAATGAAAAGCATTTCAACATCATTTTTGTAAGAAGTGATCATGGAGGCGGATTTATAAATGCATCTTTCAAAACCATCTTTGATGAACTTGGCATTTCTCACAATCTATCTTGTGCAAGAACTCCTCAACAAGATGGAATTATTGAATGAAAAAATAGAACACTACAAGAAATGGCGAGAACAATCTTGGAAGAATCTAATGTTGAAAAATATTTTTGGGCTGAAGCCATCAACACCTCATGTTACATCTTAAACCGTGTAACAATAAGAAAAATTATTAACATAACACCATATGAAATCTGTAAAAACAAAAAGCCTAACATCTCATATTTTCACATTTTTGGCTGTTATAGTTACATTTTAAACAACAAAGGAACCTTGGAAAGTTTGATGCAAAATCAGATAAAGCTATCTTTTTGGGTTACTCAAATGATTCTAAAGGATATCGAGTTTTCAATTTATGAACTAAAAAAGATGATTAAGAGGAGGAACATTCTGTACAACAGCAACATAATTTTTCCCAAAAAACCGAGATTGATAAACAATCTCCGTTTCATACTCCTCCTAAAAGCTGGAGAACAATAAGTGATCATCCTCAAAATCAAATCATTGGAGATACAACTGATGGGATTAGAACCAGAATGTCATTCAAAGATGCTATCAATAACAACATGGCAATGATCTCCCAAATAGAACCAAAATCAATCAAAGAGGCCATAGTTGATCAATCTTCGACAGATGCGATGAAGGAAGAACTTCTTCAGTTTGAAAAGAATGAAGTCTGGAAATTTGTCCTAGATCCACAAGATCAAACTATCATTGGAACAAGATGGGTTGTCAGAAATAAGCTGAATGAAGAAGGTAAAGTTATAAGAAACAAAGCAAGATTGGTTGCCCATGGGTACAATCAACAAAAAGGTATTGACTATGATGAAACCTTTGCCCCAGTTGCAAGGTTAGAAGCTATAAGAATTCTTTTTGCATATGCATCTCATAAACTTATCAAGCTTTTTCAAATGGATGTTAAAAGTGCATTTTTAAATGAACAAGTTTATGTACATCAACCTTCTGGTTTTGAAGATCAATCAAAACCAAATCATGTTTTCAGACTTACCAAAGCTCTATATGGATTAAAACAAGCACCAAGAGCATGGTATGAAAGATTAAGTTCCATTTTAATCAAAAATGGATTATTTAGAGGAAAAATTGACACTACATTGTGTAAGAAAACCGATAAAAATGATTTACTTATTGTTCAAGTGTATGTTGATGATATTATCTTTGGATCAACTAATGAGAAAATGTGTGATGCTTTTTCAAAACTCATGCAAAGTGAATTTGAGATGAGTATGATGGGAGAATTAAGGTATTTTCTTGGCTTGCAAATTATACAACATAAAGATGGCATTTTTATATGTCAAGAAAAATACATAAATGATCTTTTATCAAAATATAGAATGAACGAAGCCAAAATCATGACTACTCCCATGCATCCATCATCTTCATTAGACAAAGATGAAAATGGAAAATCCATTTATTAAAAAGAATATAGGGGAATTATAGGTTCTTTGCTTTATTTAACTGCCAGTAGACCTGACATTGTGTTTGTAGTAGGATTATGTGCCAGATTTCAATCCGCACCAAAAGAATCCCATTTATTTGCAGTAAAATTTTTTTTGTGATATCTTGTTGGTACTATTGATCTTGGCCTTTGGTATAGAAAAGATTCCCATTTTGATCTTGTAGCTTACTGCGATGCTGATTATGCTGGAGACAAGATTGAAAGAAAAAGCTCAACTAGATTTCAATCCGCACCAAAATACAATTGCTTTGTCAACAATCGAAGCTGAATATGTCTCAGCTGCAAACTGCTATTCCCAAGTTCTTTAGATAAAAAATCAACTTGAAGACTTCTCTTTAAGTTATTCAAATATTCCAATTTATTGTGACAATACCAGTGCCAAAAATCTTTCAGAAAATCCCATTCAGCATTCAAGATCCAAACACATTGAGATAAAACATAATTTTATTCGTGATCATGTAAATAAAAAGGAAGTTGAATTAATCCTTGTAGATACTCAAAAACAACTTGCTGACATTTTAACCAAACCTCTTGTAGAGGAAAGTTTTAATTTCATCAAAGAAAAATTGAAAATTATCAAAAAAACCAGTCAGTTTGCATTAATTTTTTTTAGGAAACCAATAACGTTCTTGGTTTGTTTCAATCATTTTGCATTTTTCTTTCATCATTCTTCATCTCTCTTCACAAAATCAGCAAAAGTGCTTTTTGCGTGGCATTAAATACAAGTGTTCCCTTGTCTGCAAAAGGAACTGCCACGCTGTAAACCTCCGTCCCTATTTTCCTCTTTTCCAACAACCATCTGTCACTTCACCTTCCCTCCACAAAATTCAAATTTTCTGCAACTCCTCCATTTCCACACGCACAAAAAACTGCAACTTCATTATCACGATTTTTCATCTTCCCCAAAACTTAAAACCGTTTCTGCGAAATCTCACTTAACAATGGCTCGTACAAAAATGTCCGCTAGGGAAAACCCTTATCCTAACACTCCTTCGTCTTCATCATCAGCTCCACCCTCTTCGCCATTCCTCACTCGTTCACCTTCACCACCACCTAGACCTACTCCTCCAGAAGCATCATCAGAAAACACATTCTTGGACTATCTGTCCTCATCCCCAGACTCTAACCGCAATCCTATTTCTCTAAATCCCTTATCAACCATACTTCCCCCTCTCTTCCAGAGCCCAACTCCTAATCTCTGTGAAGTACCTCCGCGTCTACGAAAACCATCTTCTAAACCTAATGCCGCCCAAAGAAGGTCCATGCGTGTCTTGGCAGGAATAAGAACGTCTCAAGCTAAACGCTTTGATCCTACTATATACACCATCTCGGATAGTGACGACTCCGAGCACGACGTTCCCACTAAACCTACTCAAGCATCTCCTCTAACTGAACCTTCTCAATCAACTCCCCTAAATCAGAAAAAGAAATTCTTTAGAGAGATTTTTTCCTCTTCAAAACCCTCATCCTCCTCTCCAAAAATAACCACTCCCAAAACTGACTAAAAATTCCCCAAAAACTCAAAAAAACCTCATTGTTCTTGAACCTAAGAACGTTCCCCTTAAAAAACTGTTTCACCGGAATGTTCTCCATCCAAAACTCCTTCACTAGAACGTTCTCCACAAAACACTGTTCCTCAAGAATGTTCTTACCCCATCACTGAATCCAATCCTACCCCATCTGGTCCCAAACTCCGTATTCCACCACTCATTCCCTCCAAACTCCAAAAGCTGTACATAGAAAAATGGGCTGAAATACCCTTTATGCTTGACAATCTGACACTTGAAGGCAACTCTATTGAACACCACACTGATGCCCTAGGTTGGACTCCATTCCTTCAAATATCTGAATGTTTTTATCCTGATGTGGTGAGGGCATTCTATTGCAAAGCCCAAACCTTTCTTAAGAAATCACTTCTAGTGACTAATCTCAAAGGCATTGAGATAAGACTAACCCCGATATCCTTGCATCGATTCTTGATCTGCCAACGGATGGTCCTGTTGTTTTTGGAAAGAAATGGTACTCAGTTCTGAACCTTAACAAGAAGGAAGTTCTTACTGATCTGTTTCAAGTGGGCTCAAAAAATTACCTCTCCACATCCCTCAAGCCCTTTTCCAAAGTGTTCAACAACATCATTCAGTACTCCATCTTGCCTCATTGTGGGAGTCACGAGTACGTCTCTAACAATGACGCACTGATCATCTATCACATTCTCAATTGCAAGAGAATTAATCTTCCACATATCATCATTCAGAACAAGATCGTTGCCACCAATAAGGTTTATAAGAGAAACAATGTCCCTTATGGCATGGCTTTCACAAAAATCTTTAGGTATTTCAACAATCCTTTATCCTCTGAAACATCCACTATCAAGATATCCATGTTTTCTTCCAAAAATATTTGCCACATGAAAAAATAATTTTCTGCTCGAAACATTCCAAAATCTGTGTTGCCATCCACCATAAATAAACGCAAACGCTCGGCCCGACAACCTGCTGCGACATCTACTTTTCCAGAAGAACATTCTCCACCACATCCAACCACCACCATTGCTCAAGAACAATCTCCAACAATTCCCAACAACACCACTGTTCAAGAACTTTCTCCAACAAATCCCAACAACACCACTACTCAAGAATGTTCTCCACCTTGTACACCTACCACTGCTGCTCCTCAAGAATGTTCTTCACCTCCAACAAACATTCTCCCTTTTCCCTCCATTCCACCTGGCCTTCCCTCATTTTTTGACCACACACCCACTGAGGTTCCTGCCTTCCACCACGCCTATAATCCACTTCTTCAGAGTGACATGTGCTCTCAACTCCCCTTCCATCCTATTTCAATCATGTCACCTGCCTTCGTCTACCCTCAAAAAACCAGTTCCTCTATCTTTGGCATAAGTCAGTTTTTGGTTTTTCCTGACACCCCTGGCCCATTTATACATGCTCCCAAATCCCTAGCAGATGCCCTTCCTACCATTTCCACTTCTTTTGCTACCTTATGATCCTTCTGCACTACCACTGCCCCCACACACAACACTATCTCCTCTACACCTAAGGATGATTCCCAACGCCCTGCCAAACGTCATAGAGTTGAGAAGGACTCAACCAACAAAACAATCCTGGCTACCCCCCAAACAATCATTGCACGACAAGCATATCAGGATAAGGATTATGCCCTTATGCGGGATTGGATCCTCCTCAACCTTTTAATGCATTTTCAAATTTAGAAACTTAAATGTTTTATCAAAAACACCAACACTCAAGCACCTACTACCTTCACTATTCACCTTTCCACATTTTTGGTAACCTAGTATGAAGGTGCAAACACGAGAAGGGGGAGTTGAATTGTGTTTATCTAAGTTGGATTCTTTTTCATTATTTGATTAACACTAATTCCAGTTTGATGACTTAGAGCATAAGTAGTAACAAAACTAAGGAATGCAACAGTAACGTGACATAAGTAATTTATCCTAATTCACCACTAACTTGACTACATCTAGTCCCCTTACTCAGAAGGATTTAATCCACTAATTCAACAACTTGAATTACAAAGCACATGACTCCACAAGTTAGCCTTCTCAAAACAGCCTGACAACCCCAAACTTTTTGAGGAACATAAACACCTTGACTCTATCAGCCAAGTCTTTTCTACACAACCTGTCAACCCCAAATTGTTGAAGGCACACCACACCTTGACCCTAAAAGTCAAATCTTCTCCACATAATCTGAAAACCCCAGATTGTTGAAGGCACACTAACACCTTGACCCTACAAGCCAAGTATTCTCAATATAACCTGAGATCTATAGATTGCTTGAGGCACACTAAAGCCACTATCGGGTTAGGTTACAATTGTTGGAACCAAGTTGGTTTTATACTTAACATTTTGATGTTAACAAAAGTATTTTATGAGAACAATATATTTGACTTCACTTAGTATGAAAGAAGACGTGGCACAACAAAAAGAAGAAATTTCCTCAAAGATATTCCAAGCAATCTAGTAGAGGAAAGGATGATAAATATGACAAGAAAACATCATTTGTTATAGATGCAATGAACTTGGACTTATCAAGTTAAAATGTTTAAATTTGGAGAAAGGGAAACATCAGAGGAAAGATTACAAATCCAAGAAGAAGAGTATAATGGCTACATGGGATGATTCTGATGAATCCTCTAGTGATGAAGTGCAAGCATATTTGGCTCTGATTACTCATACCAACTCTGCCTCTGGATCAAACACAGATTCTGACTCTGGAAGTGAATCAACAGATGAAGAAATTAAGGTGTTTTTTGTCATCCTTTATTTAATTACTATTATACATGACTTGTTGAACAAGAATCACAATTTGTCCTTAAAATTGAAAATACTTAGGAAAGAAAATGCAAACCTAACTGAAGAAATTAATGTTTTAAAGAATCAAAGTGTCGAAGTTAAAACATAAAATGCAACTCTGAAAACTTATATTACTAAACTTAAGGCTGAAAAATCTAATTCTGAAAAGTAATCATAGATCAACATCAATTGAAAATACCACATTTAACTCTAATTAGCATGAAGAAGTATTTCAATATTTTCTTGCTAATGGTATGGAAAGAAGCAAGTATGCTTCTATGATTTATGGAGTTAGTAGAAATGGTAAAAGAGGTCTAAGATTTGAAGAAACTGTAACTGAACCTAAACCTATTCTCTCTGATATCTTGTGTACTGTTTGCTCTAAGAAACGTTTCTCCAAATTATCATGTCTCATGTTAAATACAAGGAAAGACAAGAAACCTTTCAAGACTAAAAACCAGTACCCAACCAAATTTGGGTACTTAAGAACAAAATTGTCTATGTTGCAGATGTCCTCGGCAATCAAGTTAAAACGCCAATCATGGTACTTGGATAGTGGATGCTCACGACACATGACGGGATAAAATTCTATGTTCCAAGAACTAACATTGAGCAAAGGACGCACAATGACTTTTGGGGAAAAGCAAAAAGGTCAGATCATTGGTCAAGGTACAATTGGTAATGGTACTTCCCCTTCTATTAAAGATGTCTTGTTTGTTAAAGTTTTAAACATAATTTATTAAGTATTATTCAGTTAAGTAATAATAATTATGATATTATATTTAATCAAAAAACATGCAAGGTAATTAGTTAGAAGGATGGATCTGTACTCCTTACAGGTTAAAGGTAAAATAACATTTATATCATAAATCTGTTTAGTCTAGAGAAATAAGAGGTTAAGTATCTTATGTTAGTAAATGAAGAGAAACTAATTTGGCACAAAAAAATAGGTCATGAAAACCTTAGATTAATTTCAAAATTGAATAAACTTCAAATAGTCGAAGGTCTACCTAAGCTTAGTTACAAAACTGAAAATTATGTGTGAAGCTTGTCAAAAGGGAAAACAAAAAAAGAACTCATTTACCTCTAAGAACTCAGTCTCTACCTCAAATCCCCTTGAGCTCTAACATGTAGATCTCTTTGGGTCAGTATAAACAGTCTCTCTAAGTGGAAAGAAATATGGTTTTGTTATAGTAGATGATTACACTAGGTGGACATGGGTAAAATTCTTAAAAAGTAAGGATGAATCCCAAAAAGTGTTTACCACATTTTGCAAACAAGTAATAAATGAAAATGGTCTTAAGATTGTAACAATAAAGGAGAAGTTTAGAGAACAATTTTTTTAATCTCAAAATTTTAATCTTTGACAAATGGTTACACGCTAAAAAATAAATGGACGCATAACTAAAGAATACTAATGTCAACATATTGTCTAACAATCTCCTACTTTTACTTAGGGGGAGCTTCGTATTGCTTGTGTTAACCTTTATTTTTTATTTAAAAAAATTATTCACAAATATAAGTGTTTGTTATCACAAATATAAGTGTTTGTCATCATCAAGAAAGAGGAGATCTTCTAAGTCAAGCTAAAGAAGAAGTCAACATTCAACATCTCTTAATTTACCCAAGTCAAATTATTTGTCATCCTTTGATAGAAGTTATCCTCTGATTTAAACATCCAACAACAAACGTGATGTGATCCTCTAATACACACATCATCTGATTTTCCTATCTTAATGCTCAAGATACATTGAATCATCACAAAGCTAAGAAAGGACAAGAATAAATCTGAAGATTCAAGATATCTGACCAATTGTACGATCCTTACACTTCGTATGAGAATTGCGCAACATTTTCTGCAATGGTCAGAAATCCTTATGGCATAAATTTTCTCCATATAAATAACTGTGAGCAGCAATTCCAAGATACCCGATCTCGAGTGTAGCTTCCGAGCAAAAAATTCCTTGTATACAGAAAAGAGAAAAAAGTTTTTGAAATAATCATATTGTTTTTAATGAGTGTTGATACAACAAAATCCTCTTGTATCTGTAACACTTCAACCTTTAATATCTGTAACTTGACCTAGTAGTGACTACAACCTCAAAAGCTAGACGATACAAAGTTAGAATTTTGAGAAAATCAGAACATAGTAGAGAGACTAATAGATGTCTAGTGCTTGTGAAAATGAGTTTGATTTAGTGGATTAAATCTTTTTGAGTGAATTGACTAGATGCAGCTACCCTGTTAGGGATGAATCATGATAAATGGATTTTGTGATTTTTCATCCTTATCTTCTTACTTTTATTATAATTGTTTTAAGTTTCTAACAAAAACTTGTTTTCATGAATTTTTTTTTTACATAAAAACACAATTTAAACTCTCATTTCTTGTATTTTTCACTTTCATCTTGTTCTTGCAAGTATGTGCCGACCATTACACATCATACGTTAGTAATTAACTATTTTAATTGGATATCAAATTGATTATCAATTTAAGTGTGAAAAAGGGCTTCAAAATCAATTCTAGAACTGAATAAAAAAACTGGAAAGAATAAAATAATACCCAAACCTTCTGACCCTAAGACTTGAAAAACAAAAAAAGAAAAACTTTTCTCCGACGGCGAACTGGTCCTTCCCCAACTCAAACCAACCTCCTTCATCTTCTCCGCCTCTACATCTCCCTCAACAATCACACTACCTTCACAACCAGCTTTAATATGATCCCTCTATTTTCCCTCTTAAAGCCCGTCGTTGTTCTGTGACCAAAACAATGGTTCAAGATCTTCATCTTTCCTCGGTGTTAGAGAAATAATTATGAAGAAAACAGTTATGGCTTGAGATTTGTGACCAAAACAATAGTTATGTGTGTTACATCTTCCCCTCTGTTATGTAGTTGTAGTCCACTCTCTTGGTAATGTCATATATTGTGGTTGTCATTGGTTAAATGGTTTTGGGTATTAGAGAAGATGAACATGGCTGGAATTTTTTTGATAAAAAAGATGACTGAACTTTAATTATTATCTATTATATATATTTAAAACAAACTCCTGCCACCTCATAGTAATTTGTTCCACATGTGCATACATATGCCACCTCAGCAAAAAAGCTTATGTGTACGCCTTAGAAAATTCTCTTGTGTTTTTATGATTCACCTCATTTTTTTCTACTTAGTTTCTAAATAATTTTTCCCCCTTTTAATCCCTCTAATCCCTAATTTTTTTTTAATGACTTCCTCCAACAGTTTCTTCTGCAAAATCATTTGTTCCTCCGCGGTATAGGTTTGTTCGTTGCAACAAAAAATTTCCTTCTCTTTGTCCATTTCTGATTTTGCTGCCATAAATTCAATTCTAATCTATGCAATCTTTGAAATCAATCTGGATCATAGTGACTTAATGCTATGTATAGTTTCTTACATGAAATTCTATCACTGCCACTATCCAGGTAATCCAAGTTGGGATGGGACCAGCCGGCGAACTTCGCTACCCATCATACCCAGAGCAAAATGGCACATGGAAATTCCCAGGAATTGGTGTCTTCCAATGCTATGACAAGGTATATTTATACATCAATATTTTAAGTGTCACTTTGCGTTGTGTGTCTCATATTCTTAGTTTTACTTCAATGTAGTATATGTTGAGTAGCTTACAAATTACAGTTGAAAAAGTTTGACTCAAGTAAATTTTAATCATGTTTAAAAGATATGTGCCATTGAATTGGATCAAGTAAATTCGATCATTTTAAATTTCAGAAGACAAATCTGCATGTATTGTGGAAATTTTTAAAATTTCAAATGTTAAAGTTAATGACTTCGATCATTTTAATCATCGATCTTTGTGGTAATTGTGAAATTTTTTATTTTAAATCGGAGATATTAGAATTTTAATTTACAAAAATTCAAACTATTATTAATATTAACAGAATAATCATAATCATTAACATTTTGGTTACAAAATATTAATTGTCAAACAATTATAAGTATACATCAATACAAATAATTACAAATGAATTACTTTAATTTCATCTATTATATATATTTAAATATTTTTATTTGATTTTCTACTTTGAATATTGGTAAATATATGTAGTATATAAATATTTAGAAATGATGGACAAAGTCATGTCTCTTTAAATTTTGGTTAGTTTTATTTTACTGAAACTAATTAAATTTAATTTGTTGTTTTATAGTGTTAATTGACATGAAATTAAAGTAATTTATTTGCAATTACATGTATTTGATGTATACTTGTAATTGTTTGACAATTAATATTTTGTAACCGAATTGTTATAAATTTTAGATTTCAGTTTTGAAACCAAAATGTTGATGATTATGATTACTCAATTAATATTAATAATATTTCGAAGGTTTGTAAATTAAAATTCTAATTTAAAATAAAAAAAAATTCACAATTACCACAAAGATCGATGATTAAAATGATCGAGTGAGAGAACAAAAAAAATATTTGTATTTGATTAACTACTTTGAATATTGGTAAATATATATAGTATATAAATATTTAGAAATGATGGACAAAGTCATGTCTCTTTGAATCTTGGTCAGTTTTATTTTACTAAAATTAATTAAATTTAATTTGTTGTTTTATAGTGTTAATTGACATGAAATTAAAGTAATTCATTTGCAATTATTGTATTTGATGTATATATTTATAATTGTTTGACAATTAATATTTTATAACCGAATTGTTATAAATTTTGAATTTCGGTTTTGAAACCAAAATCTTAACGATTATGATTACTTTATTAATATTAATAATAGTTTGAATGTTTGTAAATTAAAATTCTAATATATCCGATTTAAAATAAAAAAATTCACAATTACCACAAAGATCGATGATTAAAATGATCGAGTGAGAGAATAAAAAATATTTGTATTTGATTTTCTACTTTGAATATTGGTAAATATATATAGTATATAAATATTTAGAAATGATGGACAAAGTCATGTCTCTTTGAATTTTGGTTATGTTTGTAAATTAAAATTCTAATATATCCGATTTAAAATAAAAAATTTCACAATTACCACACAGATCAATGATTAAAATGATCGAGTGAGAGAAAAAAAAATATTTATATTTGATTTTCTACTTTGAATATTGGTAAATATATATAAATATTTAGAAATGATGGACAAAGTCATGTCTTTTTGAATTTTGATCAGTTTTATTTTGATGAAATTATTTAAATTAAATTTATTGTTTTATAGTGTTAATTGACATGAAATTAAAGTAATTCATTTGCAATTATTTGTATTTGATGTATACTTATAATTCTTTAACAATTAATATTTTGTAACGGAATTGCTATAAGTTTTGAATTTCGGTTTTGAAACCAAAATGTTAATGGTTATGATTACTCTATCAATATTAATAATAGTTTGAATGTTTGTAAATTAAAATTCTAATATATCCGATTTAAAATAAAAAAATTCACAATTACCACACAGATCAATGATTAAAATGATCGAGCGAGAGAACAAAAAATATTTATATTTGATTTTCTACTTTGAATATTGGTAAATATATATAGTATATAAATATTTAAAAATGATGGACTAAGTCATTTCTTTTTGAATTTTGGTCAGTTTTATTTTACTGAAATTATTTAAATTAAATTTATTGTTTTATAGTGTTAATTGACATGAAGTTAAAGTAATTCATTTGCAATTATTTGTATTTGATGTATACTTATAATTGTTTGACAATTAATATTTTGTAACTGAATTGTTATAAATTTTGGATTTCGGTTTTGAAACCAAAATGTTAATGATTATGATTACTCTATTAATATTAATAAAAGTTTGAATGTTTGTAAATTAAAATTCTAATATATCCGATTTAAAATAAATTTTTTCACAATTACCACAAAGATCGATGATTAAAATGATCGAGTGAGAGAACAAAAAAAGTAAAAAAGTTATAAAGTAAAATACAAGATGAATGTATTTCCAACTATTTCACTTTAATCATTTTTAGTTTCAGCAATAAAATAATACATTTTGTAACTCAATTGTATATCAAATGAGTCTATCTCTTAATTTCAATTATCAAATACATTACCTCAACATTTGTCATATCTATCGATCTCAATATTAATACGTTACTTTATTTATTCAAGTCATTCGTCTAACAGCGGTACTTCTCTTCTACGAATTATATTGCTACAATTGTATATATATTATTGATATAAATACTAAATTGAGACATAAAACTTCATATTAATTTTTTTTTAAAATTCACTTCAATTAAATAAATAAAAATATACCCGCGCAATGCGCTGGTTAGCATCTAGTTATTATTATTTACAAAATGGAACTTTAAATTAAGAGTAAAAAGACATTTAGTCGTTGACAAAGAAACGAGTCTACCACAATCTGTCATTGAATCGTATGAAAACCAATGATATGTATATCAAATTATTAATGACTTCCATAACAAACATAAAAGGACAACTTTTGACAATTTCTGACATTGACAAGGAATGTCTAACGTATAACATAACAACTTTTTTTCGATGATTTTTATCTGAGTCATTTCTATTATCATTTTTGTTTTTTCTTTTTGTATTTTCTTTTCTTAATAGTAGTTTTTTTGATAGAAAGAATAAAGTGTGTCGAATTATTTTTGTGAGGGACGAAAATGTCCTTTGACTCTTAAATAATTAATTAATGAAAAAGCTAACCTAAGCAACTTAATTTCCAATTTTAATCTCATCTTCGATGAAGATCTAAGGGTTGATAAATACTTATCTCACTCTCACATAAAAACATATTCTTTTTTTATTACATATGATCCATCCATGTACTTTATTCATATCTGAACTTTGATTTTTTTAATTTTGGATATATTTAGTTTTTTTTTTGGCGTTTTAAGAGTAAAAGAAAATATCATTTATTGAACATGGATAAAATATATAAAAAGAGGGAGTATAAATAGAAAGAGGACACAGTACAAAAGTGACGGAGAGTGTTGGGTACGGAGAGGGACTCGATTTAACAGCTGCACATTTCTGTGCCAACCATCTATCACTTGCAAATTGCAATGCCCCAATTGAAGACACTACATGTAGCAAACAGACCCTAATTTCAATGGATAGCGTAATCACTGAAACATGATATAATGTTTAATGTGGATGGGTACTAATTTTCAACACCAAAGCAATGCAAGTGTGGGTGCTGCTTGTATGGCTAATGCACCAGCACCGCCCCAGCATCCAATTGCTAGCTAGGCCCGTCAACTCAACTCATCCATCCAATATCAGCAACAAAGTTAGCAAAAATTTTACAAGAGAGTTAATTTTTATTTACATAATATAAAGATCAATTCTTCTTGTTAATTACGTTCGGCCTTTTCAAGATTTTTTCTCTAGATATTAATTTTTGTACTATACACTTCTGTCACTAGAGATATTTTACAATCTATGTTCTCTAAATCTTAACAAACTTAAAACGTTTCTTCAAGTCGCTTACAATTTCATACAACCTGAATCATTTTTACAACTTAAAAGGTGACTTCAAAATTTTGCAAATGAAGATTTGTTTAGCATCGTTGAGACTAATACACTCTTAGAAATTTGTTCTACAAATACAATGTAGACCTTGAGTGTGTGTGTGTGAACTTTTTAGTCTAAGTTTTTGCACTCTTTGGAGCTTTATGTTTATGTTGTTGACCTTTATGTGACCATTGGGCTTGTGTCCCAACGCATGGTAACCAGGATCGACCCTTTGATTTTAGTTGTCATGTGTAAGTGATGAGTTTGATGTTCTATTTTTTTGTAATTTATATAAATATGGGATGTATCAAGTGAGAGAAATTTTAATATACGAGGGAGGGTGAGAGAATTAAATTTTGACCATACAATAATATATGGATAGTCATGATTGAAAGTGTCACATGACCATTTAAAAAAGTCACATGACTTTTTATTTTGATCATAACCATTCATGATTTGAGCAATAACTAAGATTCATTCCTCTCACACTCTCATTATAAAAGTCCTCTAATTTGATATGTTTCCTATATATATATTTTATGAAATTAACCAAAACTATATCAAAATATACAACAATAGAGAGAATGGAGAAAGATAGAATGAGAGAATATGAAAGTATTGCATTATGCTCTTCAAAATGTATCTTTTACAATACAATAGAAGTCCTATTTACATAACACAACTTGCAAGTTATAGGTAAGTGAATAACCACATCAATATTCCATTAGCAATTACTGAGGCCACTAACTAGGGAATGTAGAAGGCTAAAGGAAATGAACATTCATTGAAATATATATATATATAGGGTGAGGATCCATTGACTCTATGAGTAAATATGTGTGAGTTACTGCGCTTAATAACTCAATATAAACGATGAATTTCACTAATCCAACTGTTGATTATTGATATAATATATTAATGATCAAACACACAAAGTTTTATATAAATCCAAAATTCGTAGCTATGTGATTTAGCCATCAATATTTACTCATATTTTTTAATAACTTATTATATGTTCATTTGAAATTATGTAATGAAGTATGAAATAGTTTTAAATCAAGTTATTAAACAGAGTAACTCATTATAGAGTTACGTAGTCAAAGGGTTTTCATCATATATATATATATATATGAAATGACAATGTCAATTACAAGAAAGAGGCATTTGAATTGTAATTGCCCCTTTTTAAATAATTTCTGCTTAATTTAAAAATAATTAACTCAAGATCAATCTTGGTTTTTAAAACACAACAAAAGCAGAACATTCTTGGTTAGTGAAATCATAAAATTTGTTTCTCTACGTGATCTATGGTTAGTTAATCATAAACAAATAGAGATAAGGGAAAGAAGATCACATAGAGATATATCCTAGTTCGCCTAAAGTGGATTATGTTTACTCCTCACAATTGTGAGCTTTTTCACTAAAGTGTTCAAACAAGATCGTTCTTACTTTTCATACGAACTTTCCAGATCAATCTTGATCTGCTACAGTATATTACCTTTCTACCTAGAAAGGATTTCTAGCAGTTACCTTTCAATCTTAGAAAGGATTTTTTACAGATCACCTTTTAACCATAAAAGAATTTTTTTACAATTCACTCAAATTATATTCAACACAATATTCTTGAGTTACAAATGTGATGATTTAAATGATTTGATGGATCTGAATGTATTCAACACTTGTTTGAGTTTGGATTCTTAGCAAAGGACTCAATAAGATAGATCCTTGAATCTAGTGAAACGAAACTGGAGCCTTTCCTTTTGATTGAAGAGCTTGAGTATTTTCAAGTGTGATTGTATATGTGATAGATTGCTTGCACTTGAAACTTTTGTCTTATCCTTGACCTTGAGGTTCCTTTTATAGGCTTCATGAAGGCTGATGACAACTCATCTAGCCGTTTAAAGATCCAGCTGTCTCATTTTAGCTTTAGTGGATAAGTGTTGTTTAAAGCAGGAACGTTCTTGCTTTAAAGACCAGAATGATCTTCGTTTCTGTTTTTGAGAAGGGCTGAACTTGAGAATATTTGACAGCTGTTTTGATGTCATTCTTTGATTTGTTTCGTGTGCAGACTGCTCAGAGGTGTAGTTGTAGTGTCCAATCAAGTCTGTCATAGTTGTACTTGTTGCTTTATCAATATGGAGATTGATCTTGCTTGTTTGATTATGATGCATAGCTTTTGCCTTTGTTTTTGGAATGGATCTTTCTGATACGATCTTGTATACATCTCGTAACTTTGTAAAGGATGGTTTATTTGCAAATCAGAATCGATCTTTATCTTATTTCCTTTTTAAGAACAGGAACATTCTTGGTTTGATGAAATAAAGGCTGTGAAGAACGACCTTCGTTTTTCCAGAATTCTATTTTTATTAACCAGAATGTTCTTCGATTATCAGAATGATCTTGCTTCTTCCAACATGATCTTGTGTTGATATGTTTAATACCTATCTTTAATTAATACACTCAAAAACACATGTTAAATGACAAAACACTTTTTAGAATCATAATTAGCAGTTTACTTAACTTTGTTTGATTATCATCAAAACATTAATTTGTTATTTTGTCTCAACAATATATATATAAGTTAAAGGTTACATAAACATTAAAAGTACTTCAGGACCAATTAGTTCTTCATTATTTCTCAAGTTCCAATCATATATTTGTTCATGTCTAGTGACACCTTAGAACCATTTGAGTACGCAACAAATGTGATTTGTCCACATAGAACCATATTAGCACTTTTTCTACATAAGCTTCATAATTCATCTTAAACTCTTTTCATTAATCAAACAAATTTTATAAGCTCTTCAGGAGTTCTGTTAATATTTATATAATCAACAAAAACATCAATATTTGAACTCATTTCTAAATATTTTCTTAAAAATGGACGACTAGTGTCATTCTCATATATCTCATGTGGAAATATTCACTAACAAACAATCATAGATTGTTTGAGTAGATAAATAAACTTATTCATTTTGATTAAGCCGTCTCTTCACGTGTATGAACTGGATGTCACACGAAAATTAAATCATTTATGGAGTTTCATATAATCATCATTATCAAGTGAGCCTTACAAATTCATTGTAACACATCTTTTTTATAGATTGAATCTTTTATGGGCTACTAAATTTAATCAGTCATGAAAAAGTTATTGGATTCATTTCAGGTGAATATATCTTATCAAAACCAATGGTAGACTTTTACCATACTCTTTAATAACACGTCAAACTTTATATATATGTATTTCGTCATTATCATTTTCTTTTCATGGGAAATAGCGATCGTATCTAATTAACTACACATCTTCAGATGTGCAGACAATAAACCAAAAACCTTTCGCTTTACAAAGCGAGCTTAATTTCACTTCAATGAATTCATTATATTTTTCAAGCATTTCTTTGTCTATTATTTTTAGTAGACTTTAGCTCATGATCCTTAGTATCATTTATCCCATATAGCGCTATATTATATGTAAAAACATTGTCAATGTTGACTTTATATTGATTTCATCATATTCGATTCATGACATAACTATTTATTGAGATCTCTATATTTTTATAAATTTCAAGTACCTGGATTTTTTGGAATTTTCATATCCACACTTAGATCATATCCCAAAAGTTTATTTTTAATTAAGGGGATGACTTACATATATTAACTCGTTGGCTTAATGCAAATCAATATCTTAGCATACACGATTCCATGTTCCCAAAGTAGAATTTAGAAGTTATGATCTCATAAGTATTGATCATACAGTTAACTTTAGACCACTACTAGAAAAAGCGCTTTTAGAGACCAATTTTTCGGTCACTAAATCCAATAGCGACCGATTTAGTGACCAATTTAAATCAGTAGGTAAACTGCTAGCCGCTAGCTGTTGCGACCAAATCAGCGACCGAATTTAGTGACCGATTTAGTGACCAAATTTTGTGACCGATTTAGTGACCGAATTTTGTGAACGATTTTGTGACCAATTTTTGAGACTGAATTAGTGACTAAACTTTGAGACAACTGATAAACAGTCATTTGGTACATTCCACAAATGCATTAGAATCCAACAACTGATAAATAGTAAAAAAAATGATTACGAAACTATAACAATAACATGTCTTTGGCAACTAAAAAAATACATGGAAAACCCAATCTCTCAAGTCCTAAAATCAACCAACATAAACATTCTCAATTGGATCATTTTTAGAATTTCTTTACCCCTTTAGTTAAGTAAGTTCAAAATGATTAGGTCACAAAAAAAAAAACACAAAGAATGAAGCATAATCAAAAAATTAGAAAATAAATTCCTTACCTTCTGGTTGACGATAGCCGACGAGACGACAAACAATGAAGGCTTCACGTCGCAGTTGCAGTTTAACGATTTAAGAGAACCGATTGACTTCACGTCGTAGTTGCGGAGGTTGGTTTGAGAGAACCGGTTGGCTTCACGTCGTGTTGAGAAAAAGAAAGGTTGAGTTTCTAGGTTGAGAAGGAAAGGGCGAGTTTCTGGGTTGAGAAAGAAAGGGGGTTTTAGGGTTTCTTTGAGAAAATTTAAAAAGAAAAAAATTTGACGAGGACAAACTTGGATGCCTGGGCCAATTTCGAATGCACGATACTTCATACTTCTCTTTTTCTTATTTCTCTTTTTTTTTAATTAGTTATTAACTATTTCACATTTTCTTTCACGTAAAGAAAAAATAATTCGGCAAAAACTATTTCACATTTTTCTTTTTTTGATTAATAAAGAAAACTAAATTATGTAACTAAAAAATTGTTAGCGACTGAAATTTTGGTCGCTAAAATTTAATTGCTATTTCAGTTTTTAAATTTTGTTAGCGACCGATCTAGTGACGAAATAATATTTAATTTTAAGGTTCAAAATTTCAGTCTCTATTTCGGTCGCTAGTGTGAAAGGCAAATTTTCTATTGGTGATAATTAGTGACTGAATTTTTTGTCACTAAAATTCAGTTTCTATTTCAGTCTCTAAATTTCGTTAAAGATTGATTTAGTGACGAAAAAATATTTAGTTTCTAGGTTCAAAATTACGGTCTCTATTTTGGTCGCTAGTGTGACTGAAAATATTTAGTCTCTAAATCGGTCACTATAGGCGAAATTTCTAGTAGTGGACGTATAAAGGATGGATCTTTATGTTCATTTTTGCATATGAACATATGCTACATGATTTTCAACATCAAATTCAATAAATATTCAATACTTTTCGAATTCTTTCGAGATAATTATGAAAGTGAATCTCGTAGTTAAATTAGTTGACACATCAATTTCACAAACTTCTAGTTGTAAGGTGACATCAAACATACACATCACCATTTAGTATATTATCAACGTATTGATCCACATAATTGGTGTATTAATTCACAAATACAACATCATATACATTTTAGAAATGTAAGAGAATCATTTTCTCAAATTGTTAACTTCCTTTAGGAACTAATAACACAAAAAAAAAATTATTTCACTGAAGAATCTTGAGGCTCTTGAATACATGTTGGCATAAAAAATTAACTATTTTTAGCATTGTAATAGGTTCAAGATGACTCAATCGGTCTTGCCAACAACAAACTTTAATATAATTTGTAAACTTCAGGTTTGTAATGATATGTGTTTCAATTGTTCTAATCCCTTTGAATTAATAATAAACAATCATATCTTTTAAAATTTTGTATTCTAAATAAAACTTTTATATAGTGATTCTAAAGACTTAATTTATCTTTTGCATTATCATATCTGTATATGAAAGACAACCTTTTATATATAAACAAATGAGAACACAAAACTTCCTTCAACAAGTAAACCTCAATAAATAGATAGTAACTGCATATTTTATTTAAATTACTATAAACTATAAAATTAATCAAAATACAATAAAATATTTATTTGATCATTAGAAATCGCTCAAAATATACACATGAAATAAAATAACTTAGCAACTCATATTATCAATAAAATTTGTCTTCAAATTTTGTTTTTGGTTTGTAGAGAAGATTGTAAATACTACAAGAAATCCACACACACAACTGCAATGTCCTAGATTCGAACCCGATATATGATGTTCATCCTAATAATATTATCATTTGTCAATTAAAGACATAAAATATTAAATTAATTATCTATTTATTATTATTATTATTATTAAATTTATTTTTACAAAAAAATATTAAGGTCCATTCTTGTACTTACATATGCATTATTGAAATCTATATAAATAAAACTGATTCCTTAACAAGAATATACAAAAAAAATAATGATAATTATAAAACTTAAAGCAATTTCTCAACAAAATTTATATGAAAAATAAAAATAATTGACATGAAAATCTTAATATGAAAGCAAAGATAATAACAAAATTAGAATTAGATTAATACAAAGATATTGAGAAGAAGAAGCAGAAGTATTCTTGCAATGTAACATTCGACAATAATATTCCATCATTTGTATGATACTTCAAGATGTATCTTTTACAATACAACAGGAGAACACAACTTGTAAGTTATATATAAGTGAATAATCACATTTTAATATTCCACTAGTAAGACCACTAACTAGAGAATGTGGAAGGCTAAAAAAATTGACATTTATTAATAAAAATATATATATATACACACACATATAAATATTATACATATATATATATATATATATATATATATATATATATATATATATATATATAACCTAAGGGTTACATAAACATTAAAAATGTTCATGTCAAACCAAAACCAAAATTGAATTATAGCAAAATTTGTTACTCATGTATCTATCCAGCTGAACAT